>CM034233.1:4656515-5256515 GCA_019916065.1 Vitellaria paradoxa | reverse complement strand
AAAACTAGGCTAGATACTCTCCGAGGGAACGATCCTTACTCGCACTACTACATATATATATATATATATATATTTAGGAGTATAGGTTTTATTTTATTTTTTTTTGGTTATTATTTTATTATTATTTTATAATTTTATTTTTATTTTTGGTTGCCTGCGACAGCAAACCAATTATACCCCTACACCAAATGTGTGATAATCTTATTAACGACCTCAGTCTGGCTATCAGTTTGTCATCATCATAGCTAACAGGAGACCATTTAATGGCTAAAGATTTTCAAGCTTTTATAACTTGGAACTTGGTCTCTTTAATGACCAATCCATTTAAAAAGTGTTGGATTTTAAATAGGCACACCATTTTAAGAACATTGGATACTTGAAAGTCAAAATCGAACTATTGGGTTTTCTTCACAACCCTTTATTTCTTTGATTCGAAAGCAACAACCCTCTCCTTGTTCTCGCTCTACGATGAACGTTCTTTTAGATCTAGTGATAATTTTAGATCATATACGCTCTCAGTTAATCACCACAACATTTTTCACCTATATTTCAATTCACTCGTATCGATCATTCTTAGCTCAAATTCTTATATGTTTTTTATTATGTACGAACTGATGTTGCTTATCTCCCATTACTGGTGCCTACATGTAGAAGCTAACAAACTCCTTAGTACTGTAACCTTTTTTTTTTTTTTTTTACATTAATTCTATAAGGAAAAAAAGATCGGCCCTTTTTTTTTTTAGTGAGGTCGACCTTAATAGCTAGTATAATCACTCTCAAGCAATCTATCAAAAGGGATCGGCTGAGTTTTGAATCTTCCTTTTTTTTTTTTCATATTGCATCTAGTGTAGATATGAAATGGGGTCAATCCCAGCGCATGGTATAGCTTATTTATACAAAAAATATATATATATACTGTCAACCTAATAAATATATTGCTTATTACAAAAATTTCAACACTACTAAATTCATAACTTTTTTTATGAAAGAGGAAAAAATATAAATATAAATATATATATATTTATTGTTTAATTATTTTAAACTTTTCCATAATGATTAAAACTTATAAAAATTGCAGAGGTGTAAATATTACCGGCCCAAATGTATATAATTTTTTTTTTAAGTTCCAATCACATGTGCCTTGCAAGTTTTGAAAGCTTAATTTGGAATGAAAAAAAAAAGTTAATTTTTTTAGTTAATTACTAGTTAGTTATAAAAAATTAATATTTTTGGGTTTGAAAAAAAAAAAAGTTAATTTTTTAGTAGTCAAGATTTTAACTCTTTATTAATTTGACAAATTTACTTTTAATAATTTAAAAAAAATTAAATTTTGAACATTTTAAAAGGGGTTACCCAAAGAATTATCCACATTCTAGTTCAAATTTTGGTCCCAGGTTGTTTCAAATCGTCTCCTTTTTGCTTTAGGTTGTTAAATACGTTATTCCTAAGAGCGTGTTTTTGCCCTAGCTCTATAGCGTACGGGATTGATCCATTGCTCTGTAGAGAACTTGATTTTCATCACTGTGGAGAACTATTGCAGTAATTGTCAACAGGTTCTTATATTTTTCTGCATTTCTTCTATTCTAAGTAGCAACCGTCCTTGTTGGAAACAGTAAATGTATTTTTGCTTGCACACGCTAGACTGCCTAACATGTTAACATGTCCTTGGTTCTTTAAGCTCCTTTAATTTGGATTATGCAACTGTGTAATTGTGCTATTATTAAATTTAATCATCTTAACAAATATTATTCATTTTGTTTTATTTTTACGCTCGTATGAAGTTTTGACAAGTGCTTGCAATCATAGCCTTTTGTTCTGTCTTGACAAGATTCCGTTACTGCATCATATTATATACTTATTCTAGTTATGTTGATGTGTTTTCCTTATTTTTCGCATTCCCAATTTTATAAAACGCCCGTAAAGCAATTTTCCAAATCTATGTCATGATTAAATTTTTGGGTAACATGGCTGCGTTTGGTATTCTAATAAACAAAATGAAACAAAATAAATCTTCAATAATTTTTATAAATTATTAAAATTTTCTATTACACATTTATACATTCTCACCTTTACTAATTTAAAAATATTTTAATATTTTGCTAAAAAAAAAAAAAATTTAGAAGAAGGTTAACCGAATGCGTAAATTTTTTTGACAATCATATTCTTCGAGTCGAAAGTTTTCAAACGAGTACTATTATCGCTATCTTATACGAATTTTTTTGAATCCATGGAAACAGATTCGGAAAACTGTTCCCATAGTTTTGGCGCTATGCATCTCCAAAGTAAAATATTAAGTGTTGATTTTTTGAATCCGTGAGAACGGTTTTGGAGCAATCGTTCCAACGGTTAGTTACTATTCATCTCCAAAAAACATGATTTAAAAAGAAAATATCAAATACCAAAATTAACTTAAAATCACGTTTTATCTTAATTTATCTTTGTTTTTCATGTTTTTTACTACTCCACTCCTTGCTTTTTAGGGTATATTTTCTCTCTCCAAATTTTGGGCATGACAACGCGGAGCTGCAGATAGTTTTCGTTAGAATTCTGTGGCATAGAATCAAGAGTTTTAAAATGAATGGTAACTTTGGCAGACTAAAATGATTCATTGGTAAATTTGCCCAAGCCACCATTTCCTACTTTTCTCGAAGTTTTCTCAAGGCAGATGCAACAGAGAATCTTTTGAATTTTTCGGAAAGTTATTCCAAATAATTAGCCTTGTTGGAATTAGGTGAATACACGCGAAGGGTGTCTTCACTGAGCCCCGATAGGTGAGGTGAATTGGCGACTGGCCATCTCCAAGCATTATTGTTGATGATGTTAGCTACCTCCTTTTCCAAGCGTGAATCATAGTTAACCCTGCTCCTATACCTACCCATAATTGAGCCACCTTGAAGCCACGGATCAAGCCATAATGAAACTTTGTGTCCATCTCCAATTATATGCTTGAGCCCTGGCTTTATCTCCTCTCTAATCTTTTTTTTCTTTCTCCAATTTCATGAGGTATCCCAAGCAATTTTTAGTTCCCAAAAGTTTTTAGAACCTATAAGGTTAGCTTTAACCCATTTAGACCAAATGAAATCAATTTCAATACAACAAAATTTGCAAGTACATCTGGATATTAGTTTTTTAATTTCTAATCAACCTTCATTTAAAGGCAAATGCCATGTTTGTTTTGAGAGATTGGATGATGAGGTACAAATACTATACCATAGGATAATATATGGGATTAAATATAACATGAGATTAATTTTTACGTGGGATTATTTTTTTGGTATTTAGTTGGTGAAATATAAAATAAGATAAAAAAATGATAAAAAATAATTTTGATCCTTTAAATTTTAGCGAGAACCAAATTTAGAAATGAGGTATAAATAATATCATATCCCCCATGGTATTACTTATCCCCTATGTTGGGGGATATGAAATCCAACCCGAATTTGTAATATTTCGAGTTGTAATACTTCAAACTAAACACAAGATTAAAGTCAACTTGGTCAAAAATGGTAGACTGCTTATCCAATCTCTCAATTTTATCCTCCAAACAAACCTTAGCGCATGTTCTCTTCCACTCATCTCCTTTTCACAGGAGCGCACTTAAGTTCTGCTCAATTTGCTTCAATACCTTCTTAAGCAATATGAAATGGAAACTCCAATAAACTTGAATTCTAAATAACACAGCCTAGATAAGGTGCAAATGACCAACAAAAGAAAGAAGCTTACCAGTCCGAGATTTAATCCTGTTGATGATCCTCTCCACCAAGGTACTTGATTGGCAATACACCCTTCACAAATCCAAAACAATCAATTATAAATTCTTCACACTCAGGTTTCACCCCTGCCACAAAACTGTTACTCTTACTTTTGTTCGGTTGCATACCAAAAAAACTCATAAAACTTCATCAGTGCTGATTAATTACAAAATCAAAGTAGATTCCTTATCACCTTTATAAAATAGGAATAGCTCATCTGTAAAACAAATGTGAGATAAATTGGCTTTCTCACACCTCCAATGGAATATAAATTCTGAATTACTTTTCACCTCCATCTTGAGCAGCTTAGATTGAATATTCATACCAATCACAAACAAATAAGGTGACAAGGGATCTCTTTGCCCCAACCCTTTAGCTCATGAAAAGTAACCATGTACCTCTCCAATTATTTTTTACTGTAGTACTCTGAAATCCGTCTATTACAAGGGTTACACTAAAAGAATTAATAGTGATGATTCAATTGTATTTAATATGATAACTTTTTATATTTTGCATTAGTTATGTTTTAATCAAAATTTTTTAATTTTTATTTTATTTTAAGATTAATTTAAATTTAATTAAATTAAAACTATTAACTTAAAGATAATTAAATCATCATAGTTGATTTTTTTCATATCACCCCCTGCACGACCCTGAACCCGGTTGGGGTGATACACCCATTAATACTTGTTGGTAGAATTGGGAGAGCTTCTAGATGCCGGGACAAAATGACCCAAATGACCCACCTACCCACCCAACCCCAAATGAGTTAGGTAAACCAGACACTCCCCAACCTCTCTCTAGGAATCTTTTTTCCCCCCTTCTTTTGGTCTTGTATACATTTTTAATTAAAATCTGTTTTTTATTTTGAATTAATTATACACGTATTATTCACGCATTGTATATTTTTTATAGCTTTCCATATTTTCAAACATTTTATCTACAATTTCATTGTTTTAAATCTAGATAATATATCTAAAATATACTAAAAATAAAAAAAATTATAAAAACATCACATAAAATAACATATACGTGTCTATGTAAATTGAATTTTTTTTTTTAATTCAAACTAATAGATTAGAGAACAACTCACTCGGTCTCTTATTATTCTTATGGCGTATTGGGATATCAAGTTTTGTGAGGAGGGAAGAATCTAATACTTTTAATTAGAAGGGGTGAGAGTTATATATTGTATCGGAGGAAAGTAAAAATATTTTTATGATATTAAAAATAATTATGATAATTTAATTAAATATATGAGACTAATTTACTTAAAATGGGTAATTTTAATTATTTTAACTGTGAAGTGGTATAATATGTGCACTAAACTAGATAAAAAAAAAAAAACAATTGCAATTGAATAATAGAGGCAGATTAATAAAAATATATGGGAGCGAATTAAAAAAATATATAAAATAATACAAAATATTATATATATAGTAAATAAATAAATTCAGTAAAGTCGGCTGCTCTCACAGCACAAACTATTGGCCTGCCTATTTGTAACGGGAAAGGACAAGAGAAAATGAATTTAAAATCAAGTAGTCCTTATTGCGAGTTACAGAGTACCGTATCAACTCCCCAAATCTGACCTACGTAACTTGAAGTCGAAAGTCAAATTTGATTTTGTCATATGGAGTTTTGTACCTCCGAGGGTACTGTCTTGGGAGCAATTTTTAATATAAATCTGTCAAACTTACAGTTGGTGCGCCAAAAAATAGCATAAAACAGCGTAAAATTCTAATCACCTCCAAAAATCACTAAAATTACCTATTATACATTTAAACGTTTTCCCTTCTACTAATTTTAAAAAAGTTTAATATTTTGTTAAAAAACATAAAAAATCTAAAATTGGGTTAATCAAATTAAAAAATTTTTTTTGACAATCATATTTCCCACATTGAAAGTTTTCGAACAAGTACCATTGTGACTTGGACTCACGTAATTTTTTGAATCCATTAGAACATATTTAAAAAAACAATTTTGACGGTTTATCACTGTTCATTTTTAAAAAAACACAATTTCGAGAGAGAGAGAGAGAGAGATATATATATATATATATATATATATATATATATTAGGGGTGTAGAGATTTTTTAAATCCGTTAGAAGGGTTCTCGAATCCGTTAGAATGGTTCCCAAATCTATTCTAATGGTTTACCATTATTTATCTCCAAAAAATACAATTTGGGGGTGTGAGAGAGAGAGATTAGGGGTGCAGAGATTTTTTGAATCGTTTAGAATAGATTTGAAAAAATCGTTTTAACGATTTACTACTGTTCATTTTCACAAAACGTGATTTGGATAGATATATATATATATATATATATGGTGTGCAGAAATTTTTTGGATCCATTTGAATGGATTTGAAAAAATTATTTTAATGGTTTACCACTATTTATTTCTAAAAAATGCGGTTTAGAAAAACACAAAATGCCAAAATTTACCTAAAACTGGATTTTTTCTTTTTTTTTTTATTACTCCAAACGCTACTGAAATTTGGGATTTTTTTTAAACTAATGAAATTTGGGATTTAGGTATTTGATAAAATATTAAATTTTATCTCTTTCTTACTCAATAACAAGTTGTTACTTACCAAAAAAAAAAAACTATACTGTTTAATTTAAAAATTACTAAATTTTTTTATTAAATGCACAAAAAGTTATAAAATTTTGTCAAAAGTTTTAGATATTCTACCAAACACCCGTTAATAAAAATTGTTACTTACTTAAATCAGCTTAATAGTAGATACTAAAATTCTAATAATTTTGTTATTTTTTTATAAATTATATTTTTTTTATATTTCATACCCATTATATTTTACTTTTACACCTATTTACTTTAAAAATGTCATTTTTTCCATTAATTATAAATCTCCGATCCATCCCCATCCCAACCTTCTTACAAATTTCATAGGAAAATTCTATCGTAAGACCATGTTTGGAGAGAAGCTGGGGTGGATTAGGAAATGAATACTCAGAATACTCTTATTCTTTAAACATGTATTATGCTTGTTTAAATGAAGTCTGAGATTGTGCCGGTTGTAATTTATTCGAGAGCTATATAGGGTGTGTTTGGAGTTGTATAAAAGTATATAAAATAAAATAAAATTATAAAAGTAAATATCTCGTAATTCGTGCAGTGAGTGAAGAATTTAAATTTTACTATCTCGTAATTCGTGTTTATAGAGATTTGTAAGATTTTATTTTATTTTGTTGTGCTCCAAACGGAGCCATAACCATGTATCCCAATAATCCCTATTGACACGTGAGAAAAGCCATTCGCAGGACCTGACTTTGCTAGACTAAAATCTGAAAGTTTTGCGCTAAATTCCTGAAAATTAATTAAAACAAGCCAGATTGATGGAAATTACTAATTAGTGAGGCAAATAGTTAAAAATTTAAATAATAAAATTTTCTGTGAATTTGGAATAAGGGGCCGTTTGGCACTTTGCAACTTTTAACAATATTTTATTAAATTTACTAAAAGTTGCAAAAAATTCAAGTGTCAAATGGGCTCTAAATGCTAAAAATTCGATTAAGTATAAGAGGGTTAACTTGCCAGGATAGCCCAGTAATTCTTAGGACCAACTGTAGACTCGAAGGTTTTGAGCTCGAATCTCACTGACTATTACCTTGTATTGCCCGGTACTTAGATCTTATGGGTGAGTTCAAGTACTCCTGTTTTACCCATTGGTTATGCGGTTCGTAGATAGTTGTAATAAACTAGTGCGGATTCTGGGTTACCAAAAAAAAAAAAGTATAAGAGGGTTTAAGATTAATATCACACTAATCAGAACATATTTCCATTATATCTGGGATATTTTTCTATATTAATAGCATACTAATAATACCTATTAATAAAAGATAATATACAAAAATAGTAATATTTTTATATTCATGTAACTTCTATTATTTAAATTTTTATGAGTATTATTTTATTTTTTATACTACTAATATAATATATAAACTTTAATACTGAAGTCTTAATCAATTCAATCCCTTGAATCCTTTAACCTGATTTATTTAAGTGGAGTGCATCTGAATTGGAGTCCAATCTGTCACATGTATGGGAAGAGTTTTCCTTACAAATAGACTTCCTCTAATTATTTTAGAGATAATGTTGGGTTTTCAAGTGCAATAGCACATAATTGGTGGTTTTAGAATCATACAAAAATATAAATATTAATTAGACAAAATATCTAAATTTATTTACATTCAATAATAAAAATGCGCAGTCTAATTAATCAATTGGGTGGTGATAACTTATATCAGTAAATATATTCACGTTCATTATTAAGGACAATATATGATTTGTAAGTCTATGTTATTACTTTTTATACAAAATTTCAATAATCAATATGATAGATTAATTAATCAGTTAGGTGGTGATCACTCCTATCAGTAAATATAATTACATCATTATTAAGGATAATATATGATTTGTAAACCGTGCAATTACTTTTTATACAAAATCATCATTATTGCTCATTATTTTGTTCAGAAATCATATATCATTTTATCCAATAAAATTATTTAGCATATCAATTTATACTGTAACAAATTATTTTTGTAATGTACTAAAAATCACTAGTTAAATAACATAGCTATTCTCCCAACCTCAACCATAGATTTATGGATTTATTTATGAAACAAATGATCCAAAACCCATCAACCATCAAAAAGCCAAAACTTTGATATTATATCCATAACAAGAGAATAAATTGAAATGGAAAAGTTATTCCTATTCGATCATTTAGTATGCTTATTAGGAGAGAGAATATTTATTTTCATAAAATACTCATTCCAACAAAATATGAGAATGATCATTCTGTCTCTCAATGAAATAAATGATCAATCTCATATTTTTATTTTTTTATAGAATAAGAGAGAACATTAAAAAAAATGAAATGGAAAGAGAAAAAATGTAAGCCAAATGGTGATACAGTGACGGTCACAACCAACCACTAGCATCCATTACTCAAAATCACGCATCACTAAATCATTACTAATACTGCTATCTAATCATCGGTCCGTCACCACAACCACTTACCACCCATTATTACTATCTCCACCATTGGTTATTATTGTTATCCATCTCCATCGTACATTTACAACCGATGCCTACCATTGCCTGCAACTTTAATCCATTTTAAAGAATTTTTTTATTTTAATTTTAATTTAAATTCAAATTGAAATAAATAAAAATAATCATTCGATTACACCATCCTAACATTATTTTTTATTAAAATTTCACATTTATTCTGTTACAACCTCCGTTTCTATTCCATTACCTCGCATATATATGCGTCACTTTACTTGCCAAGCATAATCATTTTGCTGCATTGCATTGGAATTTCAAATTTGGGAGGGTGATTATTGTCATTCCCTCCGTGCATTTAATTTTAGATTTGAGCAATATCAACGTTTGAGATTGATTAGTCAATTCGTAATCCGAGAGGATGCTCGTACTTTTCCAGTGGTCCATTTGGTAGTAAAATTTTTAAAAATTTTGGAAATTTTTTAGGAATTTTTTTATGGGTTCGATAAAAATTTAAGATTCTTAGTAATTTTTAGTTGCTAGCTCTGTCTTTTTCCTTTTCTACTTTTTTTTTTTTTTCCAGGAACATTCCAGCTACTGTCCAATCAATTTCAAGCGAAGGTCATGTGCTGCGTGAGCTTATAAATTTATGTATGAAAACACCGGAACCTATGCCCCAATATAAAAGCTTGATTAATTCATTAATTTGTTTTTGGTTTGTCAAATTCTAAAATAAAACTTAATAATCTCTTTTTTTGGCAATGCCTGGCATAATAAAAAAACAACATTCTATCTTTTTTTTTTTTTCCTACTGCCAAGGCTGAGAACATTGCCGTAGTAACTCGCGTAGATAAAGCAAATGTTTATTGATCGTGGTGTTGATCACGACAGTATGACTTTTTACTGTAATAATACGATTGCTATTTGTATTTTTAAAAATCCTATTAACTTCTATGATAACCAAAAAAATAACTAAAATGAAAAGAAAAAAAAGTAATCATTGTTATTGGATAAATTTAACGGTTAAAAAAAAATTAATTTAAAATTTTAAACTTTATATGTAAATTCTACTATTTTACACTTCATTTGGACTTCATGTTTCTTTTTAACCTCATTCATCCATGTGTCAAAATGATTTACACTTAGACATCAACGTAATTTGTACAAATAAAGATAGCGTTTGGAGTGGTAAAAAAAAAAACAAGATAAATTAAGATAAAACGTGATTTTGAGTTAATTTTGGCGTTAGTGTTTTCTTTTCAAACCGTGATTTTTAAAGATGAACAGTAACAAATTGTTAAAACGGTTTCCCAAATTCGTTCTAACGGATTCAAAAAATCAACACTCAATATTCTGCACAATATTTCTACTCTCTCTCTAGATAATGGTAAACCATTAGAACGATTTTTCAAATCCATTCTAACAGATTCAAAAAATCTCTTTGGAGATGTACAGCGCCAAAATCGTTTCAAATCATTTCTAACGAATTCAAAAAAATTCGTATAAAATAGTAACAATAATACTTGTTTGAAAACTTTTGACTTGAAGAATATAATTGTTAAAAAAATTTACATACTCGGTTAATCTCCTTTTGAATTTTTTATTTTTTTTAACGAAATATTGAATTTTTTTTAAATTAGTAAAGGTGAGAATGTGTAAATGTGTAATATAAAATTTTAGTAATTTATAGCGTTATTAAAGATTTATTTTATTTTATTTTGTTTCTTGGCACTCCAAACGATTAAATAATATGTCAACATAAATAAACAGCTTGCAAAATTAATTCTAAAATATAATTTACAATTTGTAACAAAATTAATAGTGGAAGATATCACTAGTAGCTAAAATCGTGGGTACATTTGGTTGGTCATTTCCTCAAAAAGAGAATGGAACGGTCAAATACTATTGTCAAAATTCATTTCTCTGTTTAGTTGGTATTTATTACAAGAAATAAATAGTTGACTTAAAAAAAAAAAAAAAAGAAAATTTTGCAAAACGCTAATAGAGATCCCAATCAATCAACCACAACCACACATAGAGATAAATAGAAGGCAAGATATACTAAACGAGGAAAATCCACAAAGAGAAACTTTAAACAAAAACTTTCACTAGAATAAACGAACGTTGGTTACAAACTCAAACTCTCTATAGATTGACTCCTTGATTCTATACTCTCGTTAACGTTTGCTCGACTCCTTTAGTGAAAGCCCTTCGACTCCTCGAAAGCTTAACACCAAATCCTCGGTAGATTCGCTAAATCTACAGCGTGCTGAATCCGCAGGATTCATAGACCTCAAACCCGAACCGTGATGGCTAAGTGATAGAGAGAATCATCAAACTTTCTAGCTCATAAAATGATGTTTATTCTCTCTCTATTTATGTGTGTTTTCTCTTTTTCTGTGTGTGTATATATCTTGAAGATGCCAGGAGATATATATAGACAAAACAGAGGTAGCCAGGGCTTGAACTAGTCGAAATAGGCTAGGAAAACACAGCTCGCGGGAAGGTCTTCCCGCGGCCTTCCTGCGGCCATCCCGTGAATCAGTGCGGTTTTCTCGCACAGTTTAATCTTCAATTTCAGCTCTCGAGATTTTCCAGTGAGTACCAGCGGCCTTCCTGTATAATTCAACTCCAAACCTCTTTAAGACTTACAGCCATTATGAAAACTTGATTTTTTAAAGCATTTTCGAATTCTAATCGATTTAGAATTCTCGATTAGAATTCTAGTGTCTTAGCCTACACTAAGTTTAAAGTACATACAATTCTATTTGATCATGAATTTGCTAATTTACAAGTTTTAGCCTTAACAAAAACAAAACAAAACAAAATGAGAGGATAGAACTTTTTTTTTTTTATTTTAAAGTGAGGAATATTGGTTCATTCTATTCCCTCAACGGAATGCAAAAAAGCTAAATTGACATCATTCAATTCTCACATCACTTTTTTTTTTCTTTGAATTAATGTTACTTGGACCATTTACTTGATATTCCATTTGCATTCCCACACTTTTCTTTTCCATTCTAATTGCGATTTTCAATTTTCACTACCATTCTTATTTTCATTTTCATTCAACTCCTATTCCTATTTCTATTACATAAAACTTGTAATTGTAAGCGTATCACATTAAAGAAAAAAAATTAAATTACTCTTTTATTATACAAGTATTATTATTACATATTTCGGATTTCAAATTCCGTGGAAAAAAAATTATAAATAAAAAAACAACATTTTCTATCAGCGCGGTTTAGGGGGCAAGGGCGAGCGGGGTCGGCCACTCGCTGTATCGCCATTTCTACCCCCATAGTTCTTGTGAAGCGGAGGCCGATTATGAGCAGCGTGCTGCCGATGATTTGGAGGAAGGTGCTGTTGGGGTACTGTAGAATTCCTAGCACTGGCTGCTTTCGACTCCTTGGAGGTCATCTTGATGTCATTGATTAGCTGAAGGTCATGCAAGACTTCTTCCATGGAAGGTCGGTTCCTCGGGTCGGATTCCAGGCATTTTAGAATAAGCTGAGCTGTTTCGAATGCAGCTTTCGAAGGGTACTTATTCTCCAGCCTCGGGTCCATTAGTTTCCTCAACTTCCTTTTGTCTGGCAATTGAGGTTTTGCCCACTCTACCAAATTATGCTCCCCTTGCGGTCGGTTCAGGTCAAGCACTTTTAGCCCTGTCAACATTTCAAGCAACACCACCCCGAAACCATAGACATCGCTCCTCACGTACACATGACCTGGTCAATCATAGAGCATTGTTAATGGGCCTTTTTGTTATCAACTAAGCTTTGCATTAAAATTAAAGGTTAAAAAAAAAAAGACAGTTAAATTTACATTTGTATTTATGAATTTGAAATGAAAAAATTCGACACTAATAATTATTCAGATAGAATAACTCAAGCATATATTTAGTGATGTATGAATTCGAATTCAACTTCCAAAGTTTTAACATACTAGTTAAGTGCACGTGCACACGTGTAATTAAAGTTAAATATGTAATTCTATTTAAACAAAAAACATATACAAAGTTTTAACCGATATAATTTGTTTTAAAAACTTTAAGTTCTATTTGGTAAAATTTATATTTACCATTTTTCTCTTTAAGTTTAAAGATTTTTAAAAATTGGCAATAAAACGTGTTTGTTCAATTTATTTTATTTTTTTAAAAAATAAAAATTTTAATAAAAAAATATAAAAAAATAAATAGTATTTTCACACTCTTTATTTTTTTATTTTTTTGAAAAGTTATAAGTTAACAGAGATCTAAGATAATATAGCAGATAATCATATTTTCTAACTCACATATTCACTTATTTATGATTAAGGGAGTTGTGAAAAAGAAAATGGCTGCTAATAAATACTTAAAAGATAAGAAAATATAAATTAGGAATTTATATAAGATATATTGCCTTATATATATCTTAATATTATATAAGTTAGATGATTTTTTTTTTTTTCAAATTCACTACATACCTAAATTGGGTAATTTCTTTTATGCTTTAACAATTAAAATATATAAATATAAATTATTAGTGATGTTTAATAATTTTTAACGGTTGTGATGACATAAATGAGATAACAATTTCATTCCTTAATAGTTATACTCATTTAATATTATTTAACATAACTAATATAAATTATAAATTATATAATATATAAGTATGATAATATTATTATCAATAATAAATTAAATTTATTATAATTTAACTAAATATAATTTTTAGTATAACTAATATTTTTGTTAATATGTAATGGTATAACAATGATGCTTAATCAATAACTTTTAATATAATTAACATAAGTCACATAATATCTTAGTATAAAAATTTTATTATAATATTTAATTATAACTAAAAATAATTTAATATATTTATACTCAAATGTAATATATTTTGTTTATATACTTAAATTACGCGAGATAATAAATACACTCCACTTTTAATTTCTTATACTTTATCTATACTCACAATGAATATTGATCTTTGAGTGTAAAAAGTTAAAAATAAAGTACATTCATCATTTTTTAATACTATATATATATATATATAAAATAAATGACAATTAGGGTTAAGCTTTCAATGGCTCTTTTCGCCACAAATTTTTAATTTTGCCCCCATTTGTTTTGCTTTATTATAAGTTTGCCACTTTGTCTTTTTTGGTTTAATTTTTTTGTAACAGTAACAGTAAATGCCTTTTTAGTGCCATTTTTTTAATATTGAAAATTTTCTTATTTAAGATTTATTATCATTTTTCTCTTTTATGCGCCTTTTTTCATTTTTTTTAAGAGTTATATTTTTCTTTATTTTTATTTCAAATTTTTTCTATTTTGATTTTATCTTTTAGATATCTACTTTTATCTTTATTCTATAAATATAACAAGTTACAATATTTCTTTAGAATTTTAACAGCTATTTTGGTTTCTTTTTTTTTTTCAATTTTACTCTTACTTTTTATCTATATCTATTAAAATTATCCTTCGTATATTTTGAATATGGCTCTTTAGAATTTCAATACATTTTTTTGGTCTATTATTTTCTAATTTCACTCTTACTTTTTGTTTATATCTACTGAAAATTATTCTTAACATATTTTATATACTATAATATTTCTTGATTGTACCCTAGAATTAGTTTTATCAAAACTTTTTTCATAAAAAAAAATCATGAAAATTAAACTAGAAGTTTCCTCTCATGTTCATTTTTTCTTTATCTTTCACTTACGTCTTTGTATCTTTTTCTCTCTCTCTATGTATATAAATATATATATATATATATATATAAAGAGGATGGGGATTCAAAATTCCTCCTCTTGTTCAGGTTATAGGGTGTGTTTGGAGTTGTATAAAAGTGTATAAAATAAATAAAATTGTAAAAATAAATCTCTCGTAATTCGTGTAGTGAGTGAAGAATTTAAATTTTACTGTCTCGTAATTCGTGTTTATAGAGATTTGTAGGATTTTATTTTATTTTGTTTTGCTCCAAACGGAGCCATAGTGCAAAATGCAAAGAAAACTATTTAAAATTTAAGAAATTAAAATTAATTACATTTAAAATTTTAATATATTAATTAATGCCTTTTCTTTAATTTTTTAATTTTCTTTTTATTTTCACTTCATTTTTCTTTTTATTATTTTTTGCACCAAAATCTTACTTCAAACATACCTTTTATTTTTTAGAGTTGAAGATTTTTTTTAGAAACTCAAATATTTTTTATTATTTTATTTTATATTATCTAATTTTTTATCTCATTATGTCTTTATATATGGGATATTGATTCAAAATTTATTTCCATGTTTAGGTTATATTGAAAAATAAAAAGAAACATGAATGAAAGTTAAGAAATTAAACTTTAATTGGATTAAAAAAACTAATATATTGATAAATAGTTTTAATTTTATAAAAAATGATAAAATAGTAAAATAGCCAATAGAGTGAAAATAATGAAAGGACAGAATTGGATTAAATTAAAAAAATAAAAAAATCGTAAAATGGTAAAATGATGATAATGGAAAGACAGAATCAAGTTAAACCAAAAAAAAAAAAGATAAAATAGTTAAATAGTCAACAGAGTGAAGATAATGAAGGGACAGAATTAGGTTAAATTAGAAAAAATAAAAGTAAAGTAATCGAAAAAAGTTTTTCAAACATTGGAATTTTTTATAATAGTATAAATATAGATTGGATTGATGGTGAAAAATTATACCTAGCCTACCCACAATCATGGGCAGATCCAAACAAGACTCAGAACTAGAAAACTACACTAAAATTTTATTGATTTTGTTATTTTTTCTTATAAATTATACATTTTTTTTTCATATATTGTCTTCACTGTGTTTTTACTCCTACTTACTTCAAAAATGTAAAATGTAATTTTAGCCTTACCAATTATAAATCCTAGGTCTGTTGCGGCCCACAACCCTCTTACTAATTTTATAGGAAAATTCTATTGTGAGACTATGTTTGGAGAGATGCTGGGGTGGATTGAAAAATGAAACGCTCGCAATGCTCTTATTCTTTAAACATATATTATTCTCGTTAATTTAAATGGAGCCTGAGATTGTACCAGTTGCAATGTACTCAGGGGCTGCATAACCATATGTCCCAACAATCCCTGTTGACACGTGAGAATTGCCATTCGCAGGACCTAACTTTGCCAGACCAAAATCTGAGAGTTTTGCGCTGAAATCCTGCAAATTAATTAAAATAAGCGAGATTGATGGAGATCACTAATTAGCGAAGCAAAAACTTAAAAAAGGTCCATCAAATTACTTCACTAATTAATGAAAGAGAGCAATTAGTCACAATGAGCCCGAAATTTTACCCTATCCAGCAGTATATTGGAGGCCTTGAAGTCGCGGTAGATGACTGTATTCTCTGTTCTATGCAAAAAAGCAAGTCCTTCAGCTGCTCCTATGGCTATTTTAAGCCTCGTCTCCCATGGAATTACTTCAGCAGAACCCCCTACAGCAAGAAATTAACAATATGGAGTTTGGTTGAATGCCTTACCTTATTATCGCATAAATTTTAATTTCTGGATATTAGAATATAAGTGTAAAAATCAGATCGGATACGGAACATTCAATTTATCAGACTATTTGTTATGTAATATTTTGATATAAAATATGATTATTATTTAAAATTATACAAGGAAGAAGATCCAAGTGTTCAATTTTGAGTACGAGTATTGAACACATATCTCATACTATTAAATTTATCATGTCCCATGAACATAGATACGCACATTGAAAGAAATAGAAAAATTCACGCAACACTGGTCTTAGTCCTCCCTACGTGTGGATTCCACTAGATGGCCTAAACTGTGCACCATTTTCCTCTTATTGAATTGGTGCTTTGTTTAGTAATTAAAGGTGCGTTTAGAGCGACAAAAAAGTAAAATAAAGTGAGATAATTTGTGAGTTTATAATTCGTGTAATGAGATAAAAAGTGACAATTTTTAAAAATTTTTTAAAATTTTCAACAATTTTTAGCAAACTAAACGCACTCTAATTCACTATTATTACATGGATTAAGATTTTGAAGAAGTGCTTACTTCTGAAAAGGTGGTTTTCTAAGCTCCCTTGCTGCATGTATTCGTAGACTAGCAGGTATTGATTGTCCTCTGAGCAGTAACCCAAGAGCTTTACCAGATTTGGATGACTGAATTTTCCCAAGAACTCCTTCTCACGCTGCCCCCACAAAATTTAAGATCTCAACTCAACAGAATTGTCAACAAATTAAGAAAAAAAAAATTAAAGTAATTTTCTTTTAATTGACATTTCTTATAAAATATTTGACGTTAAAAATTAAAATAGAAAAGAATATGATGGTGACGGGCATAAAAAAAAAAAAGACAAAAGGAAAAAAAATCAATAAATAGTGCCAATCACATCTACTATGGAAAAAATTGATGTCGCTCATTAATTTACTAGTTAATTGATAGTTATTTGAATTAACAATATTAAACAACCTCCTTGACTTGACTTTTCCACCAAATGCCACGTTTGACCCGTTCCCTCCAGTTTGAACTTCTAATTTGTTTCACATATTTTTTTCCTCTATTGTTTTGGACTTTTTCGGAAAATTAGGAAAAAAATACAGAAATTAGTTTTAAAAAAATTGAAGGGTCATGAATTGCTCAAAGCTTTTGATTATGGGAATTGTCAAGGTGGGTTTAATTTACTAAAAATTATTAAAAATTTTTAAAAGTTATTTATTTTTTACTTTACTGTATAAATATTTTATCTCACTTTTTATTATCCTAAACGTAATGTTTAAAGGAAAAAAATGATTAAAAATAACCTGTTCATATTCGCGTGTAAAAACAAAATTAAAGAAAAAATCACTTGCAAGTAACGTGGTTTGTTTGAATTTTTTAATGAAAATAAAAAATAAAGAAAGTCAAATTTTAGTTAAAAAATCATATAAATTTAAAAAAAAAACAACTACTTGTAAAAAAATTAAGCCTAATTATACGCATAATGTTCATATAACACAAGTAATATACACATGTATCTACAGATATGTGCATGCGTATTGAATTATTGACGCAAACAAATGCTTAAAAAAGGAATTTAGAATTGATTAAGGTTGAAGAGTTTGTGTAATTAAAGTGGAGATTGACAATAATTACCTCCCACTCTTTGAGTCCTTGAGCGCTGTCGGGGCTAGATTTCTTGACGGCGACCGGCATTCCGACACCTGGCCTGGACGGCGCGTAGGTCAACTCGTCGACCCACCCCTTGAAAACCCTCCCAAACCCTCCCTCTCCAACCACCGTGTCTGGCCGGAAGTTCCTGGTCGCGGTCTTCAGTTCCGCGTAAGTGAACTGTTTCAAGTTGGGTGTTATAATTTGACCACGGTTGTTGATCCTTCTCTTCTTTGATTCATCTGAAAAAGAAAAAAAAAAAAAAAAAAAGGAGGAATGAGAGAACTCATTTGGGTATATTCAAAATTATTCGAAACTAATAGCTAGCTAGCTAGCTCCGCTGAGAAATTGAGTTGCATGCGGTTGTACGTACCTGGGGCAGAAGGTTTGGTGGGTAAGTTACGAGTATCTACCGGAGATGTCCAGCAAATCCCCATCTCTCTCTCTCTCTCTCTCTCTCTATCTGGAGAGAGGTTTAATTTTAAATATTTGATACCGCAACTGGTTTGGTCTTTCTAATTCTGTCCCTTGGCAGTCTCTTCTGGTTCGGCGAAGGAGAGACGAAGGAGAAGAGGAAAGAGAGGAAGTAGAACAAAGCTAGGAGGAGATTTTCATACAGAAATAAGTTGACAAGTCAGTCTTTCTTCTTTTAATAAGACTTTTTCTTGATGGAAATGCAATGGTCTCTCTCTCTCTCCCCCCCCCCCCCTCTCTCTCTCTCTCTTGTTTATGTTTGTTAATTAGATTAATATAAGAATTGGTGAACAAAAGAATTGAGATATGCATAGTCGATAACATTCTGGGCCAACGTACGTATTTTTGTATAATCGCAAGTATATGAAAATATTAAAAATGTGAAATAATAATTCGTTAAAAAGTGAATTTATTTGTATTTTACAAATAAATTTTTACAATTTATTTTATTTTTTATTAAATAAAATTATACAATTATTCTTTTTTTAATAAAATATATTATATAAATTTAATATTATAGATATTTTTTTATTATAATAGAAGTAATTTTATAATTTTATTTAATAAAAAAATAAAATAGAGTTCCAAAATTCATTTATAAAGCGTGAATAGGCTTACTCTATCTCAAAATTTGGTCAAGAATGTCAATCAAGCACCGGGGTGAGCCAAGACCAACCATTTGGATATCTTCTGGGGTTGGGCCCAGTTGGGGCATTTTTTTTTTTAAGTTTTATTTTATTGGTAAAATTGTACTAATGTCTAAGCCATCAATGAGAGGGCGTCCTTTGCGGTCTTTTAACCGAGAGGCAAAAAAAAAAAAAAAAAAAGTAATAATGTTAATGAGGGAGACCCCTTTGTGGTCCTTTAGGCGAGGGGGAAAAAAATAATAATATTAATTAACATAATAATCAATATAATCTATATAATATAACATAATTTTTTTTTTATAAAAATGACTTTTTCACAAATTAAGATTTAATATTTAAAATTTATTTTTTTCTTTCATTCAATAATTGAGATCATTTTTATATTTTTTAATTTCCCGATTAATTCTTATTTTAGTGGACTCAACTATCATTTATCTCACAAAATAGTTTAGACATTTTAAATTTTACCACATTTCAAAGGTAAAGATCATAAACAAATTAAAACTGGCAACTTAAATTTTACCTAATTATAAATAGTTGAATTTTTCAAATTAAAAGATCATAATTTGTATTTTTTATAGTGTTTATCAAAAATTAATGAGAAAGAGAGAGGCCAAAATACATTCAATAACGGATAGGGCCTAAAATTTTGAGAAAAAAATTAAAATTTATAGATTATCATAATTTTTTTGATTTGAACTTTTTGTCTAAAGTTTAAACTGCGTAAGAAACTTAAATTATATATAAACGAGAAATTAATTTACATAATAGTACATGGTTTTTTTAATAATTACTACAAAAGCAAATAGTACTAATACTTGTTAAAAAGAGGTTAATCTAATATTATGAAAAAATTAAATAATTATTTTTATGATGATTTTAAGTTTATAACAATTTATCGTGTTACTTATATTTAAGTAATTTTTTTAAATAAAATTAGGATCAAATCTTCTTAATTTCAAATTTATAATTTACAAATCCGATAAGTTAATAGCAATTGAGGGAACACAAAAGAAAGAGTGTACTGGTTGGTTTATTTATGCGCGCATGCAACTCATTCAACTTATCAAGATCAACATACCAGTTCAAATATATGGCATAGAATGAGATGCAGTTGACATCTCTCAACTTACAAAAAGAGGGCTGTGGATGTATTAGTTATTATCCTTTGGATTGTACAATAGAGAGAGAGAGAGAGAGAGAGAGAGAGGTGATATGATAATGGGGGAATGAATAATCTAATAGGTTCAGAAAGAGCCCTGAGAACTAGTTTTATCCGAAAATAAAAAAAAATTTCAGAATCGTCCTCCGTGCAATATTATTAATGTATGTACAATTATTAGTTAAAAAAGGATCTTTGACTGGTTCCAATATGACTGACACTGCAAAATCAAAGTCTAATTAGTAGAGATTAATAGTATGGTGGGTGGGTTCAAATATGAATTGCGGGCTAAATGGGTGTTGACCGGGGAAATTTAAGCCTGACCAAGCTAATTTGCATCTGATTTCCATTTTCCGATAATGTGAGCTTTTGCTTGTGATTTAGGCTAGTTTTGTTACAATACAAATTGTTTTTTGAAAAAATATATTTAACCATATTTTTTTAAAAAAATAATTTTTTAAAAATATATGCAAAAATCATTTTAAAGAATTAAAGTCAATTTGAATAATGAGCCCAAACCAAAGAGTCTCTTAAATACAATGCAAAACAAATCTTGCTCTATCATTAGAATTGAAATAAATTCAACAACAAACCACGAAATTCTGGTGATCTTTTTCAATAGAGGCTCAATAACAAAAACTTGGACCAATCACAGTTGTCCAACCTCTATAAAACACACCCAAAAGACCAGAGGGCCATAAACTCTAGTGCCTTCACAATATTCCATTATTGGAAAAAAAAAAAATTAACACCAACTATTAGGGTCCTTGGAGCGGAGCTGTAACTCAAGTGGCAAAGCACTCCTCCGGCTCGCTCATCACCCTGGACTCGAGCCCGGATTCTCCCATCCCTTTTACCTATAAAAAAAAAAAAAAAAAAAACTATTAGGGTCATTGCGTTGATTTATAAAATAATTAAACAATAATGAGAATGATGAGTACAAGTCTTACTACGGAACCTTCTGAAGAAAGGGGGAGTCTTGCTGAACCTTTCCTCCTCCTTTGAATTTTTATTTTTTATTTTTATTATTTTTTTAAATGTTCAAGCTGCGACTGTAGGTCTCAAGACGGGCTTGCAGTTTGACCAGGAAATTGTCTTTCAGTCTTTGCCCAAAAACCATTCAGTCAAAGAACGACACAGAAATCATGACACATCAGGAGAAAGTCTTATAAATACAGAAAGTCAAGCCATGACATCAGATCTACGTAAGTGTAAGGTGGGCAAAAAAAAAAAAAGAAAAAGAAAAAAAATAGTAGTTTTCTCCTCTGACAAATCATTTCACCTGCAAGTGCAAAGAAACACGAGTGCCAGTTAATCTACAACTTGAACAATTATCCTTCCAATTTAATCAGAAATCATATCCAAACACCAAAACCTATGCACATTTTGGCATTTTAATCCACCAGTATTTTGGTGGTCATTTGAATTTTAACAGCTCGGAAACAAAATGTGTATATAAATATATACTAGTGGGGACACGTGTGCACAGTCCATGTGCTGATTTCTTGACCAAGGTTGGAGCTAACCAGAAACAGGTTCTTATTGTCCTCTGTGCATCAAAATAGCTACCTTCTGCCATTTTTTTTTTTAGATGTTAACAAGAACACAAGAATAGACGTGCAGGAGATTTTCATACCAAAAGACCAACTCCTTTCTATGATTCCTCGTATTGGAGAAAGCATTCTGAAATCAAATTATGAAAATCCTAGTGTAAAAAGCAGGTTCGTGCCTCGTAGTGATTAAAGTGAGTGAATAACTTGTAGCAACAACCTTCAAGTGGAAGAAGAGCCTCCAAAAGCCTCTTTTCGACAAAATGACTCACTGTCCTGCTGCAAAGGTGATGCTGATGGCGTAGAGCAGGCCATATCCCTCTGTGAGTCTTTATTTGTTTGAGAGGCCAAGTACTCTAGTGCTACAACAATATCACCAATGAAGGGGCGGAAATTTGCTTCCTCCTGAAGACACATTGCAGAAATGGCAACTACGTGGTGCAAACTTCGGATAGGGAACCGTCCTTCCAGCAGGGGATCAACCAACTGAATGAACTTCCTCCGGTCCTTTAAGAAAGGACGAGACTGCAATAGATGAAAAGTTAATTTGAGAAGCAGAGTTACAACCTAGCCAGACAGTTAGAAACTGTCACTGGACAGAAATTCTGAATCAGAAGAAAATCGTTATTTAATTGCAAAGTCAACCCTTAGAATGACATATCCTATTTTAAAGCATAAAAAAGACTGTAAAATATAATTTTGCAGTTAACCAGGTAAGAACAGATGGAAACTACAGGGATAATAACGAGATAAGAAGCGGTAATGAAATCATGCATAAAATAACAAAGCCACCACAGCTGCATATTACCATGTTCAAGAGAGGAAAAATTCTGAGAAGTCCTTTTTTGATGGGCATCAAGTGATTAAGCATAGTTAGATGAATGTACTTTGAACTCACCCAAACAACTAGGTTCTGCTCTCCAGGTTTTCTAGTGGGGTCAATCACCTTACGCCCAGTGATCAGCTCCAGCAAAACAACACCAAAGCTATAGATATCAGATTTTACAGTCAGTTTTCCACTCATGGCATACTCTGGGGCACAATAGCCATAAGTTCCCACTATTCGGGTTGACACATGAGTGTTGTCACCAACAGGACCCAGTTTAGCAAGTCCAAAATCTGAGAGCTTAGGATTGAAATCCTTGTCCAACAATATATTAGCAGATTTTATGTCGCGGTAAATAACTGGTGGTTTTGCTTTGCAATGAAGATACTCGAGGCCCCGAGCTGCTCCAACGGCAATCTTTATTCGTGTGCTCCAATCCAGTGGCTCTTTATCAGCTTCAATATCTGAGAATAGGAAGCGCCGGCCATGTCCAGTCAAAAATTATGATTACAAACAGCATTTAGATGAAAATAAATATTGTTATTTCTTTCTACTTTTCTTTTCTTCTTTTAGAAAGTTTTAATGTATTTTACTAGCTGAAAAGTATTGGTATAGTTGACCATTTATCTAGGAACGCAAACAAGTGCCAGCCATGTCCGGTCAAAAATTATGATTACAAACAGAATTTAGAGAAAAATAAATGTTGTTATTTCTTTCTACTTAATGCACCCTAATAATTTTTTTTTCTTTTAGGAAGTTCAATGTATTTTAGTAGCTCAAAAGGATTGGTATAGTTGACCGTTTATGTAGTAACACAAACAATGGTCATCCTTTCTTTATTTACATTTCAACCTCCCTTATTTTTTTTTTTTTTTAATTTAATTTCATTCTGTCAGATAGCATCATGAAAGTGCACCATAAGAGTGAAAAAATGAAGAAATCAACCAAAAATGACTTAAAAAAGGGGGGGGGGGGAGGCAACAAACTCACATGGTTATACCATATTTTGAACTAGAATGCTACGCTGCAGTGCTTCAAGAGTAAAGAAACAGCATTCAGAAGAATTGGGATAAATTAAAAGGAAAATATTTTCAATGTAAAGGGTCTATTTATAAGGTTTTTTTTTTTTTTTTCACTTTTAAAAACAATATGCACGCCATTAAAGGTTTCAGCTTCTCGTCCTGTCTGCTGTTGCAAGTGAGACTATATCATCTATTATTTGGATAAGTAAGCTAGAGTATGATTTAGTGCTCAAGCAAAAATCTTCCAAAGCAATGAACACTTTTATGGGGTCAACAGAACAACAACACCAAATTATTTGCCAACTTGTAAACTAATGATCAATCTGATGAGCACAATTACACTAGTTCATATTATGATGATAAATCAAGTCCAGCCAACATGTTCACTGCAATTAAGCTATAACAAATAGTTGACAGTTAAAATAAAGGAGGGAAAAGAGGAAAAAAGAACAAATAGACTGAAAAAAAAAAAAAAAAAAAAAAAATTGGTTAGTGGAACAGCCACCATGTCTAAACAAAAGTTGAACTACTCTCTTAAACTATCCTATCTCTCAACCAATGCTTGTAATTTCATTGGTGTTATTCAACCAAACACTTGTAATTTGTTCAGAAAGAAGAGAACATATTTAGGCATACAAACATTAGGCAAATATTCATGCAATTCAATGTTTGTGCAACATGACCCTAAGCTTGAACAAATTTAATGAGAACGTTCACATACACGAGGACATATTTTGATAAAGGGTGAGATTAGATTGAGGATTTGGTGAGGGAAAAGGAAAGAAAAAGGAAGAAAATATATAATCTCAAATCTATATCCTTATTTGAGTGGATTAGAAAATATAAGAAAATAAAAGGAGTTTTCTAATTTAATAATTTTTAATTTCAAATCCAATGCTTTTTCCCTCCCATTTTCCATTACGAACCAAACAAAAGAAGTAATTTTGAGTCTCTTTCCTTTTTTTTCCTTTGATAAATCCTTGATCCAAACACAACCTAAGAAATAACAAAAATTACAATAATAAATAAAAAGAATTGCATTTCATTGTCAAGGATTACCATAAAGATGACCCTCCAAGCTACCCATTGCCATGTACTCATAAACCAAAAGTCGTTGATCCCCATCGGTGCAATAACCAATCAACGTGACAAGGTTAGGGTGGTGCAGCAGACTTAGCATAAGAACTTCCATAATGAATTCCTCGTTTCCTTGGAGCCCGTTGAGATTAAGTTTTTTGATTGCAACAATCTGCTCAGGAATTCGAAATGATAATTATTTTTTCATGCCAAACAAATGAAAGAAATACTACGCACAATTTAACGAGAAACCCATTGTTCAGAAGCATCAACAAGGAAAACAATTTTCCTCTGCTGTACTAAATTGGGACTCAGTAAAACACAAAAATGTCGATTTTCAATGCAAAGAACCAAAATTCAAGAGGAAAACGAGTTTGTTAATGCAAAACTTGCCTGCCCTGGTTCTAGCTGGCCCTTGAAAACCTTCCCAAAACCCCCTTCCCCAATCAAATTAACTTCGTTAAAGTTTCTCGTTGCCGTGGCTAGCTCACGGAATGTAAAGCTAAGTGCCACATTTTCCTTTCGGCTCCAGCATTCCTTACCTCTACGGCTCAAAGGGCTTACTTGATCCTTATATTCTTCACATATCCGCAAAATAAAAATGAAATTAAAAAAGAAAATTGAACACATAAGGGGAATAGGAAAACGCTTCATGTAACAAAAATTGATCAAATTTAAAAGGCTGTTTTCAGAGCCTGAATTATACCATCAATGGATCCACATGACTCGCGCCTCCCACCAACTGTAAATCCAATTCAACCAAGAATCAACAAGCTGTCCAAAAATATGAACGCTAAGTGAAATATTAAAAAAGCAAAAAGGAAAAAGAAAAAAGCTCAAACCTGAAGACTCGGTTGACTGCATGGTCGTGTCGTCGTCGAAATCCCAATCCTTCCGGCGGCTACTCAGGCAAGGAAAACAACCCATCTGTTTATGGCGAGAGCAGCACAGGAAGAGAGAATTTCACGGTGGGAGAGACAGGAAATGAAGAACAAGCAGCAGCTGAAAATGAAAGGAAACAAAACCCAAATACAAAAGAAAAGGGAGAAGCCTGGTTCTCTCCTCTCCCAGCAGGAGAGATCACGAAACCCAAATACTAAGGAAACCATAGTCTGACACAGATGTATATCAACCAACACCATAGTCCCAACCCCCAAAAAACAAATAAATAACAAAATGAAATAAAATAAAAAGAATAAGAAGAAATAGAAACAGAAACTGTACTACCAAATTAGTATGAAAGGGACCAAAATTTAAAGGGGAAAAAGATAGGACCGCATTGGAGAAGAAGAATATTAAAAAAAAAACCACCCCAAAAATGGCTGCTTCTTCCGATTGGATTGGAGTGAGGAAGCAACAGGGAAATTGAGATGAGCTTTTTCCTTTTTTTAGCGGGCATTTGATCTCGATTTCTATACTTACGGGTGGGGTTTTGTGAGTAGGGTTTTGCATTTAAACGCCATGCCGTGATCATTGTTGCAGTGTCGCTCTTACTCCCTCCGCTGTATAATCCCCACTCTCTCTCTCTGCTGTATAATCCCAACTCCCACGTCTCTCGTCGTACCATTTCTTAAACGCTTCGGTCCAAGGGGGATTTTAAATTTCTGTATTGCCCCCAGGTGTTTGTGTTTTTGCTCATTTTTGCCAGTAATTAGAGTTTCCTCCCTTCTATTTTTTTATTTTTTTTTTATAATTCTTTGGCCTTTTCCTTAAAATTCGAGGGTTTGGAGTTTTAAAAGAAATTAAAAAAAATTAAAAAAAGTGTTAAAGTGATATAAAAGTGACATGTAATGAAATTTATTTAAAAAAAGTTAAAATTTTTTAAAATTTTTTAAAAAATTTTGGGGATCCAAACTACTATTGTTCTTATAGGAAGGAGAAAGGAGGTGGAAGGAAAAAAAAGATTAAAATTAAATTTTTTAAGAAAAATGTTTATTATATATATATATATATTTTTTTTACTTCCGTTGAATAAATTTTAACAGGGAATTATTCTGTATAAGAACTTTATACATATATATATATATATATATATATATAGACATTCTATTTGTAGAATTATCCAACAAAATAGTTGTTCCCCACTTTCTCCTCCTACCACTCCAAAAGGCCATGTCAATGTGTAGTCCAAACCAGAGTTGGGCCACAGCACTATTTATTGTTAGTTGCTCACTTAGATAGGAGGTCCAATTAAAATTAAATTGGACATGACCTTTTCAAGTATTGTAGATCAGCCCCCCCATTGAATGTAACTTCTATCTTTAACCACACCATGTGGTAATTATTATCACATCATGGCTAAAATTGGTTTTATTCATTTTAAATTTATTTTCCCATGAAAAAAGCAATACCAGGTATAAAAGTTGTTCCATATTATTTAAACAATATTATATATAGGTGATAGAAAATAAGTAACTCTGAATTACTTTGATCGGACTAATTAAATTTAAATAAATATACACGAATATAATTAGAGGTGTACATAATTTAGTTTTTGAATCGTACCAATTAAATTTAAAAATTTTGATTCGGTTATTTTTCTCACAATGGTCGATTCAGTTACTTTTTATCGGTTGTGATTATAATTTTGAAATTCTAAAATTAAATAAATTAAAATAATTTAATTAAATTTATTTAATATTATATATATATACATATATATGTAATTAACTTAAATATTCACTCCTATTAGTGGTTTTATCTTTTTAAATCTCATAGGCTATAGGCAATCAACAAATCATTATCATATAAACTACACATTTGGCTTTTGTTCTTTTTTAGAAATCTAGGTCACTTTTAATTTTATTTTCATATTCCAAGTCTCAAGTAATATTTATATAAAAGTCGATATTTTTATCCCTATAATTAAATTATAAAAAATATATTTAAATTTATAATCCTAAATAATTGAACGGAGTGTAACCAAATTCATATAATTCAATTCGATTGCTGATTAGTTAGTGTATATTTTTGGTTGATTTGATTTTTATTTCTAATTCTTAAAAATAATTGATCTAGTTACAATAGTTATAATTTTTGAATCGTACTGACCGGTACTCACTTTTAGATGTAGTAGTTTTTTTTTTTTTTTAAGCTACAAAAGTTCCACTTTGGAGAATAATACGAGTTTTGAGTTTCACTGGACCATTCAAATCCATTTTCATCGCCTATGGCTATGATTGTGAAAGAGGCCTTTCCATGGATGAAATTCGGTGTCTAAGGGCATCAATTGACAATTTTGCTATTTCAGTAATTTTATTTTGACAGTTGCCGTTAGATTGTATGAGCCATGGTTGATTTCTGTCAGTTTTATACTTCATTTTCCTTCGAGTGTCCATAATCATTCGGGTTTACATTATTTAAGTAGCTTGCAGAATTTGGATAAATTAGGCTTTGTTTTTCTATTTTTTATTCTTTGTTTTTGTTTTTTTATTTTCTGTTTTGAACTCATTATTCATTTTATATTTTTGAAAACAAATGAAACAGTTCAAAACGTATTTAGTTACTTATATTTTCAAAATTTATTTTAAAAAATAAAAAATTAGTTTACACATAAAATAAAAAATAACAAAAAATCATTTTGAGCTTTTGTAACTCAAAAAAAATTCTCAAAATAATGAAAACAGAGTATTTTCTGTTTCCTTATTTTGATATTTTAAAAATATAAAATAAAAATAGAAACCCGAAAATAAAAAGGAAAACCAATTGCTATATTTCTTTGAAATTTATTCGCTACCTTGATGGGTTCTTGAATTCATGTGAATCAGGGTTTTTGATTCAACTAATATGATAATTAATAAATTTTTCTTTGCAGTATAACTTAAATCAAATCAAGCCAAATATAATTTTGAATTTTATTTTTTCTCATTAAATAGCCCGATGTGCCTCGTTGTTAGAATTTTATCCCATCAGTTTACCGTACCCACGAGACTGTATATTTAGTTTATGAATAAAAAATTTGTTTGCCATTAACTAAATATGAAATGTAAAATCAGTTTTAAACATAATTTACAATTTATTTGATTTTTAATTAGACGTAAGTTAATTTAAATCGATGGCTTTAAATTTTTATAAAATAATTAAATTACTTCTACATTGATTTATTTAAACTAGTGAAATAAGCAAATTTAAGACGTTACTAATTAAGCAATAACTCAGAGTTAAGATTTATAGTTCTATATATATTCTTACTTTTTAAGAGATACAGATGGCAAGTAATTCAATGATTCAAGGGAAGATATGAATAGTTATGATTTAATCAAAATAAATTTTATTGAATTAATAAATATTATTAATTAAATTAATAAATTTTAATTAGATCATGACCACCTTTAACCAATTTTGGCTCCCATTTGGCATAAGATAAAACTCCATAAAACTCGATAAATCTCTAACAACCCTTTTACTTCTAATTTCTCGCCATCACTAATTTTAAAAAATTTCAATATTTCGCTAAAAAAATAAAAAATATATGAAAATAAGTTAGCTGAATGTGTAAATTTTTTGTACAATCATATTTTTCATGTTGAAAGCTTTCAAACGAGTACCATTGTCACTATTTTTTATGAATTTTTTTGAATCCGTAGAAACGAATTTGAAAAATCGTTCTCACGATTTATGACTTTTTAAGGAAAAATGACGCTAAAATTAACTCTAAATTATATTTTATCCCAATTTATTTTATTTTTTCTTACATTAAACGAAACCTTTATTGAATGAAATTGGTTGGTTGACATCTTCCTCGCCCAAAGGAAACCAAACACCGACTCGCCAATTCCTCGTATCTACCACAAGGGATTCTTTGACAGGCACGCGGTTCCTCAATCAACGATTAAGATCTAATTACATTTTAATATGATGTATCTTTTTATAATATTTATTAATGATCTTATAATTAAATTTTATTTAAATTTTATTTTTATTTTGAATTAAATTTTATTATATTGAATTAAAATTATTAAATTTAATACAATTACATTTTAACCGTTAATTAATCCCCTGTAACCCGCTCCTCGCACCACCGGTTGGGCCTTATTATACGTTTTCCTGGGCCCCAGGTATTCGTTTTGTTTGGCACAAAATCTTTTTTAATTGGTCGGTCATATTCTTAAAGCGTCACTTATCCACCAATGCACGAAATTGGGGTGCATAAAAGGAGTAAGGTTTACCTGAGGTCAGCTTGATAGATGAAATCTACACAAGTTGACATTGTGTTCTTAAATTAATCCATCACAATCGTTGGATCATATCAACAATAAAATTAAAAAAAAAACCAATTACTTTTTCATTGGTATTATACACAAGTTTATTAGAGAGAAAACACAATTTGAAGGTAATTAAGGGGTTAAAAAAAATCCCCACCACCAGAATCTTGACTTATATTTCTTTGAAAAGGTCTTTCCTGCCCCATAGCACTAAGGGTGCGTGCGGAAGCGAAAAAAAAATAGTAATTTTTATTTGTTTTGGCTCAAAAGTTACTAAAAATTTTTAAAAATTTTTTTAACTTTTTTATTAAACAACTAAAAATTTTTATCAAACAATTAAATGTTCCTAAAAGTTGTCAAATTTTTTACTTAACATCAAAAAATTGCTAAAAACTTTTATTTATTTTACCAAACACATAAAAATTTACATTTAACAATGTTTGTAAAAAATGTCAAAAAATTTTAAAAATTTCACTCCCAAACACACCCTAAATCTATCTTCCATAAGAAATATGGTGAGGTAGGCCCCTAAATTTTATCATATTTCATTTTAGCCTCTTTTCACGGAATGGTCTATTCCTCGATAGGGTATCACTTATTTCTTGATTAGTTTTTCTTCGTTATTTAAAGGGTTTTTTTTTTATTTTGTATTTTACCCACTAAACAATAACAACAATAATAATAATAATAATTTTATGTTATGAGTATTTAGAGGTGTTTAAATTTAAATTTGTAAAAGTTACACGTGCTGTGAGTAAAAATTTTTTTTGTAATTTATGCAATGAGTACAAATTTTGAATTTTAAAGAAAAAAGAAATGCTTCAAACGGAGTCATTGTATCAATCTTATAGATAACCTCACGGAATTACTTATATTCTATAATTTAATTTCTTCAATTAGACGGTTTAAATATTTTTAAAGAGTAATAAAATGAAGAAAATTTTTTAATGTAACGGTGATGCTACATGACTATGGGTGGATGCACATAGGAGCAAGGGGAGTCACTTGACCTCACTAGAAGTAAAATTTTTGTAGAAAATAATATAATTTTTGAGATATTTTTATACTTTTGCCCCGATAAAATATACCTTTCAAAATAAATTGTCCCTATACTTTAAACAATTTACAAGTTTTGCCCCACTGGAAGCAAAATTTCTTTAAAAAATAGTATAATTTTTGTGATATTTTTATATTTTTACCCTTATAAAATATATATTTCAAAACAAATTGTCCATATACCTAAAGCAATTTACAAGTTTTGCCCCCATTGGAAGCAAAACTTCTTTAGAAAATAATATAATTTTTGAAGTATTTTTGTCCTTTTGTCCCCATAAAATATATATCTCAGAACAGATTATTCATAAATCAAGTACATTGCCTTTATTTATAGACTTGACCCCACTGTAACAAAATCCTGAATTCGCTATGATACATGACCGGATATAACAAATTAATAAAATAAAATTATATGCATATCTTAACTCCTAATCATCGCCACGATATTAAATTTAAATTTTTTGTTTAAAATTAAATATGTTATTTTATAATTATTTTTTTAATACGTATAAAAGTGTCTTCGTGTTATTAATTTGGTGTATCGAACTGTACCGATGAGGCAGCGTATTTTTTTTTTTTTTTTTTGGGTGGTAATTAACGGGGCAGCGTAGTTGCCACACCGGATATTTTCTCGATAAATAGAAAGCGGATTAAACGACACGTGAGCTAACTTCAGAAACAATTAAAGGACAAAAATCAGCTTTTTTTTTTTTTTCTCTTCTTTGTGGGCAACTCACGAGGCGGTGGTAGAATGTGGCATATTTAAGTAAACTTTACGATGTTTAGTCGGTAAAAATTTAATAAAAAATATAATAAAAGTATAAAAATTTAATATAAAATTAATATATAATAAAATTTATTTTAAAAATATATAAAATTAATAAATTTTAATTAATTTTAATCAACTAAACACTTCTGAACAGGGATGACCTTTGTGTGCAGTTGAAGGACCTAACCAAATGGCTGGGAAAGAGTGTGGCTCATTGGCTGTAAAGCCACAGTCCACGCCCTTTTTATTTTTTTTTAAATTGGAATATGGAACATGGTTCGGCCATCTGGGTCAAGCCTTGCTGCGTTGTGTTGACCAGACTAATTGTTTATTGAGCAACGTTATATTACTCCTAAAAATTTAAAATTATGACAAGTAATTATTAAAATATTATTATAAGCATTTTTTTATATTTATCATGTCAAATTAAAATTTTTATTAAGATAGTTTTTGATTTTAAAAATATTATTACCACATTATTTTGACAATTAATTCTGATAAAAATTTTCAATAAATAAGTATTTTTTTATTTTTTTGTGAATTTAAATTTGAGATTAAAATATAAGTAAAAAAATAATTAATTTATATAATCTTCTAATAATTGCCATTGAAGGTTTTTCATTTCTAAAATGATAGTATCTACTACAAAAATTTCAAATGATTAGTGTTTTTGTAAATATGTCAAATTATTTAAGCTCGTGATGAAATTTTTCCTCTAAGTTAAGAAAATTATATTCGAACAATTCACCTCAAATAGTTAGTACTAAATTTCTTGGAATAGAAAGCAACCTTAAACTATTTAATTAAAAGATGTCTTCTAATTATTTGAAAATATTTTATTATTTAGTCTTGATTTTTGGAAACATACTATTATTATTATTATGTATTTCTACCAAAAATCAAAGTTTAGTGGCGCCTATAATTTTATATTTCTTATTTATTTATTTATTTATTTATTTATTATTATTATTATTATTATTATTATTATTATTATTATACTTTGGGTCGTTGTTGGCGGGTTCGGAGGTTGGCAACAACTATATTATTAAAGAGAAAACACAATTTGAAGGTAATTAAGTGGTAATTTTATATTTCTTATTTATTTATTTATTTATTATTATTATTATTATTATTATTATTATTATACTTTGGGTCGTTGTTGGCGGGTTTGGAGGTTGGCAACAACTAAATAATTATAAATTTTTTTTATTAGGGAACAAAAGACTAGACTTTTTAGCCTATTGCCAATTGCTTCTTGCCTAACCATAACCTTCATTCTCAACATTCCGATCATAAATAAATATATAAATATATATGTTTGCCTAATTACTTAAACATGTAATTAAATTACCTTTTTATTAAGGATTGAGTTACCAAAAGTTTAAAAGTTCAAATTAATTTGATATACTTCGTAAGGACATTTTTTTACACTAGTAATCTAGACGTCACATCATGATTCAATTTAGTATTTATTACAAATTAAAAAAAAAATAGAGTGAATTGCTTCTGGATCTCTAAGGTTTTTTTTAAAGACCTTTTGTGTTTCAACGACAAATTTATAGTATAGAGGCTAGTCGAAATTACTAAAACACAAGTAATTTTATCAAAATATTTAACTAATAATAATGATTAAAATAATATATTATTAAAAACTAGTTGATACTAACTAAACTAATAAAAAAATACTTATATAATAAAACATGATGATTTTTAAAAATATCTCTCTCACAAATTAATATCTAACGGTTAAGAATTATTTTTTCTTTCATTCAATAATTGAGATCATTTTTATATTTTAAACTTTTTGCTCAATTTTTATTTTAGTAGATCCCACTACCATCTACCTCATAAAATGGCTTTGACATTTTAAATTTTACCATATTTTAAAGGTAGGGATCATATGCAAATCAAAACTGTCAATTTAAATTCCGCGCAATTATGAATTTAAAGAAATTAAACATTCCAAATTAAAGTATTATAATTTATATTTTTTTACTGTACTTATTAAAAATTAATTGTAGAAAAATCAAAACATATGTAGTAATTATTAGGGTTTAAAGTTTTGAAAAAAAAATTTAAAATTCATGAATTATCATAATTTTTTTGATTTGAACTTTTTGTCCAAAATTTCAACTATGTAAGAAATTTAATACTAATTTTGTATAGAATGCCACAAGTACGAGTTATTGCTAGTATATATCTATATAATAAAACACGTTATTTGATTTGATATTTATCCCAATAATTACTAAAGTTTCGCCACATCATCACTTGTTATCTATATAATAAAACACATCTTTTGATTTAACATTTTGTTCTACTTATTACTAAAGTTCATCATGCCATCACTTATTATCTATATAATAAAACACACTATTTAATTTGACATTTGTCCCAGTCATCACTAAAATTTTACTACGTCGTCACTTATTATATACTTATATAATCAAACGTGTCATTTGAATTTGAATTTGAATTTTGAAATTTAAACAAATATATATATATATATATATATATATTATATTTTGTAAAATTATACAAATTATTATTGAATAAGATATGGATACCTACTAGATAAAGTCAATTAAAATTTTCTATTTAAAAAATATAATTAAATTTTAAATTTCTAAAAATTTTATTAAAAGTAAATATTTAAATTAAATTTTTAATTTTAATATGCTTAAAACTTAAATTTTAAATACATACATTTTACATTACGTGTTATTTATATAACCAGCAATTACCCGTATTTGAAAACACAAAAATATAATTTGGCATATAAATAACTCAAATTTCAATTTACAAAATAAACTTACATAAAAAGTGCAAAAATAACCTGTAAAAATAAAAATCATTAATAAAAAAGAATAAGGTGAAAATTTTATTATTTATTACAAATGTTATAATATTTTTTAAATATTAATTTAAAATATTTTATGTAAAAAGTATTCAAAAAAAATATGGGAAGAGTGAGAGAAAAAGAAAAATAATCATAACCATTTAACAAATTTAACAGTTGAAAATATTTTAATTCAAAATTTTAAAATTCTCTATTATATAAATGACACAAAGTGTAAAAAGTGTATGCTTGCATTTTTTTAAATATTAATTTCAAATATTTTATCTACAAAGTAGTAAAGAAATATGAGAAGAGTAAGGGAAAAATAAAAATAATCTTAGTCATTCTGTAAATTCAAAGACCAAAAATATCTCAAATTCAAACTTTTAAACTTCCTTGTTATATAAATAACACGTGAGATATTTTTAACTGTTAAATTTGCTAATGGTCAGGATTATTTTTATTTTTTTCTTACTCTTCCCATATTTTTTTGAATACTTTTTACATAAAAGATTTTAAATTAATATTTTAAAAAATGTTATAATATTTGTAATTTTAATAAAATTTTACACTTTAATCTATTTTGATTAATGATTTTTATTTTTATAGATTATTTTTTCACTTTTTATATAAATCTGCTATATAAATTTGAATTTAAATTATTTACACGTTAAATTATATTTATGTGCCTTCGAGCAATTGCTAATATGTATACATTATCAAATCCTATCCAAACATATTTTGTGACAGTTTGGTTTCTGTGGTGGTATTATCAAATAATCCCCATGGCTTTTGTTTTCCTTTTATGTTTGCCGTGTTTCTTTCCCTCTCTCTTTTTTTTTTTTTATTTGGTGAAGGTTGGTAAAAAAAAAAATTAATAATCATAGAAAAAAGGGTTGCTTCATTATGCGGTTTTCCTTGTTGGTTACACTTTTTTATGTGATCGGTTGGCTTATCAGTCAATTTAAAAGTGGAAATCAAGTTTTGAGTTTTATTAAAGTAGAAAAAATTATATAGCTAACTGCAGATTAGATTTTCCCCCGCCCCCCGGGGGGGGGGGGGAGTGTGTTTTTAATAATAAATTAATTTATTATTTCAATTATTTGTAAATTTTTTAAATAAAGAGGAAAAAAGAAGAAATATAAAATATCATATCTTATATATGTATATGTTTGTTTAGTGAATTAAACAATACATGAAAATAAAATAAATTTAATCACAAATTAATTTTTTTTATTTAATTGTTTCTAATTTTGTAATTCTCAAACTATTTCTCTTTTATTTTTTTATCACAAATTTAATATGAGGAGTGAATTTCAATCTTTATTAAAATTAAACTCTTTTTTATTTTTTGTAATTTGCTTTTAAAATGATGCGTACACATTTCTAACTTTAATTCAATAAAAAAATAAATTTTTAAAATCCAAACATAGCACCCAATTCGCACCTTAAACGTGGTAAAATATATGCAAGAGAGATAGAGAAAGAGAGATTTTAAGAATTAGATTTATTGGAAATTATTTTTTCAAAAAAAATATTATTAATTATGGCCAAAAACTCAGATCATAATCCCACTACATGCGGATATCAAAGTTAGCTGACTAGTCAAATTAATTCAATCTATTGTTTTACCTTGTGACCTTTAAAAAAAAAAATTGTTTTACCTTGTGGCAATTTAACTGAATGGAGTTAATAATCCAATATTAAGATCAAATTTGAGAAGAAATCACTATTTTTTAAACCACTTAAGTAATAGATAAATTTATCCTTCTATGTCGTATTTACGATATTTTTTATTTTTTATTAGTATAGTCAAATTTAATATTTTTAAATCAAATTAATTTAATTTTTAAATTCAAAATGTGTTATAAATATAAAATTTTATTTATCAAATTAAATCAGTTCTTTATTTTAAAATCAAATCAATTTTAAAAGTGAAATGTTTTCAAACGGAGTGTAAAGTTATATATATATATATACTCCTAGTATTTTAACTTTAAAAAATTATAATTAATTTAAAATTGGAGTATTTTGGTATTGTTAAAAAAATTAAGATTTACTTAAAATTTTTTAAAATAAAAGAACTTACAAGAAACAAACTTAAATATTTTTTTTATAGAATAAAGTGCATTCTCCCACTATATTATTAAATATTTTGTGCACAATATCAGCAAATGTAACATACAGCATAATGAATTTTATAAACAATAATGCTTAATTAATAATAATTATATTTTTTGATAACGAATGACATCTCAGTAAACCTCAAGTATTGTTAAAAAGGCCTACTTAAATTATTAAGTTATGAAAAATATATTAACGTATTTGATATTTAAGAATAACTTTTTATCTCTCTAAAAGTAACATTATCTTTCTCTTACTCTTAATCCCGACATAATTCATTTTCGTCTTTTTAGATGTTTGATGCTCTCTCAGTGAAAATTTTAAATATGCCCCCATTTATGACCATCTATTCTACATCATATCTTATATACTGGGAATTACTTGTGTCCAAAAGCACGGAGACATAACTTGGCCTGCGAATAGCTTAAATGTAAATTTTAAATACTTATTTTGAGTATTATGTACATTAAAATTAAATATTTATTTTTAAGAAATTTTTAAAGAAGATTAAAATTTAAATAATAACTTTAAAAAAAATAAAAATAAAAAAATTTTAATTGATTTTGTCTAATAGGTTCATACTCATACAGTGTTTAATAAATATGTAAAATTTTAAATATTATTATATTTTTAAAGATATTAATTTAAAACTTTTATAAAAAAAATTCAAAAAATTATAAAAAAAAAGTGTGTTTCCATGCAAAATGATTGAAAAACAAGTAAAATGGATAGAATAAAATAATATTAGCCATTGAATAAATTCAACGGTTGAAAACATCTCAAACTCAAATTCTTGAGCCTTATTATATAGATGACACAAAAGTGTAAAAATGTATATATTTAAAAATTTTAAATTTATGTATATTAAAATTGAAATTTTAATTTAAATATTTATCTCTTAAGAAACTTTTAAAGAAAATTAAATTCTAAATATCAAATTTTTTAAATAAAAAGTTTTTATTTGATTTTATTTAATAAATGTGTAAATTTTTATTATTTACTAAAAATATTATCCTATTTTTAAAATATTAATTTAAAAAATTTATAAAAAAAATTAAAAAAACATGAAAAGAATGAGAGAGTGTTATTACATGTGAAGTGTTCAAAAAATACAACAAAAGTAGAGAAGAAAAGTAATTCTTATCATTAAACAAATCTAGTAGCTAAAAATATTTTGAATTAAAAATTTTGAATTAATTTATTATATAGATATTATTCTAAAATGGTGAATTAAAAATTTTAAAAATATAAGCAATATTATTACGGTGTAAAATTTTGCCGAAAATGAAGTAGAACGCCTTGGGTGGACTGAGATTCACAACACCAAAACTACATGCAACCGAGTTTTATTAACACGTGTTACCAGCCCTTTGAACACAAAGTAAGATGCGGGGTAGTAATTAGTCACGCTTTTTTCCAACGGGGAAAAGAAAAGGACACGCAAACAACTAAGCAGCCCCCAATTTCATTAAAATTATTCCTCTCGACCTGCACTGGTAACACGTCATATTTAAGATCACACGCAATGTCAATGAATCCGATTACAAAATAAAATCCGAAAAAAGAAAGGAAAGGGAAAGGAATTCGAATCAGCGCTCAAAGCCTTAAACTTCATTTATAAAAAGACCGCCCCCAGTTCGATGTTTCTGAATACATTGCTTCTTTGACTCTCTCTCTCGCTCTCTGTGCTCCGTCAGACTGATCAATGGCCCGGCGAACGCGTGTCGCCGCCATCACTGTCGTGGCCATGGTGGTCTTCTTCGCTTCATTCTATCACAATCTCTTCCACTATGGACCAGTATTCTCCGGCGAATTCTTCCGGGAACAACCAACGGTGCGTCTCTATCCTCAGCCCAACGTCAATTTTGCTGTCCGAGAACACCACGAAGAACAAGAAGACGAAGATTCAATCCGCCAGAGCAGCCGCCACGTCACCTCTGTCCCCGAGTCATTCTCATCCGTTTCGATTCTGCTTCCAGCATGGGAAGTTCTCGTTGTCGTCTCGCTGGAAACTCCAGTGACCGGAGAATACTCCTGCCTCTTCCAAAACAACGATACCTCGCCGGCTAAGCCTGCCGGATTTCTAAGGTCTCCAGATCGCGCGACATTTAAATGCGACTTTCCGGAGAGTCTACGCCGTCGATCGACCTTCCGCCAGCCTATTCTGACGAAATCGCTAGATAATCCACCCGCGGCTGTGTCTCTGCAGCCGGAGTTGCTCCGATGGAACTTCCTCGTATACGACTCGCTCTCCACTGAGAACGACGTCATCTTGTTCTTGAAAGGTCTGAACAATCGCCAGGGCAGTAACCGAGAGCCAAATGAGTTCAGGTGCGTGTTTGGCGACGACGTCATTAATGGCGCGAAAACGGCCGTGACGTCGTCCACGCAAGAGGTCTTCCGGTGTCAACGCCCGGAACTGACGGTGCTTTCCAACTCCGGCTGGGACGAAGGAGAGGCGATCAAAATCTCGCTCGAAATCCCGGAACAAAATCTGGTGGTCCCCTCAGTGGCATACTACACCCCAACGCGCAAGATAGCTCATGATAAGCCAAAATCGCTATTGTGCGCCTGCACCATGGTTTACGACGTCGCCAAGTTCTTGACAGAGTGGGTAATGTACCACTCGGCGATTGGGGTCGAGAAGTTCTTTCTCTACGACAATGGAAGCGACGATGATTTAGAGAAAGTGGTCGCAGATCTTTCCCAACGGGGCTATAACGTGACCACGAAGCTTTGGCAATGGCAGAAGACTCAAGAGGCTGGGTTCTCTCACTGCGCCATCACCGCCAAGGACTCCTGCAAATGGATGATGTACGTTGACGTCGACGAGTTCGTCTACTCTCCGAATTGGGTCGATTCATCGAACCCATCACATCACATGCTTAAATCTCTCTTGCCAAAATCATCATCAAAGATCGGGCAAGTTACGATCAGCTGCTACGAGTTTGGGCCGTCGAATCAGAAGTCGCACCCGCTCACCGGAGTAACACAGGGTTACAACTGCCGGAGACGGTCCGACAACAGGCACAAATCGATTGTGTTATTGGATGCGATTAACCATTCGTTGCTCAACGTTGTCCACCATTTCCAGTTGAAGGGCGTTTACAGGGTGAAGAAACTGAATATGAAGACGGCGGTGGTGAATCACTACAAGTTCCAAGCGTGGTCGGAGTTCAAGGCCAAGTTTCGGAGACGGGTGTCGGCGTATGTGTCCGATTGGACCCAGGCGGTGAACCCTGCATCGAAGGACAGGACTCCCGGATTAGGGAACGTTGCCGTTGAGCCCCGTGGGTGGCCGGAGAAATTCTGCGAGGTTTACGATGACCGGTTGAAGGATTTAACGCAGACTTGGTTCGGTGTTGAATCACCATCTGGGTATCGCATGGCTTGGCAAAGATGAATCAGAGAGAGTTAGAGCCTAAAAGTTGGAAAATCAAAACCCTTTCACGGAAACGTGGCAAAGCATATATAAACGAAAGAGGAATTCGACTAACACGGGAAGTTGCATTGGTTCGTTGCTGAGATGAGATGGAAGAAGTGGTCTGCAAGATGCCCATCTGAATTTAACTAAAGCATATCCTCAAAAGGTAGCAACACGAAAGGAATGTCGAGATCCAACATCCAAGTTGAGTTCTATTCTTTTGTCACGTTATTTGTTTTATTTTATTTTATTTTTCTTAAAAGCTCAACACAGAGAGAGAGAGAGAGAGAGAGAGAGAGAGATTTTCCTTTTCTTTTATTTGCTTATTTGTAGGAAAAAATAAAAAATAAAGACAATAAATTTTGATGAATACTTCCCAATGTTCCCATGACACAGATTGGGGATGAAGTAAAGAGGGTGAGAGAGAACTCATTCCTCTGGTTTGCTTTTAACCAATCATAGCATGCCCTGTAGATACATATATATGTGTATATATCTCCCATATTTATATGAAGAATGTTTTGGTGCTGCGATCATGTGTAAAGTTCTTTTTTTTTTTTAAGACAGATCACGAGTAAAGCCAGAAACTAGGTATGATCCAGGGGGGTTGGCTAATTTAGGTTTTGAATTTGAAGTGGAAACACCAAACAAGTGGGGTTGGGTTATAAACCAATTAAAGCTAATGATCTCATCATAGTGTATTAATTCCCAAGCTTCAATAATTATAATCTGTTAGAAACAAGTCTAGGATAATATGTGAGAGCAGCTATTCTCATTTTAATAATACCCAAACTGTTTGACAGAGGAATTTTTTTTTTTTAATTCTTCTTTGTTTTAATTAATTTAAAATTTTTGTTTAAATATAAAACTAAGAAATAATGGTGCATTTGTTTCAATTCAAATAAATTTTAATCGGTGGAATAAAAAGAAGGCGATGAAATTAATAAATGATAAAAGAATTTAGTAAATTTAGAAGAACAGGATCGACCAATAATTAATTATTCGACCAAACACATTTGATTGGCATTTGTTGGCTGGCGCATAATGATAATTATAAGCAGCAGCCAAATTCTTTCTTGGTCCTATGATTCCATTTTTACAGTCTCTAATTTCTCCTTAATCAATAAGATGGCTGCTAAAATTTGGTGCACGGTTTGTTGATGGAAGTTATTTTCTGGCAAGTGTATCAAGTAAATAAGTTTTATTAAAATCATAGAAAATTAATGTTAAATTAATGTAATTTTTAAGTGTTGATAGATATAGATATATTTAGTCTACTATATATATATATATATATATATATTTATAATTTACCCATTTAAAAATAAAAACGAGATAAGTGACAAATTATGAGAAAAAAACAAATTGTGGAATGATAAAGACAAATTTTTGTAAAGAAAATTTGTTACACTTTGATCAACAAGTGGGAGAGAGGCCAAAAGTCTTCTCCATTTGGGAGTGAGAATCAGTATTTTGCTTAGTCTTTATTTACCTTTCTCCTACTTTATTAGGATGGAGAGTAGGAAATTATGGGTAGGCCTACACTGGGGGGAAGGAGAGGACTGATTGACAAAAGGAAATATCTTGTACTTAAATTATTTATTTAGTTATGATAAATAATAAAGTGAAAAACATTAATTTTGAGAAATGATAAAAATAAATTTATTAAGAATTTTCTTAAAATTTTTCTCATCTCTTAACCCTCCTAAATTATACACATATTACCAGCTGTTTTCCCATTTATTTTTAAATTTCCCCTAATAAATTCATAAATCGTACTTCAAACACTAAATAACTATCTTGTGCTATAATTGAGAAATTCTATGATTTGAATAATTAACATTTTCTTATTTATTACACATGTCTATTGTTTTTATAGAATATTATCACCGTTTTTACTAGAAAAATCTAAAAGAAATCTTAAAAAGTAATTGAGCTAAATCACAAAAAAATGACGAGGAAATAGATATGCAAGTAAATAGCAGGGGAGATACAAAATGTAGTGGGTGAGAGCACAAGGTTTGAAGTGTTCTCTTAACTACCAACAAATATATATATATATATATATAGGTTCAAAGTGGTTTGAAACAAAAAAGGAAATAAAAAAGCAAAAAGAAAAACAATTGCAACCACCACTTTAGCTAGTGGGATTAGAAAAAATTAGTGAAAGTAATACTAGAAAATATATATAATTTTTTTTTTTAAATAAGTGGGAGCAATTGCCCTACTCTAGTAAAAAGTTTAGTTCGAAATAAAAAATTTGGAGATAAAAGATTATAGAGTAATTATTATTCCAATAATAGTTAATGAGGTAGTAAGTTTATTATACTTATATTTGAATTAAAAGAGTAAATATTATTTAGTAACAATTACATCATGTTTAGAATGGTACAATTTAATTGTGTTTAAAATAAGGATAAATTGACAAGAGTAAAAGTTAATATTATTGAAATATTATAATAAAATAAAATCGTAACAATGATTGTTATTTTAATAATAATTAATTTTAATAATATATGTTATTAAAAAATATAATTTTAAATAAGAATATTAATCATAAAGAATAATTTTATCATAAATTATTATTTTAATAGTAATTAATTTTAATAATGAATTATTATTTGTTAAAAATTATTTTTATTTTGATATAATAATTTAATAAACCAATTAATTTTGGTTTACTTAAATATTATTAGTTTTAATAGATAATATTAATAGAATACATAATCTATAAATTATTATTTGTGAGAAATGATTTTTATTTAATAAAATAAATCATTTTAATAAGTAATTATTATTTATTAAAATAATTTTAAGTTGAGAAAATAAATAACTATAATCATAAATTAATATTTTAATAGGATGAGTTTAATAAGATAAAATAAATCACTTTAATAATAAATTATTATTTATTGAACATTACTTCCATAAAATAATTTAATAATTAATTATTTTTATTTTTATCAAATAAATTATTACTTTATATGTTTTTATTATAATTATTCGTTAAAAAACGCTGTCAATAGAATTCTACTGAAATATAGAGTGTTTCACTTTTACTATTATTTTAAGGTCCGTTTGATAAAACTATCAATTTTCAATTTTTGTCTTCAGTTTTTATGTTCAATTTTCAGTTTTTGCGTTTAATTTTTAATTTTTTGTTTTCATTTACATAATAAGAAAAGAAAACAAAAACTTAAAAACACGTTTGGTAACGATAATTATTAGTTACTATTTATAGTTGTTAATTAATTAAATTCAATAAATTTAATTATTTTAGTTATATTAATTATTAAAAATAATTTAATTCAATAAAATAAAATATATTAAACATAATTTATTATAATTATTTTTAAAAACAATTTAATTGAATATATTTCCTGTTAATTAGAGTAATTAATTTAATTGACTTAATTTAATTTAATTTAATTACTTAAATTAACTTGATTTAATTAATTAATTATATTAATTAAATTTAATTATTTTAATTATATTATTTTTTCAAAATAATTTGATTCAATAAAAATAAAATATATTCAATATAATTTAATTGTATTATTTACTAATAATAATTAATATTAAATCATTTTTATATTAATTTAATTATATAATTAATTTAATTTAATTTAATTTAATGTATTTATTCTAATTATATCTTTATTAAAAATAATTTAATTCAATAAAAACAAAGTATATTAAATATAATTTATTATATTATTAATTAAATATATTTTAATAAAATAATTTTATATTAATTTAATGAATTAAATTCAATTATAATTAATATAATTTGTTAATTAATATATTTAATATAATTTTCGTAATTAATATATTTAATATATAATTTAATTAAATTAATTTTTAATCAATAATTAATTTAATATATTAAATTATATTTAATAAATTTTTACATAAATAAAAATAATATATTATTAATTTTATATATTAATTAAATATTTTTATATTAAATAATAATATATTTGACGGTGATCGGAGATGAGTGGAATGTAGTGGTGGCGGTGGCCGAATGTTAGTAAAAACTAGTGGATGATAGTAATTGATAGTTGTAACTAGTAATGGTTGTATAAGAAATTGAAAACTGGAAATGAAAACTTGAGAAAATATCTTTTTATATTTCTATAATTTTTAAAATTTTTGAAAACAATTTTCATTTTTTGAAAACTGAAAATAAATTTACCAAACGTGTTTTTATGTTTAATTCTAAAAAAATAAAAACAAAAATAGAGAAATAAAAATGAAATGGTTGTCAAACGAATCCTTAGTAAATTATTTTCGATTAACTTTAGTTTAGTAAAGCATATGGGTGAAAAAACCCTTCTTACCCTTTTTCTCTTCGATTTGGGGATTTTTTTTTATTCTATTTAATAAAATGATATAGCAATTGTTGTTCAGTTGAAAATAATTGTTAAAATACTGTTAATAAAAATACTGTTTGAAATTGAGTTTTTAAAATATGGAAAATATTGTTTGAAACAGTCTTTTGTTTGCTAAAAAATACCATTTGATTTGGTGTTTTCTTTGAAATAAATTTTGGACTAAAAACTCTGTTTCATGTAGAGTTTTTTACTTGAAAATGCCATTTCCATTGAAAACTCTGTTTCATATAGAGTTTTTTTTTTTACAACCTCACCTACACTATTTGTTCATCTTCTATACCCATTAACCTGCAAAAGTTGCTCAAAACACTAACATTTCACTGAATAACAAATTTCACTGAATAAATACATAGACAAATTAAAATAATAACAATTTTTAAATAATGTCACAAACATGTGATATTATTTAAAAATTGTGATATTATTTCATGTTTGTGATATTATTTAAAAGTTGTTATTATTTTAATTTGTCTACATATTTATTCAGTAAAATATGTTATTAAATGAAATATTGGTTTATTCAGTAAAATGTTAGTATTTTGAGCAACTTTTGCAGGTTAATAGATTTAGGGGAAGAACAAGTATAGAAAAAAAAACTCTATATAAAACACAGTTCTCAATCCAAGATATCAAAGACAATGCCAAATCAAATAACGTTTTCAATTTTTACAGCAAAAAAAACACCATTTCAATGTTTTTTATCTTTTAAAAACTTAATTTCAAATAACATTTTCATTAACAACATCTTTACCATTATTTTTAACCGAACAACAAATGCTATATAATTTTATTAAATGGCGGTAGAAAAAAAAAATCCTCGATTTGGATCAACACTGTGCTGTTACTGATTGAAAGCTAGGGTTGCGAGATTCGCCATGGATGGAGGCAAGATGAGAGAGGAGACAAAAAGGGCCGACAGCTGGTAAGTGCTATCGACACGGTGCATTTTTCCGAATTCGCTACTTAGGTTAATCATCACAGCGAGAGAAAAGTTGTCATGAAGGGAGTTTATATTTATGTATTTTGTTTTTTTTTTTTTCAATTTCTTTGTATTTTTTCAATATGTTGGTTTAGTGATAGGTTTTCTGTGAAGAAAAGCTATGGAGTTGGGAACCTCAAGTAATAAGGAAATGGCAACCAAATATCATAGGGTGCCTGTGACTGCTTTCATCGTCTTCCTGTATGGAATATTATATATATATATATATATATGTATATGCATGTATTAGATGGTTGTCATTGAGAATCATTTCTGCTATTGTCTGGATTCTTTTTCTTTTTTATTGAAAAAATGTTTTGCTATTATTGCTTAAGCCAACAGTTCAGCGAGCAGTTCAAATTCAAAAAAAAAAAAAAAAAAACATCGGCTTCGTCACAGCTGTTGGCTTACTGCTGTAAGTAATTCATGAGTTGTAGTTTCACTTCATTTCATGCTTCAATGGAATTGTTTGCTAATCTAGTTTATCGAATCAATTTATGTGGTGGTTGAAATCATGTTATAACCATGTTATGTTCAAATCATTCTGAAATTAGGCTGTAGAAGCTGCCACAAAGAAATGAAGGTCAATGCCTGAAGCTGTAAGTAGAGACCATGATTTTGTTGTACTATATGTGGGAATAAATAGTGGATTTATTAAACAGGTTTTTATTGATAATATTGAGGAGAAGGATCCATACGTTGCCACGGCCAAGAAGCGTAATGAGGCTCATGAACGTAACATGGAAACCTACAACACGGTATTGGTAAATGAGTCGCTGCATTTTATGTTGCCACTTACATGCATTTCTACTGTAGATTGCAGTTTTGCCAACAATTGAATTAATTAAATGAAATCAGGCTCAGGGTACAAATATAACAAGAGAGGATCAGTCTTGCAAGTTTTTGTACGAGTTGAAAGATGTGAAAGTAGACAAAAAGGAGACCAGTGGAGAGTTTTGTGATCAAATTTAAAAATTTTTCTTCTGGTATCTGTAACTCTTATTAGACGTTCTGTTCTTATTCATGCGATATAAAAAACCTATATGTTTTGAGTGATAAACAAACAAACAAGGGACAAGATTTTTAATAAGGCAAACCTTGTGGGAATTGTTTACTGATCTAGTTTATCAAATCAATTTATGTGGCTGTTGAGGTCATGTTATGTTCAAATCATTCTAAAATTAGGCTGCAATCGCTGCTGGAGAGCAATGGAGGTCAATGTCTGAAGCTGTAAGTAGAGACTGTGATTTTGTTGTAATTTATGTGGGCATAAATAATGGATGGTTCATTCCTCTCCTCATAAGCCAATTTATTATATGAGTTTTGATTGATAATATTTAGGAGAAGGATCCATACGTTGCCGCAGCTAAGAAGCTTAAAGGGGCTCATGATGAATATAACATGAAAACCTACAACATGATAAAATGAATCACTGCATTTTATGTTGCCACTTGCATATGTTTCTATTGTAGTCTGCTGTTCTAACAATTGAATTAATTAACTGAAATCAGGCTGAGGAGACAGACATAGCAAAAGAGGATCAGTCTCACAAGTTGTTGTATGAGTTGAAAGATGTGAAAGAAGAAAAAGCGGAGACCAATGGAGAGGTTTGTGATCAAATTTGAGAATTTTTCTGCTTGTATTTGTAACTTGTAGTAGATGTTCTGTTCTCAATTATACGATATAAAATCTATGTGTTTTGAGTAATAAATAAACACAAGAGACAAGATTTTTAATAAGGAAAACCCTGTGACTGAGGTAAAATCTTGGGGTCCGGTTCATGGATCGCCCAAACTTTTCACTATTTAAAATTATGGTTATTGGGTTTTGAGTCTTTTGACATAATTTACTTGACTCCTCGTAGCTATTGTCAAATACATTTTTCGGACTCTTTGATGCACCCATGCCAAGTAGAAGCGCTTTTACCGACTTCTGATGAAGTTCATTGTCTCGAACTTCAAGCTAACTCACCCAATAGGAACTTAATCTTTGACATGTAAGTGAAGATTGAGGGAATTCTTAATTCTTGACGGCTCTCCAATACAATAATTGCTTCTCTGTAAAAACCTAGCAGATCAATAACAGAATACTATCAGAACTGGAATGAAGCCTGAAGTGGTCTAGAAACTCAGGTTTGGATGCAGTGGAGGCCACTAGACGGGACTAGCTCCTGGGTTTTCCTACAAAGCTCATTGTTTGAGCTTGCTCGTGCATATTTCCTGCTATTTTCTTGTGATTTTGACTTGGTTTCTGCACTTGAACTGGAACTTGCTCTTTGAAGATGACAGAGACCCTTTGATGCCTTAGGGCTACGTGAAAGTATACAGGAATGCCTAAAACATTGAATTGCCGGTGTTGAATAATACAAAGACCTGTTTTATTCACAATTCAGTTTTAGAATCTACGAAGATTCATTTTATTCACAATTCATCTTTAGTCAAGTATCGAATTCACGCTGGGTTATTATCAATTGATTGCAGGCTTCTACTTCCACTTTAAGTAGTAGTATCTCCAATACAGATCTTGATGCTATTCATAATCAAGCTGTTGAGGTTCAGAGGTCCATCAAGTCCATCTCTAAATCAAGTGTATGTTCATTTAGCTTAGATGAGACTGCTAAACAAGACCTGCAACGACTTTACAACCTTAATGATTTCTCCTTTGAAGAGCTTGCTTTCAGTAGATACTCGGAGCTGTTCTATTGTCTCGACAAGCTGCAATCAAATGCCCTCTCCGTGTTTACTTCTAAACAACAACAGAAGTTGGACGCAATGGTGAATCAAGTCCAGTTCAAGGCAGCTCAGGTTGGTGTCTGCTAGAAGATCTCGTCGAAGACTGAACTAATTGCTTCCATCAGGAATATCCCATCTTTGATTGCAGACTACAGTGAGGACACCAGGCTGAAACAAAGAGGGCAACTGCTGGTCCAAAGGAAGCTTCAGTTAGTTGAAGAGATGGAAAGAATTTCGAAGGAAATGAGTGATGTGAAGCAACAGAGTGAGGATCTTGCTGGTGGAGTGAAAGACTTGTTGGCTGAGGGGAAGAATGGTGCTGCCAATATTCGGGCTGCCACTGAGGATATAATGGAGGCTCAGCTTCGGCTTAGAGCTTTATCTAATGAATTGGGAGTTTTTTAAGGCATTTTTTCCCAAACCTTAGGTCTTAAGGATGGGTTTGGTTTTGTTAACTAGCTCTTGGGCCTTGTTTAGCCAGGGAGTTTTTTTAAGGCCTATTTTTCCAAATCTTAGGTCTTAAGCATGGGTTTGGTTTTGTCAACTAACTTATGGGCCTTGTTTGGCCATGGGGATTTTTTTTTTCGGAAAATTGTATCCAAGTCATACTTGGTAATCTTTTAAAGTTATTAGTCACACTCAAAAAAAAGTATTGCTTTTAAGTCACATTAATGTGAAAAGTTTTGTATTTAAGTCATGCTTTTGAGTGGGTCCCACGAGTTTGTTTTGAATATAATTTATAATATGACTTAAATGCCTTTTTTTTATAATTAACTGAGATGTAGTTGCCGAAAATTATGGAACCGAAAATCACGTTTTCCGTTTTTGTTTCATTCCTTATCAATTGCGTGAACATATAGTGAGATAAAAATCTGTTAAAGGATTATATACGAAGAAATACACACGGATTACGCGAGTTTGTGCTGTGAGATTAACGTCGATCGAATGAATATATACAGATTTGGATTACGTATTTAAACACATGACTGCGGTACTGTTTTTTTTAGGATGCATGCTCGTTCAAAAACAGTACCGCGTTCAAAAACAGTACCGCATGACTCTATCATACAAACATCATATGTAAATATAAAAAATAGTTCACATATCAAACGAATAATCGACAGTACCGCATGTATGACAGTATCACATGTCTGCGGTACTGTTTTTTTTAGGATGCATGCTCATTCAAAAACAGTACCGCACGACTCTATCATGCAAACATCACATGTAAACACAAAAATAGTTTACATATCAAACGAATGACCGACAGTACCGCATGTGTGACAGTACCGCATGTGTCTGCGGTACTGTTTTTTTTAGGATGCAAGCTCGTTCAAAAACAGTACCGCATGACTCTATCATGCAAACATCACATGTAAACACAAAAATAGTTCACATATCAAACGAATAACCGACAGTACCGCAGTACCACATGTTTGCGGTACTGTTTTTTTTAGGATGCATGCTCGTTCAAAAACAGTACCGCATGACTATATCATGCAAACATCACATGTAAACACAAAAATAGTTCACATATCAAACGAATAACCGACAGTACCGCATGTGTGACAGTACCACATGTCTGCAGTACTGTTTTTTTTAGGATGCATGCTCGTTCAAAAACAGTACCGCACGACTCTATCATGCAAACATCACATGTAAACACAAAAATAGTTCACATATCAAACGAATAACCGACAGTACCGCATGTGTGACAGTACCACATGTCTGCGGTACTGTTTTTTTTAGGATGCATGCTCGTTCAAAAACAGTACCGCACGACTCTATCATGCAAACATCACATGTAAACACAAAAATAGTTCACATATCAAACGAATAACCAACAGTACCGCATGTGTGACAGTACCACATGTCTGCGGTACTGTTTTTTTTAGGATGCATGCTCGTTCAAAAACAGTACCGCACGACTCTATCATGCAAATATCACATGTAAACACAAAAATAGTTCACATATCAAACGAATAACCGACAGTACCGCATGTGTGACAGTACCACATGTCTGCGGTACTGTTTTTTTTAGGATGCATGCTCGTTCAAAAACAGTACCGCACGACTCTATCATGCAAACATCACATGTAAACACAAAAATAGTTCACATATCAAACGAATAACCGACAGTACCGTATGTGTGACAGTACCACATGTCTGCGGTACTGTTTTTTTTAGGATGCATGCTCGTTCAAAAACAGTACCGCACGACTCTATCATGCAAACATCACATGTAAACACAAAAATAGTTCACATATCAAACGAATAACCAACAGTACCGCATGTGTGACAGTACCACATGTCTGCGGTACTGTTTTTTTTAGGATGCATGCTCGTTCAAAAACAGTACCGCACGACTCTATCATGCAAATATCACATGTAAACACAAAAATAGTTCACATATCAAACGAATGACCGACAATACCACATGTCTGCGGTACTGTTTTTTTTAGGATGCATGCTCGTTCAAAAACAGTACCGCAGGACTCTATCATGCAAACATCACATGTAAACACAAAAATAGTTCACATATCAAACCAATAACCGACAGTACCGCATGTGTGACAGTACCACATGTCTGCGGTACTGTTTTTTTTAGGATGCATGCTCGTTCAAAAACAGTACCGCACGACTCTATCATGCAAATATCACATGTAAACACAAAAATAGTTCACATATCAAACGAATGACCGACAGTACCGCATGTGTGACAATACCACATGTCTGCGGTACTATTTTTTTTAGGATGCATGCTCGTTCAAAAACAGTACCGCATGACTATATCATGCAAAGAATGATGCTGTTTTAATGAGGTACTATTTTTTTATACGGTACTGTTTTATTATGTGGTACTGTTTTATTATGTGGTACTGTTTTTATGCGATAATGTTTTATTATGTGGTATTATTTTTTATGCGGTATTGTTTTATTATGTGGTACTGTTTTTCTTAATAGTTTTGATTTTGTTTCCAAAAATCAGTTTTGCTTATTTTGTAAAGAAGATGAAAAGTCGCGGAATTAGGTTTTTCTCAAACAGTTTTGATTTTGTTTCCAAAAATCAGTTTTACTTGCTTTATAAAGAAGATGGAAAGTCACGGAAGTTATGAGTAAAGTGTGCACTATTTTCGGATAAAACTGGCAGTTTTGAAATGTAGTGAAAAACGCGTGATATCCTTTTTGGTCTTTTTGTTGCAAGTGTGACTTATTCACAAATAAGATTTTTGGGTATGACTTAAATCTTTATAAGTTCATAAATAGTGACCGGCCTCCAAAAACCCCCTTTTTTTTTTTTTAAGTTAGCAGGTATATATGTGCTGATAGTCTCAGAGACTTAACTATAAACCAAACAGAAATCAAGTTATAAAGTGATCTAGGTGATCATACAATTATATTAAATTACTCATGTCTGTCTATTTGATGATAGATTCCTTCACTGCAGAGAATGATCTATTTTAAAGCACATTTGTGCGAGGACTTTTTTCTCGAATCTATCCCGAGTTTGCTCCTAGGGTTTGTCTACTGGTGCTTCTTCGTGGATTTATCTTCTTCCATCTATTTTGGTATTCCTCTTAGGGTTCTCTAATGGTGCTCTTCAATTTATTGGGCTTATTTTCTTCCATCTATCGTGATATTTCCTCCTCAGGTTCTCTAATGGCGCTTTTTCATTGACTTGTGTTCTTCATTTTGTTGTGAATTTGTTCCGTTGTTTTGACTCTTTCCCATTTTTCTTTCAGGCACAGACAGCATTTGGAACTGTCCTTTGGCAGGGTGCTTTGTGATTATTTTCAAGTGAATTTCCAGAAGCATATTTGAGACAGTAAATCAAAATGTTGTCCAACTTTAACTAGAAAAATAAACGCAGGAGATTGAAAATGAAATTTGTATATATACTAACAATTAATCAGTGCATATATATTAGGAACTAATCTGCGCCAATAGAAGTTCCTTATATAATTAAAATTTTAAATAAAAAGTGAAAAGCAAAAAAATTATAATAATTCATAAGTTTTAATTTTTTTTTTCAACAGGTACTATATGTGTTTTGATTTCTTTCTAATTAATTTTTAATAAGTACCACAAAAAAAATACAAATTATAATACTTTAATTTGAAATGTTAACTTTTCAAAAACCATAATTAGGTAAAATTTAAATTAACAATTTTAATTTACATATAATTTCTAACCTTAAAACATGACAAAATTTAAAATAGTCAAACCGTTTTGTGATACAAATGGTAGTAAAGTTCATTAAAATAAGAATTGAACGAAACATTAAGTTAAAAATATAAAAAAGATCGCAATCACTAAATGAAAGAAAAAATAATCCTTAACCAGTAGATTTTAATTTGTAAGAGATACATTTTTAAAAATCGTCCGGATTTATATATAGATATATGCACACGCCCCCCGCAGGGAAGGTCAATGTTGATTCCTGTGCATACAGTAATAGCAAAGCTCACAATTCACAATTGGAAGTAGATGGCAAAGATTCTGGGAGAAATCTGTCTCCTTAGGTTCAGAGAAGTTATCTTACAGAATTCTGTGAAATCAAGTCTACCAAAACGCGCATAAGCTGAAACTCCATAGAGGAAAGACATTTCTTCTCGGAGGGTAGATAACCACACAAGGACAATGCCCAGATTGGTTGCAAGTTTGCAACCATTGAAAAGAATCCACAATGTCGAATTTCCTAAGCCTTATGCAAACAGCTTTACTGACCTGCAGATTTGAAAATGTGGGACTCCGATAGTTTTCATCACTCTTCCTCAATTAAGAGAAGCTTGTAGGCGAAATTCAAACTGCCCCTTCAATGAACCCATGTCAAAAGAAGCATATGCGTAGCTAGCCTCAATCCAACCATGCACCGAACTAGTGAACTTTTCTCCATGGAGATTGGCATTTAGGTGTGCCCCAAGACTTCAATAAGCATGACCGAAACCTAATCATTGCAATGGTTGTTTCTGAGCCCATGACTAGGTCAGCAGAGTCGTCTCTGAAAGGCTAAAGCTATCCAATTCCAGATTGCTAAAATCAGTATAGAAGGAATCAATGCCACTTGTTCGCTGTTATGGACACATTCCTCGGAGGGACAACAATTTATATCTTTGGGCAGCTAATCTCAGTTTTGATAATCTTTCTCAGGGGCATCTACTCAAAATCTGCAAACTTTTTGAAGGATATTTGAGGGGGAAAAAACATATAACCAATGTATTATGCATACCAGTGAGTGAACTCATCTGCAATACTTGTTTATCCATATTCAGATTTCTCCCACACCAAAGTGGCAAAATTTCAAGACAAAACAGACATAATAAAAGCATGAACACAAAGGATTTCTTGAGGCACATAAAATCATTAAAACTTACAATAATTTGTTTTAATCATTAGGAAAAAATAAAAAAAGTCAGCCAAACCATGGTTATACAGGATTTTAAATGCTACTTCAAATTGGATGTAACTCATGCTAATAATTTCAGAGTTAGTTTTGGCTTGCTTCCTTTAAAACCTACCATAAATGCTAAAAAGATAGAAATAAAGAGAACACACGAACACATGCAAAAACACACTGACACAGAAAGGAGTAACATACTACCCAAACCTGACATGTTAAATGACTAGTAGTTAAGACATCTCATGGACATGACTACACCATCTTTTCCACAATATCAAAATGAATCAACCTGGAAGATGTCCAATGCAAAAGCAGAATAACGGAACAAAATGAAAATTTGTTTCATTAGCTCTAGACAGAAAACTCTAGTCAACCAAAAGCATCTAAAGCAGTTATGCATTTGATTTTACAAATGACTAAAAAACACAATACAAATATCATCCCTGAAGAAATACACTGTGCCACACAATTGCAAAGAAATTCAGAAGTCAGGCTTGGCTCATGGATCATGTGATGCCTTTTCCTAGTCCTAAGAATTTTCCAATTTTGACAAATGAAACTCTGACCAAGTGGACATGCTCTAATGTTAAGACTCCTGATCCTCTGCCCCTGTTCCTATCCCTTCCCAAAACGACATATTTTTTATTAAAATTCTAATTCTTCCTTAACAACTCAGTTGACAGAGTATAACTGTGCACTACACTTTTATTTCAAAACATTTTAGGTAAGAAATCTTTTCCATTTTGTTTTGTAACAATTTTTTTTTTTATGAAGAATTTGGAGAAAGAGAGAGGAATGTGGACGAGCAACAATCGAATCGCCAATCTGAAGAAATGACGACTGAAACGATATCTCGCCATCGTCATTTTACCTCCGGTCATTGTTTGATGAAACAGACCTGATTTGTGTTTCTGTCCCCTCATTTTCCCAATTACAGACAGAGGCATCCATGAATCAAACTAAATTCACTTAAAAGACCCATACAAAAACAATTTTCAACATCAAACCCCAAAAACTAACCTATCACCAAACACTCTGAGAGAGAGAACTCATATACATAAGTACATATATATTTATCATGGTGTTTGTCCAAAGGTGGGATTGACTTTAAATCATTGGATTCGTGGGTGAGAAACGGAAATCTGAAAAAGGAGGCAAACGAAGGAGCATAACTCAGATTAGCTGCTTGAAATTCTGTCAACGAAGTTCTTAAGGAAGAATTGGATATTTAATAAAACTACATCACTTTGGGCATGGGAAAGAGGAGGGGGACTCCCCTCTTCTGTCCCCTTTCCTATTCCATTCCCAAAATGACATAGTTTTATTAAAATTATAATTCTTCCTGTAACAACTCCATCGACAGAGTAATACATGGTGCAGGATACTTTTATTTCAAACATTTTCAATTTCAAGTAAGACATCTTTTCCTTTTTGTCCTGTAATGATTTTTTTTTTTAACGAAGAATTTGGAGAAAGAAAGAGGAATGTGGACGAGCAACAATCGAATCGCCAATCTGAAGAAATGACGACTGAAACGATATCTCGCCATCATCTTTTTACCTCCTGTCATTGTTTGAAGAAACAGATATGATTTGCGTTTCCGTCCCCTCATTTTGCTAATTACAGACAGAGGCATCCATGAATCAAAATAAATTCAAAGTCCCATACGAAAACAATTTTCAACATCAACCCCCCAAAAACTAACCCAACACCTGACACTCTGAGAGACAGAACTCATATGCATACATACATGTATATTTGTCCAAAGGAGGGCTTGACTCATTGGATTCATGGGTGAGGAAAGGAAATCCAAAAGGAGGCTAATGAAGAAGCGAAATGCATCAGATTAGGTGCTTGTAATTCTGTCAACAAAGTTGTTAAGGAAAAGTTAGGATTTAAATGAAAACTACGTCGTTTTGGGCATGGGATATAGGATCAGGACTCCCTTCATCTGTCCCCTTTCCTGCCCATTCCCTTTTATTAGAATTCTAACTCTTCCTTAACAACTCTGTTGACAGAGTTATAAATGGTGCACTATACTTTTATTTCAAACATTTTCAAGTAAGAAATCTTTTCCTTTATAACGATTTTTTTTTTTAATGAAAAATTTGGAGAAAGAGAGAAATGTGGACGAGCAACAATCGAATCGCCAATCTGAAGAAATGACGACTGAAACGATATCTCGCCATTGTCTTTTTACCTCCTGTCACTGTTTGAAGAAACAGATCCAATTTGTGTTTCTGTCCCTCATTTTCCCATTTACAAACAGAGGCTTCCATGAATCAAAATCAATTCAATTAAAAGGCCCATACAAAAACAATTTTCAACATCAAACCCCAAAATTAATCCATTACCAAACCCTCTGAGAGAGAACTCATGTACGTTAGCACATATATCTATTTATAATGATACATTTGTCCAAGGGTTGACTTTAACTCATTAGATTCAAGAGTGAGAAAAGAAAATCCGAAAGGAGGCAAAACAAGGAGCGAAACTCATCAGATTAGCCACCTGTAATTCCATCAAAGGAATTGTTCTTAAGGAAGAATTATAATTTTCATAAAACTATGTTGTTTTGGGCATGAGACATAGGAGGGGGCAGAGAATCAGGAGTCCTAATGTCGAGCAATGAAACCAAATCATGCTTTTCTCCATATCATCACTCACAATGGAAATAAAAGATGTTTATCTTGAGGGTCGATAAGAGAAACAATGTAAACAAAATTCCTTAAAATAAACCTGTGCAAAGACAAGGGCATCAGTGGTGAAAACTTGTCAACAGGTAAACTTACCTGAAATTCAGAGATCAAGTGTAAGCCATCATATGCAGAGTCTTTGCACCCACATACCAGAGGAATAGATAAAGAATTAGAGTGAGATGAATATCATGAATTACATGATTATTTTTGCACACAAATATATACGACTTTTGCTTAAACAAAGAAACCCAACTATGAATTGAAAGAAAAAATGAGAATAAATAAAAACAATACATTGGATCGAAAAGAAGCACATCCGAAAAACTTAGGCTGCATTTGCGAAGCATAAGCAACCTCTCAACTTCTGGCAAATCAGCTTTTCTGGTTTTTTATAAAATGACCAAATTTACCATTTTATATTTTAAATTTCTTTTAAATCATAAAACACGAAAATATCAAATTAACAAAAAACTGAAAAACTATCTATTAAAAAACCAATTTTTTCTCCTTTCCAAACACACACACACACACACAAAAACTAACTTTTCAGTAACTAGCTTCAACTATTCTATCAAGATAATAGAAGTGTCATTGACTCGTTAACATAATTTGACAACAATATTCAGAAGTTGTAACCTCAAAGCAAATTATTTGGAAATCCTTTTAGAAAAAATATATTTCCAGTCCGTTTGGATAGAGTGAAATGGGAAAAAAATAAGAGAAAAAAATTAGAATCTATCACTTATTTATAAAGTTTCTTAGGAAAGAAAAAGAAAAAATGAAAATAAACAAGAAAAAAAAAAGAAAAGTGAGTATTAAAATTTTAAAGTTTTCAAAAAATGAATTAATAAAATTTTCAAAATGACATATTTTTAAAAAAATAAAGAATAAAAAAATTATACAACATCTTAGAATTAAATAAATTAATAACACTTCAACTCAAAACAATAATATACCTTTTTTTTTTCTCTTCTAGTTTTTTTCTCAAGAAGTTATTATTCTTTTTTCCTAAATTTACAAATAAACAAAAAGAAAGTATTATCATTTCTTTTCTCTCTCTCTCCCCCCTATCCTAACTAGTGTTTTACTTTATTCTCTCTCTAAAACTCACAAATTGAGCCTTCAGTTTACACAACCCAAGGTTTTATAACACTGGGTTCAAGCCATCAAGTAACTACAATGCCCTTGTTTATTTTCTTCGCCCCCCAGGGGGCGTCAAGTAAGTACAACGCCATTGTACCTTCCACCTAGTGGCGAACCCAAGATTTTATAGCACTGAGGCCAAGCCGTCAAGTAACTATAACGCCATTGTTTATTTTCTTTTTCTTTTTTTTGTTTTGTTTTGTTGGGGGGGGGGGGCGGGAGGGGGAAGTAGGGCTGGAAAGTTGAGAAGATGTATTGGATGAAAATGGCAAAATTTATAATTTAGTTAAGGTAATCAGAAAAAATGTTGGGGCATATATTCCTTGAGACTAATTTACAAAAATTTTCCCCAAAAGTACATTATTCCCCACAAAACAGAAATTATGAGGTGAGTGGGGTCAGTGTACCCCTTGCGAATAGGTGAGTACGCCCCTCCTTCTGCTTCCACCTATGGAATATCTGATAGGTTTGAGCAGATCGAAAGATAAAATGAACAAACACTTGAGAAACAACTGCCAAATCAAGCTCCACGAGGCCTACGGCTTGACTGTCAGTCAAACTTGTAAATGCTTACGCTAATATTAACTATACCCAGAATATACAATTTAAAGAGCCACCGAGCTACATCAAACCTTAATTTGTATCCAATATATGTATATATACCTGCAAATTCTTCCCCTCTTTCAGACTTGTCTGTAATTCAAACTTGGTTCTCTCGTTGTCCTCCTTTTCTTCGTCTTCTATAAAACGCTGAACGTACAGAGATTATGGTGATGATAAGAATACTTGAACCAAACCCAAGCTCAATGGCGATAAGTGCATCGCAGACACTGATGAACAGTGGATCGGAGATTTCTCCCCCAGTCTTGCGGGCGGCGATGAGGCGGAGAGGTGGTGAATTACATAGTTGTTAAAGACAGTAAAAAAAAAAAAACCCTAATCCAAAAAAAAAAATATATATATATATATATATAGCTACAGAGCCCAAAGTCCAAATGGATGATGGGCTATTGGACTGGCGATTTCGCGTCGGGCGTGTTTAGATCCGCTGGGCTGAAAATAACCCGAACGTCAACCCGAATGAGCCCAATATTATTTAGGATGAGTTAGGAAGAAAAAACAATTTTTTTTTTGTAATAGCTAACTAAAAAAATAGTCTTTTTTGTGTTTGAGAAGGAAATTAATTTGACCTTTCAAAAAAAAAAAAGAGAAGGAAATTAATTTGCCTATCCCACATCGAGATAGTCAAAGTACGTGTGTTATCATATATCTCTCACCTGACTTTTTTAATTTATGAGTTGAAAAGTTGGGTTGTGAGTTTTCCTTAGTTTAAAAAAAAAAAAAAAAAAAAAACAAATGAGCCTGTGTGTATGGGTGCGTCATTCAATGTTTCACTCGCTCTATAGCTGCTTCGGTCAGTCTAAGTCTCAGCCTGAAGGGTTGCAGTGGATAAGTTGTCCCACATCAGAATAGTTAGGATGTATGTGTTATCATATATCTCTTATATAATTTTCCAACTTTTAAATTATAAAGTTGGGTTGTTGGTTTTCTTTAGTTCGAAAAAAAGAGAAATAAATTAATTTGACATTTTTGTCAATAAATTTTAAAATAAATTAAAGTATAAGAGTATACATTTAATCATTTTAAAAAAATAAAAAATTTAATAACTAATACTTAACTACCAAATTTTTTTTTTCAAACGGTATTTTAGACTCAACTCGTACACTAGTGAATAAGCCTTGAGTGAGCCACAAGTTTAAACTTAGAAAGGGTGGTAATATAATCCAAATATGCGAATTATGCACCGTTTGGTGTGTTAAAAATAAAAAAAAAATTGAAAAACTCTAAAAATCTCTAAAACTTATTCATTTTTTATTTCACTGCACGAATTACGAATTCATAATTTATCTCACTTTTTATCACTCTAAACACACACTAAGTCTAAGATCGCTAAGTTTAAATAAGTTGGGTATTAATTTTTCTATAAACGTGTTGCTGTTGGGCTTTTCGCACAAAAATATGTTTTTAATTAAACTTTAATAGATAAAAGCTCAAATATTTATTCGACACAAAAAAAAAAAAAAACTTATTGACTATCGACTTATTTTATAAATACATTCACTATTAAATAAAAACAAGATAAAAGGATATGCAATAAAAATTCAAATTCAAAATGTAAATATGTACCAAAAACTCGAGTGATAAAATTATCGTTCTACCCCTGCCGCTTATTTTTGCCAAGATTAGCACTTCAGGGCATCGCAAAATATTTAGAGGTGTCCTTTAACAAATTTTATACTAACTTGGCAAAATTTTAAATTATTTGAACTCTGATTTTAAAAATTATTATTTTGCCCATTGATCTGTTTTTAGTTCAGATTCATGTTATGGATGTTCCAATAAACTAAAAGTATTCTTTAGTAAATTTTACATCACCTTCAAAAATTTCATACTAATCTTAACTTGAGTTATAAAGTTACCATTTTATCATTGTGTTTGTTTTCAATTCAGGTTCATATTTTGGTTATTCCAAAAGGCTAATGAAGTATTACCTGGTAAGTTTCCTAACTTCACAAATTTCAAATTGATCTTAACCTTAATCATAAATTATTGTTTTATCTCTGGGTCTATTTTTATCGAAATTTGTATTTTTTATACTCCAAAAGGGGAAAAAGATATTATTTAGTAAGTTTTATACTAGCTTAATAAATTTTAAACTAGTATATATTTAGGCCATGAAATTATAGTTTCATTTGGTATACCTGTTTTACATCTATTTTTCATTTTGTGTTTTTTAAAATAGGGAAAAAATATCAAAACACATCTCATCACTTGCAATCTCAAAAATTTATTTTAAAAAATAAAAAAATGAATTTACACATAAAATACAAAAATGACAAAAAATCGTTTTGAGAGTTTTTGATAAAAAATAAAGAGAATCCCGAAACACAACAAATATAAAATATCAAACTAAATGCATTCTCAGCATGGATGAAGCTAAGGTTGGCTGGGGCCACGTGCTCACCCTGGAAATATATATACATATACTTTTTTTTTATATAGTCTTCCGTGCTCAATTTTACTAATCCAAGAAAAGGGAAAAAATTTTTTTAACTCAACACCACTTGTTCCCACTCAATAGAAAAAAAAAAAAAAAAAAAAAAAACTCAATTCTAATTATGCCCATCTAATAAAAAATAAATTTTAACCCAATGATATCAATATAATTGTACCTATTCTATTCAATATAACTAAAAAAATTATATAATCCCACTTTAATCTTTTTTCTCCTTATCCTTTCCCCTTTCCGACAATTAAATTTTTTCTTTACTCCTCCCATAATACCTCACCAATTATTTATGTGTCTTATAATTAGTGACCATCAACACATAATTTTCTAGCTTCGCCTTGAATCTCAATATTCTTAAAACAAAAAACAATAAATAGAAAATAGAAAATAGAAAATAAAAATAAAAAATACAAACAAAATGCCACACACAGTTTTATCTCTTGTTTTTATTTTTTATTTTTTTAAATTTAGATTCATATTATAAATATCCTAAAATGTTGTGAAAGTAATCCTTCTTAAGTTTAATATCAATTTAGTAAAACTTGAACTAGTCCAAATTCATGCTGTAAATTATTGTTCTACTATTGGGTATGCTTTTAGTTCAATTTTGCATCAAGTTAAAAAAATAGTAAATTATAATACCATTCTTAAAATGGCAAATGTATTGTATTATTTTATAAATATAAAAAATATTTAATTAATTTATTCGTTAATTATATATCTATAGTATATATTTATATAATAATGTAACTATGCTTCAAAACATGATACGTAACTATGCTTCAAAACATGATATATGATGTACCTATTTATCCTTATCTCTCTCGCAAGAAATAAGATATTTTAACGAGTCAAATTAAGATATTGTATTTAAGTTCAATTAGGTAAACCTTGATATTTCCAAAATTTCTATAACCGTATTGTGTGTAAACAATATCTATGGAAAGTTTGGAAAAACAATATTTTAGTAATTTTTGTTTTTAGAAATAAAATATAGATAAAATTTTACCCAAAATGGAAAATTTTCAAAAGTTTTTTTATTACAGATACAATTTTCAGAAATAATATGCCAGACAATTTATTTAGTACAAGATAGTTTGGGAAAAAAAGTATAATACGAACGGTTTTTTTTTCTTAATATGTGTGTGTTTGAAGTGATAAAAAGTGAGAAAAAATGAGATAAAGTGAGAAAAGTTGTGAGTTCGTAATGCGTGCAATAAAATAAAAAAGTTGATGTGATATAAATTTTTAGAGTTTTTTTTTTTTATTTTTTAGAGATGCCAAACGGTGCTTATATTTAGATTGGTATATTTTATTAAATCTTACGTTGTATAAAAAATAAAAAAATATATACATCGGGTAGAAACATATATTTATTTTTTTTTGATGCAATAGATTCATTTTCCCACTCCATTTAAGAGGAAAAAATGAAAAAGAATAAAAATAAAAAATTGAAGCTTCTAAATTTTAGAATTTTTTAACCAAGTCAAAATTATATTATTTGTAAGAGTATAATAAGTGGACCAAAAAAATTCAAACAATGTTCTATTTAGTGTTCTAAAAAACGCTGAAAAATTTTAAAAATCTCTAAAAATTTTTAAAAGTTATTCACTTTTTATTTCACAACACGAATTACAAACCCACAAATTATCTCATTTTATCGTAATTTATCTAATTTTTTATCACTTTAAACGCACCCTAAAGAAATTAAGTTTTTATGGTCTCAATAAAAAAGCAAGAAAATTAAACATTTTGCAAAAAATAAATCGAATCATACATTTAATTATTATAAATAAATTAAATAGTGCAAGAGAACTTAAATTAAATTATTAATATTTTTTGGTGACCTATGAGTCTGCATGTTGTGTCAAATTTGGCAAAAAAAATTAAACTTTCTTCCATTTTTTTAAATTTATTGAACTCCATGCACACAAAATATCTCAAATTCTTTGTAACTTTCTCAAAAATTTTTTAATTTTAATATTTTGTAAAAAAACACACCAAATATACAATAATCTAAAAATTAAATATTTTTTGTTTTTATTTTGTCTCCCAACTTGGCACTCCTTTTTTTTTTTTTTCAAAGGTAACAACTTGGCACTTCAAACATACGTTGTATCATATCTACAACACTGGGTGTGTTTGGGGTTATATAAAAGTATATAAAATAAAATAAAATTATAAAAATAATTGTCTCGTAATTTGTACAGTGAGTGAAAAATTTAAATTTTGTTATCTAGTAATTCGTATTTGTAGAGATTTGTAAGATTTTATTTTATTTTGTAGAGTTCCAAACGGAGCCACTGCCTTCAGAGATATCATAGTTCGAAAAAACACCTTTATTAAAATAAAAAATTAAAAACAAATATATAAAATAAGAGTATTATACATGTCACACCAATAAAGCAAAAGAAAATATAGTTTGAAAAAAATCAAAACAACTTTCTTTAAGACAAAAAATTGAAAACAAAAGAAAAGGTATATATATAACGGATAGGACAAATTATTGGCGGAACAACTAGATTGTCATCTAATATTCATTAAGTTACACCAACCCTTAATTTAATTGATTTTTTCTTATAAATTTTTTTAACTATCTGTATACGCCATTTTGACAGTATATTTAAGGGTTCGTTTGGCACAATAAAAAATTCTTATAACTACTAAAGATTTCTAAAAACTTATAAAAACTTGTAAAATTATCTAACACATTTTGTTGTTCTCTTACTTTATGAATTTTTTATAAATTTATATATATATTTACATATGTCAGTAAATTTTTATAGGCTCTAGAAAATTTTTTACAAACCCGAATAACATTTCACAAGTCCTAATAATTTTTCTACAAATTCTAAAAATTTTTTAACTACTTTCAATAAATTTTGACATAGGACTGTTCTGACACCGTTAAGATAATTTCTCTTTCCAAAAAGATGACGCAAAATAAAAAGTTTCACTATTTATCTCTAAAAAATATGATTGGTGGCTGCGTGCCAAACGTCAAAAATTTTTTCATATCACATTTTTTCACAATTTTTTTTTTATTTTTTGCTATACCAAACGGACCCTAAGTCCACTTAACTCAAGGAAAAGTAAATAAAAAAATAAAATTTAAATTCTTTAAAAATTATTTGTTCTAAATAATTTTTTGAAAGGTAAAAATTATTTGTTCTATCACTCTCAATTTTCGTTTTTTTTAGATAATATAGTTTTTAATGTGAATCATATTATTTAAGATAACTCACATTTTTTGTGTGTTTTGAGTTGTATAAAAGTGTATAAAATTATAAAAGTTAATGGGGGGTGAAGACCAGCGGTACTCGCGTACCCCCAGGGGTGGTGCAAACGCCTGGCATCCACACCACCCGGTTAAATCGAGAGCGCCCAAAAAGGGTATCGAACCCATGACGTGCACCCCAAGTTAATGTCTCGTGTATCTGTGCAGTGAGTAGATAATTTAAATTTTATAGTCTCGTAATTCGTGTTTATAGAGTTTTGTATTTTTTTTTAACTAACTCCAAACAAGGCCATCATATTTTAGTTTGTAAAATTACTCCTGTTTTATCACTTAAATTTTAAAATGAAATTTCAAAATTTATTAAGGGCCCGTTTAGTGCTATGAAAATCGTTGAAAAATTCTAAAAATTTCTAGAATTTTCTATCATATTTTGCATTTCTTGTACTTCATGAAAACAACTATAAATTTATATATATCTACATATTCCATCAACTTTTTACAAATCCTAATAAATTTTTTATAAGTCTTAATAATATTCCACAAACCTGAATAATTTTTCTATAAATCCCAAAAATTTTTTATATCTTTCAATAAATTTTGATATAAAATCATTTTGACGAATCCAAAAAAATCGTTCTAATAGTTTTTCTCTCAAAACTCTTACATAAAAGTAAAAAAAAAAAAATTCAGTATTTTTTTCTGAAAATCGTGATTTAGTGATTACGAGTCAAACCCAAAAAAATTATACAAATCACATTTTTTTGTTATTTTTCATCGCATCCATTGCCCCCTAATTATTTAATGATAGAAAAAGTTTATTTTATGTCAAGAAGGTATTTCAGAGTTTATTTAATAATAGATTTTTTTTTAAATTGGACTCAATATTTAAAAGTCTATTTATTTAATTAATCAAAATTAGTCAAAATTGAAAATTTGAACGGATAAGATTGACGAATAGCGTGAAATCGCAAGGATCGATGACGTGGCGTGAAAATTCACATCCCGCCTAAACCCCAGATTTCACTTCCTCCGCGATTGGATTTCAATTTCCCCCAAACCTGTTCTCTCCGAGTTCCTCTTCCTCTCTCCCTCTCCCTCCCTGAAGCTCAAACCCCATCTAAGCCACGAAGCGGTAGGTTTTCTCCATGTTTCGTCTATTTTTCGTTCGAATTTTAATCGGTTGTTTTAGGGTTCGTTACTGATTCGACACTACAACTGCAGGAATCGCCATGAAAGGAGGTAAATCGAAGGCAGGGACAAAAAAGGCCGAGAGCAAGTAAGTGCTATTCATCGAATCCCTTTAGCTGTATCTGTTGGTTGGTTTAATCGTCAGATTTGTCACGATTTGGAAAAGCTGAAATCAATGGTGTTTAGATCGCAGATCTTGTTTCGAATTAGCGTTTTTTTTTTTTTTTTTTTTTTTTTTTTTGTCGTTTGTCTATTGATCTTTATGTGTAAGTTTGGTTTATGGTGATAGGCTTTCCGTGAAGAAGGGCGGAACAAAATCAAGCAAGAAGGGAAAGGACCCTAACAAGCCTAAGAGGCCTGCTAGTGCCTTTTTCGTCTTCATGTATGTATTTTGTATATGTTTGTAGTCATAGGCGGTCGTTCTGTTTTTAATTTTTGTATGTATGTATATATTATATACACGCTTCAATTTTTGTCGGAGAGAGAATTATACAGCTAAATTTTGCTTTGTCAAGTATCTGAACTTTTTGTCTTTTTCTCTGGTGAAGGGAAGATTTCAGGAAACAATACAAAGAAAAGCATCCTAACAACAAATCTGTCGCTGCTGTAAGTAATTTCGGTTTTACTTCGTTAATTCCAGGTAATCCTTCAGTAATTAATTTCATTCCTCTTGTCAATTTTTTTCCACTGAAAATTAGGTTGGGAAAGCTGGTGGAGATAAATGGAAGTCAATGTCTGAAGCTGTAAGTAGCGAATGTGATGAAAAAATGTTGTTTTGTCTTAATTTACTTTGGAATACGTATGATGAGCCAATTTTTTAAATGAGACTGTACTGATGATATTTAGGAGAAGGCTCCATATGTAGCTAAGGCAGAGAAGCGTAAGGAGGAATATGAAAAGACTATGGAAGCCTACAATGAGAAATTGGTAAATGAATCACTGCTTCTTGTTTTGTTATGTTTTTACCTGCTGTGATTCCTGCGAATTGTAATTGTGGAAATAATTTTATTTCTTAAATGAAATCAGGCTCGGGGGACAAATGCAGCCGAAGAGGAAGACTCTGACAAGTCCAAGTCTGAGATTAATGATGAAGACGATGAGGAGGAGGTTAGTGTGGCAGTTTGTTTAAAAAAGAAAAAAAAAATTGTTTCCTTATTATGATATTGAAAATTTGTGACGTCTTCCTTGTATCCTGATTTATTTTTGTCTTATTTCAATTTTTGTAGGATGAGGATGACGATTGAACATTGGTGCAGCTGGTAGCATAGGCACATGGGCTATTTAGTGTTTTAATCATTCTATGTTAACTTCATGAGATTTTTAATGTATTTTGCTAGTTTCCAGTAACAATCAAATGTTATCCCTGTTCTTACAATGTTTCGCCATCTAGGTAAACGGATAGTTGATAGTATTTAACTTTCCCCTGTATCCTGCCTTTTAGCTGTTGTAGAGCTGGTTATCCTTCCATTCGGTTTATTTACTAAATGACTTTGTTTCTGTTTTAAAGTTTCTTGCTTCCTAATGTTTGTCGGTTTTTTGAATTTGGTCTCCTCTTCTTTCCTCCTGGGTTCATTATTTGCTATGTTCTGTGGAAGGTCTAAATATATTGTGCTAGTTTCTGATAACAATCATGTTCCCTTGTTCTCATATTGTTTGGCCATGTAGAGTAAGCATATGTTTGGAGCATGAATTTGTGGAGGGAAAGGAAAAGTCAATAACAATGGTAGGAATGCAAAATAAAGCAAGAAAGTCAAATTTATTTTATTTTTTTATTGAGTTAGAAAAATAAGATTAAAATGAACATATATATTTATTAACAAAATTTAACTTTTACTTGGATAAGTGTAAACAAATTGCATAAATTATAAATTTTATTTTTCCTTCATTTTTCCTTTCCGTCCACGAACCCATGTTTCAAACATAGCATAGATGAATGGGTGATAGAATGTGATACAGCTTCCCTCTTTATCCTGCCTTAACCTGTTGACTGTTGCAGAGCATATCATCCTTTTTTTTTTTTTGGAATTTGCTTATTTTTTTCCCTTGTTCATACATTGCTATATCGATGTGTTTTTGTTTTCTGCATGAGGGGAGTAAATAGGTTGTTTTCGATTTGTAGCCATGACAGTAATTGTTTACTGTTCAAATTCCTATATGAGGGATACATCCAAGCAGTGCAAAGTTTTCGTAACCGCGTTTTGAGTCTATTTGCTCTATTAGGTATTAACATGAATGAATAACCTTTTAAATACATCTCAGTTTTTATGCCAAAATTACTTTAGCAGTTGAGTTGAGTTCCTGAGTTTTGTGCCTCCAATGATTTGTTTATCAGTTTTAATTTGCATTGCTTTTCTATATTCTTATGCATTGTATTATCTGTAATTATGTTGAGGCTGTGCTCAAAGATAATTCAGTGAGTGATTAATTCTAATGTGTTGGACCCTTTATAACTTATAAGGTTGGCCACTTCAGTAGGGTGTTATGAATCTTGTTGATGTGTACTAATTGCTATGTGAAATGTGTGATTACTTGTAGTTGATCCCATCTTTGATTTAAAATGCGTGATTACTTGTAGTTAATTCTAATGTGTTGGACCCTTTATAACTTACAAGGTTGGTCACTTCAGTAGAAGTTTGAAATCCAGGAGTTTGTATTTTTCTTAGTTAAAAATGATTAGCTTGAGAAACTCCCCTAGTTTTAGATCTAGGAATTTTGATCCGTTGCGCGAAAAAGAACAAAAGTGATTTTGCCGGCAAGGACCCCGAGTCCTTAGTTTTAGAAAAGTGATCAATTTAGTTCACAAAATGAGTCTATGGGAAATTTAATAAGAGTGCCCGAAAGACTTTAGTATTATTATTGTTATTTTTTTGTTTGGGGGGGGGTATTAATTGGATGTCCTTAGAAACTTTGGTTGCTCATTTATGACGTTGACTTCCAATCCGATGCCAAAGCTTCCCCTTTATAATGGCACTGTTTGGTATTAAAACAAAAAATTACATAAATTTATAAATCTCTACCAATACGAATTACTACAAATACGAATTATTAGGTTATAAAATTAAAATTTTTCTCTTATTATACAAAATATGAGACAGTAATTTTTATAAATTTATACGAATTTATATAATTCTAAATACACTTTGATTGTGGCAGTTGCATCAACCAATTGATTGATCTTGTACGCCCCAGATAGACTAATCCCTATTTTTTATTTGAACGTTTAGGTGACATTTGGTTTATTTTTCTATTTTTTGTTATCTGTTTTTGTTTTATGTGTTTAAAATCTCAAAACAAAAAAATAGAAAATACTTTGTTTTCTTTATTTTGAGATTTTTCTTATTTTTTGTTGAAAACTTTGAAAACGATTTTTTTACCTTTTTTATTTTATCTGCAAACTTATTTTTAGTTTTTAAAAATAAAATTTGAAAATATAAGTAACTGAATTTTGAGTTATTTTCTTTATTATCAAAAGTACAAAATGAAAAATGAGTTCAAAATAAAAAATAAAAAAATAAATCAAATGACTCCTTATTTTTTCAAACTCTTAGGTGTCTTTTGATTTATTTTTTTAATTTTTGATTTTTGTTTGTCTTTTAGTTTTTGTTTTGAGTGCATTTGTTATTTTATGTTTTTAAAAATAAGGAAAATAGTTTAAACGCATTTGGTCAGTTGTACTCTAAAAATTTATTTTAGAAAATAAAAAATGAATTTACACGTCAAATAAAAAGGGATAAAAATTTATTTTGAGCGTTTTCAACTTAAATCAATAAAAATTTCAAAATAAGAAAAATAAATTATTTTTTATTTCCTTATTTTAAGATTTTTAAAATATAAAACATATAAAATAGGAAATAGAAAAAAAATGTAAATCAAATGTCATCTTATTCATTCAATCTTTTGGTTGACTGAACATGTTGCTTTTTATTTGTCTAGCATCTTGATTGGACTTAACTTGTTACATATTTCTTTACTTAATTACACCTTTATATAGGATATAAATGATATAAAACATGTGTTTCGTGTAGATTTTATCTTCAACTTTAAACATATGGAACATGTATTGAATTATGTCACAAGGAGAAGTAATTTGAGTATTATTAAGGATGCAAAGGAAGATTTGCTGAAACACATTTTGTTGAGTAAAGCCATCGGAGTAGATGAAGAATTTCCACGTGAACTCAATACGAGAAAGGAAAAATCAGCAATCTGGAAGTTCCTGAAGCAGAGTCCCATTCAAATTTGGGAATTGGCCCATCTAAATACAATTGCTGAGTGAACCAATTTCTGAAGTGGACGGCATATTCGAATACAACTGAAAAGCATTCGAATGGTGGGTTATTTCCAGTAACGAATTCCATGTGACCTCAGCTGTTTCATGTGACAAGATTCCGAAAGACAGTAAGGGGCAAGATCTGTAATTAAGGGTGAATTGCATAACGGAATGAGGATTTTTGGCAGAAAGAATGAGTGGAGAGAGAAAGGGGAGAGGTTGGCATCACATGACCCACCCGTGGAGGATATACACATTCGGACAGAGAATTTTTGGGGAGGGAGTTTTTGGAGAGAGAGTTTTTTTTTTGGGTTCAAGTTTTTCAGTTTTTCTTCTTCTTCGTTTCTCTGATTTTTGATTCTGTAGATTTTGATTTCAATTCTAGTTTTAATTTTCAGTTTACTATAATTAGATTTTAGTTCTACAGCACTTTACAATTCCATTTCCTGTAATTAGATTTCATTTTGAATTAAAGATTAAATTTCCATTTCCAGCTTTGAAGGTCATGTCTCTGTTCTTCATTTCTGTTATTCATTTTCTTAAGATGATCGGCTAGTTTTTCTTGGGCCAAGGCAAGGATAATGTCCTGTCCAATGATTTCCAAGATGCCGTTTTTCATGGATTAATTTTGAATTCTTTGGTTATCAATCTTAGTTGTATCTAATTACTCTCGAAATTAATGGTTCAATGTCCGATTAACACTTGTTTACATATTTTATCAATGAGTTCATAGAAGTTGTTGAATTCAGAACTCTTATTGCAAATATGTATAGGAGTTGCTATAATTAGATCTTTTATAGTCTTCATGATAGATTATGCACATCACTTGTTTGATCCATGGCTTGTATCATTTGAAATTAAATTTCTCCAAACATTAGAGCAACTAGAATTGATCTATTCACTCTTGGTATTTTGAGATTGATTTGGATAGGCATTGGAATTGTCTTACCCATCTTTTTAATATCAAGTTTTAGTTAAGTTTAGTTTTCATTTCAAAACCCATTTCCAAAACCATCAAAAATTTCAAACCAGATTTTCAATTCTGTTTACCATTCATGTGAGCCATGTTTTGCCTCTTTAATCCATTTGATTCAAACATGATTTTGCTCCCTAGATTCCTGTGGATATGACCTGGTTCTTACTAGTTAATTGTGCTACAATGAAACCTTGCACTTGGGGGAGTTTGTCTTGATTTTCCTTACTCAACACCTTTGAAATCTAAATTTACATTTTTATTTACATTTGAGAGTGAGGTAATTAAGCAAACACAAGCACATCTCTACTGTGAACATTGTTGTTTCCATTTAAGCTCAATGTTGGCTGAATTTGCCTTCTAAGTTAGCAAACAACAAATAAATATTTGGTGCACCTCTGATATACTACCAATATGACGTGATTTAATAAATTAAAAAAATTAAAGTATATACACCAAATTATCAAAATATTTAATTAAAATTTTAAAAATTTAAATTCGTTGACGAAAACAAGGTAAGTTATTTTATAATTAAGCTTTTTAGGATGTATCAATGTCTTCTTTTCAGTAATTTGCTACGTTACATTATGTTTTTTTTTTTTTTTTTTTATAATTTGGAACTCTCATCGATTTATTACAATACTCATAAATTGTATTATGTTGATGATGTGGTATCATTATTATACCAAATAATTTTTCAATTTTAATGAAGTATATATTTGAACGTATAACTTCGCAAGTATACTGTCGGATATACTTATCCATGATAACTTTTTGGATAAATAATACCGTTTGGTGTGTCAACAAATAAAATAAATTTCCAACAATCATTATAAATCACTAAAATTCTCTATTACACATTTACACATTCCCGCTTTTACTAATTTCAAAAAAGTTCAATATTTCACTAAAAAAATTCAAAAATCTGGAAAAAGGTTAACTGAGTGTAAAAATTTGTTTTTACAATCATGTTTCACGAGTCGAAAGCTTTCAAACGAGTACCATTTTAGTTTGGACCCACGAAACCATTGAATCTGTTAGAGCATATAACAAATATGGGAAAACTATTCTAACGAATTACCACTGTTTGGTAGCGTTTAGAGTGGTCAAAAATAAGAAAAAACAAGATAAATTTAGATAAAATATGGTTTTAGGTTAATTTGGCGTTTGGTATTTTCTTTTCAAGCCCCGTTTTTTGGAGAAGAAGAGTAGCAAATCGTTAGAATGGTTTTCCAAATCTATTTTAACGGATTCCAAAAATTTGCACAATAATTCTACTCTCTCTTACGACAGTGGTAAATCGCTATAATGATTTTTCAAATCCGTTCTAATGGATTCAAAAAATCTATTTGAAGATGGATAGCGCCAAAACTGTTATAATGGTTTTTCCAAATTCATTATAACGGATTCAAAAAAATTCATATAAATTAGCGATAATGATACTCGTTTGAAAACTTTTAACTTGAAGAATATGATTGTCAAAAAAATTCATATAAATTAGCGATAATGATACTCGTTTGAAAACTTTTAACTCAAAGAATATGATTGTCAAAAAAATGTCCGCACTCGGTTAACCTCCTTCTAGATTTTTTTTTTCTTTTTTTTAGCGAAATATTAGAATTTTTTGAAATTAATAAAGGTGGGAATGTGTAAATGTGTAATAGAGAATTTTAGTAATTTCTAAAGTTGTTGGAGATTTATTTTATTTTATTTTGTGTCTTGGCACTCCAATTGATTTTATCTCTAAAAAACTTGATTTGGAGATTATTTGAAAATTTTTTGAATCCGTTAGAATGGATTTGGAAAAACCTTTTGACGGATTATGATTGTTCATCTCAAAAAGATAAGATTTGTAGAGAAAAATAGAGAGAAGAATTATTATTTAGGGATTTTCTGAATCTGCTAGAATGGATTGAATCTCTTAGAACGGATTTGGGAAAACCGTTCTAACATATTATTATTGTTCGTCTCATGAAGATAAGATTTGGAGAGAGAGAAAGAGGAATTATTATTTGGATATTTTTTGAATCCGTTAGAATAGATTTAGCAAAACCATTCTAACAGATTATTGCTGTTCATCTCTAAAAAACGTAATTTGAAAAAAAAGAGAGAGAGAAGAACAATTTGGGAATTTTTTGAATTCGTTAGAATGAATTTGAGAAATCATTCTAACAGTTTGGTATTGTTCATCTCGAAAAAACGCGGTCTAGAAAAAAAATACCAAATGCCAAAATTAACTTAAAACTACATTTTATCTCGTTTTATCTTTTTTTTTTTTATCACTCTAAATACTACCGTAAATAAAAATTTCAGACTCAATGTCACCTTAAGTTCCTTGGTCTTGGGGTCATTGAGTCTTTTTTTTTTTTGTGATTTAGGGTGTTTGGACTAACTTGCGAATATCTCGACTAATCTTTGCGCCCTGAATTTAACAAGAAGATAAGTTTTTCAGTGACACAGAGACTCGACCTAGTAACCATTTAAGAGTAGTTGAGTTAACCTTTAGGTTTGTGCTATTGAGTCTTTATTAAGTAGGAGTATTAATGCTATGTTTTCATAAAATACAGAGAAAATTTTCCTAAAATCATGCATCAGTCTTAGTTAAAGTTTTGCATTTTGAAGAAAATGTGGACGGTGCACGCTTGAAGCCCCTCTCTCTAATTTTCTATTTCTTTCCTTCATTCATTGTTTTTCTGAAAAATTTTTATTTAACATTTTAAATTTTTATTTAAAGAAAATGATATTTCTTTTATTATATTTTGGAGAGTCCGCAAATGACCTTACAATGGTTGATATATAAAAGTACAAAATGTTCCTCTAATTGGTGCATAGTTTGTTAAATAGATACTAATAATGCAAAGAAATTACATTACTTATCACTTTCAGGAGTTATTACTATCAGTTTCAATCTTAAGTTTATTACACTAATATAGGTGTTGCAAAGTGATATCAGTTTATATTATCATAACTTCTTGTGTTAGAGCACAAATATAGCTTATTGCTAATAAGATAGAAATTTTATTTTTTTCATTTTATATGGTATTTTTTATTAAAAATAATTTTTATCTGATAATTTTTAGCTGTATTATTTACACTTAAAAAAACATAAAAATATTGAAAAATACGAAAATTTATGTAACAATTGAAACAAGTAAAAATTTTTTATTCGTACTTGATTTTTTTGTTTAATGTGATCAACATGTCAAAAAGTTTATAGAATAAAAGAAAACAAGTCAAATATAGCTTGTACAGATGGATAATCATTCATGTGGTTGAAGGTTGATAAGTTAGAAAAGATAGTGTCATTTTCACCTAAACTTATGTCATATTGCAACCATAGACATTTCCGAAATTTTGAAGAAAGGAATGTGGTTGGACTAGGCTCGGTGAAACACTTGCTGGCACATGGAAGACCTGACTTTTGAGTCTTGACACCCTTCCACCTAGAGTTGATCATGGGTCAAGGGTCGATGGACCCGGCCCGGAACGAGTTTGGGGGAAAAAAAATTACTGATTCAATATGGGTTTTGAGCTCGGTTTGGGGTTGGAATCATAAAGTTTGTGTCTGGCTTAGTAGGTTTGAATTCTTTAAGTCAAAATTAATATATAATTTATGTGGGACTAAATTTAAATTCTGGCTGAACCGGACTTGAATCCGATTAAAATGAGTTATATTCCTGTAAAACCTGACCCGAGCTCGCTTCCCACCCAGATTGCAAAAGCTTGCAAGAAATTGTCAACATCAACCTCCCAAAGGACCCGGTGAAGATTGCTTTAAAACCCGACACCGCCCTCTTTTTCTGACTTGGCTACAATGGAATAAGATGGACTTCCAAGGAAATCACATGGGCATGCTGGGATTTTTGGCTTCTCAAAGGAAAATGAAATACACACCAAATGCCCACCGAATACGTCCCAATGCATGGCCCCGTAGTGCATTAAGAGGCTCCTAGCACATGATACAATTTTCACAAAAGCTTATTTGGATTGGTTGGAGGTTTGTGAAGTTAAAAAGTAAGAGTAAATTTTTAATATTTAAATTTTTATAAAAATTAATCTTATGATTAAGATTAAAATATTATCATTCATTTAATGAATTTTTATGAAAATTCAAAAATAAAAAATTCAACTTCAACTTCTAAAACTGAATTTCAACTTTAACATACTCTAAACCTATTTAGAAAGAGAAATAGTTGTAGTATTTCTAGTGTTGTAAATAAACTTTATCCATATATATTAATGTGTATAAAGTAATTAATAAAAAAAACATTGATTTTAATCAATTTTACTTCTTGATCTATACAATTTTATTGTCGTACGTTTATCTAAATATTAATGCCAACTCTTTATTTAATTCTGTTTGAAATTCGGTTCAATTTTTTTTTTTTTGAGCTCACATAATCATCCAATGTTTAAATTTTAAATTAATTTTAACCAAATAATAATATTAGAGTTTAATCAAATATTAAATATTAAAAGATAAGTGATATAAGAATCCTTTGTTAGGATTGGGAGAAGTATAAAATTGCTAATTATTTTTTAATTAAATTTATTAATTTTTGATTGAAAAGCCAAAATCATGGTGAAAAATATAGGATGCAATTAGTTTACTGAAAATCGTTCAAAAATTTAAAATTTTTTTAAAAATATCTAAAAATTATTTATTTTATATTTTATTATATAAATTACACTCTAACAAATTATTTTATTTTACCTTATATTTATTGACACCCAACTCACTCGTAACTTTCACGGGAGAGGCGCGCGAACGTCAAACGCGCGCGACCCGCCTGGCCTGATTACGGTAGTAGTCCGCGCAGGTAATTGCGGTCGTAGGGGCGTAGACAAGTCTCTCTCTCTCTCTAGATTCTACTGTATATCATACACTTTTTGCGATGCTGTAGTAATAGGCTTGAAACGAAAGTGGCGATCGCCTCACAACAAATACGGCCATGCTGGTGGGGGGTGTTACCGGTAACATTGATGAGCTGGTACTGGGAATGGAGTGGAACCAGCAAGACCAACGACTAGCTTTTCAGAGCGGTGATGGATTGTGTGTGAAGGTGATGACCGACGAACAGGTCGAGCTTTTGCGACAGCAGATCTCCGTCTACGCCGCCATCTGCGAGAAACTTGTCGAGACGCACAGCGCTCTTACGGCACATCAGGACCTTGCTGGTTATCCTCTCTCTCCCCATTGTTCTACTCTGTTCCTCCGTCTACAATTTGCCTTTTGGAGCCCTAATTGTTGAATTCAAATTGACGCTGCTTTGTTGTGTTTATTCTTTAATAAAATTACTATTGGGTAAATTAATGAGTTTCTGCCAGATCCTTGATTGCTGATGTCTCTGGTTTCTATTGCTCCTGCGATCTTCTTCCGTTTGTTTTCTTGCTATGCTTTGCAGTGCACAAACACAAGCAACTCTTCCAACAAATACCTACTTTGACACTGGTTAAAATGGACACACTACCATTAAAATTCATCACACTGCAGTGTTTGGATGGGGGAAAGGAAAAGGAAGAGGCAGGCTGTGGTAAACAATAAGAAAGGAAAAGAAGGTGGATTTGAGAAATTTGAAATAATTAAATTAAGAAACTAGTCAATCAAATGGATGACTTTTATTTTCTTATATTTTTTTAATTCATTTAAATATGAAAAATGCATTTGAGTTTTTATGTTTCATTACTCTATTTCCTTTCTCCTTACTTTTCTTTTTCCTTACAAAATCTTCAATCTAAACACACTTGGATTAAGGATTTATTAAAGGAGAAGAAAAATGAAAGAAATTCAAAATTAATTCTCTTGTTTAGTTCTAAATTCTAATGGAAAATGAATTTTTCCTTTTTTTTTTGGGGGAGGGGGTGTGGGAGCATGAGATTTAATAAATGAAAATATATTAAAATAAAAATTAATTTATAGATAGATGTCTTTTGTTTTCTTATACTCTTTTAGCCCAACTAAATTATCCGTTTGGAGCCCTACAAAATAAAATAAAATATTACAAATCTCTACAAACACAAATTACGAGATAATAAAATTTAAAATTTTCACTCACTGCACGAATTACGAGACATTTACTTTTACAATTTTATTTTATTTTATACACTTTTATACAACTCCAAACACACCCTATAACTTGAATTTAGTAATTTTTTTCTCTCTCTCTTTCCTTTTCTTTGCCCTTGCCAAATCCTTAGTTCGAACACACCATTAATGATCTTTTTCAAAGCTTTTTTTGTTTAGCAAATACACTTTTGTATGGAAAGTAATTTAGGTTAAATTGAGTGGAGTTTGATCATGACTCTATGGTGCTGTAAGGCCTGCTATTCCTTGCCACTCTCTGTTAGTATTGTATAAATTAGTGTCTGAGACGTAGTAATTTTTTGAGGCTACCGAGACGTAGTAATTGATATGACATAATTCTGTTGATTTTTCCTTGTAATAATCCCTGCAAATCATTTGTTGCCCGTTAACTAGTTTGGGTATTAGTTTGGTACAATCTTGTTGCATCCAGTTATGGCACTTGAATATCTTATTGAAGCCTGCAGGGGGAAATACTAGATCCTTTGGGTGTCTCTTTCACGAGGATAATTTTGGTTCAAAATTGCAACTAAAGTTGCTGGGTTGCCTCTTAAATAGAGTACTGGTCTTCTTTGCTATGGGATACATGGGGTTGAAACATCTCGCATTGAAGAAGCTGAGCTGCATAGCTGGTTCTCTGAATCACAAGTGATTGAATGCTTGGCTTTCTAGCTGTAGTGTTATGTAATTAAAGTTCCAAAATTTCTTTTTTTTTTTTTTAATGTACTTTCTTCTGTTTCTTTTATGGTTGTCAAATAAAGTTTGCTATAAGTTTACAAGCGGCTAGAAGGTTTGATTAATATCGTCAGGGCTTTTTTTTGTTGCTAACAATCTTCTTGTTCTTTTCCTGCTAGGAATGAGACTTGGTAATCTATACTGCGAGTCTTTAATGACATATGCTGGCCAGAAGATTACTGCAAGGCAGCGTTGGACTCCAACTCCTAGGCAGCTTCAATTTCTTGAGGATATGTTTGATCAAGGAAATGGAACCCCCAGCAAGCAGAAGATCAAAGACATAGCCACTGAGCTGTCACAACATGGACCAATTTCTGAAACAAATGTTTATAATTGGTTCCAAAACAGGAGAGCACGTTCCAAAAGAAAGCAATCAATTGGGGTACCACACAATGTGGAATCGGAAGCTGAGGCTGAAGTTGATTCCCCCAGAGAGAAGAAGACAAAACTAGAAAACGTCCATCCTCTTGAGAAGTCAGCATCAAGGGCCGAAAATGCATATATCCGAAGTCCAGAATTGAGTGCTGAAATGAATTACTTTGATATGCAGCCAAATAAACGGGAGTCCACGTTTCCATCAGACCGTGGATCTTTGGGCAGTTCGGATCATTCAGTTCTTTATGAGAGTGTTCCAAGTATGTATCCACTTGCTTTTGATCTCTATTGCTCTAAACCCAATTGTAAAGCTGACAAGCGTACTGGCGGCACACGTTTGCATTTCTGTATGCCCATTTCTGTGCAGCACATATGTTGTGTATCAGTGCAGAATCTCCAAAAAAATGTCATATTTTTGTTCCACTGCATTTGTGTCTAGATTTGTGCGCTGGATTGCATGCGTGAAATTTTTGCGTTTCATTTATTATGCCTGAATTTTTATGCATATATGTTTGTATGAAACCTTAATTTAGAGGATGCAATCTTTATGTTACTCCTGGTTTATGTGCAGGAATGGATCATTTTCTTGGAAAAATGGAGGATCCAGGGAGCTTTGATCCTTATCATTATGGTGAAGGATATAATATTATTGGATGATGCAGAGATATGCTGTTTTGTTACCGTGGCTTGATCAGAAGCTTCCCAAACTTAAGATAATGGCTTGCTCCAAATGTGGAGAGGCATTGTAGCATACAAGGAAATTTACAATTTGGCAATACTTGCTGGGGCCGAGAAATCCGTTAATGGTAGCATAAATAGTTATTCAAACAAACTTCATTTGTAGAAGTTCACGATGGAGTGAAATATAGTCTATTGTTGTAGCTAATCTCTAAAGTACGATGACGGATGATGGTGCTTGTTTGAATTTCAGTACTGATTGTATTAGTGAGTTGCTGTGTTCAGCATGCATAGCGATGGAATCTGTATTTGATTCAGAGACTAAGTTGGAGTTACATATGCGACACCAAAACCTTTTGCTGCTTTGTTTGAAAAGAAAAAAAAAAAAAATAGCTTTTTTTTTTTTTTGGAGCTAGCCACTAATCAACTACTAAAATATTATTATTATTATTATTGTTGTATCAATTACTAAAATATTATTATTATTGTTGTTGTTGTTGTTGTTTAGGAAGGGAAATGAAAATTACTTATGCAAATGTATATATATATATATAAATATATGTACCCTGTAGATCTAAATGAATTTTGTCCATGTCTAATGCTTTTATTTTTTATTTTTTATTTTTATTTATACACCTTTAATTTTCTTAGTTTGCCTCTAGAATTTATTTTTTAATTTTTATAAATAATAGGAATTAATTTGTCAACATGCACCTTAGTAGTTTTATAGACAAGTTAATAAATAAATAAATAAATAGAGTTATAGTTATCTACTTATATGTATTAAAGGAAGTAAAGGTTTTGTGAATAAGAACAAAAAGTATAGAAATAGAATAAAAAATTGTATTAGATTCAAACATTTGTAAAAATAAAAAAAAATAAAATAGTGAATATAGAATGTGCTACGCAAGATTTAATAATGATTTTTGATTAATTTTATAAAAAATAACTTAAATTAAAAATATTATTATTAACCATACGTTATACTTTATAAAATAAATATAGTCAATCTTACCAATTTAAATTTAAAATTAGAATTAAGAAAAATCACTCTCCAAAAACTAATTTTATTCAAAAATTTGTAAAAAAAAAAAAAGTAAAATGATAAATATGGAGTGTACCAGTACCACATAAGATTTGATAATAATAAATATTTTAATAAAGTATATATGATTAATAATAATATTTTTATTTAAATTTAGAAAAATAACTAAATTTGAAACTAATTAATATTTATTTTTTTTGTACTTTTAAATTTTAAAAATATTAAGAGTTGTTATGAGAGAAATAATTTAATTATTATTTAAGCTTTTTTATTTGTATTTTTAAATTTAATTCCATTTTATTTGTATTTTTAATTTAATTACTAATATATTTGAAATATATAAACTTTACAACTATACCAAATTTATAAGCAAGTGGGTCCTCTTTTAGAATATCTCGATTCAATCATATGAAATTTATAAGCAAATGGATTTCCTTTTGAAACTTAAGAAAATAAGTCCCTTTTCAGAACCCATTAATTGATTTACATTTAATAACATCCCACAACTCTAGTGCTTTTATAAGTTAAAGAAAAAGTAAAATTGTAATCTTTTAACGATGTAGGACGAAGAAACAAAGATTTTTTAAATTATAAAAAAAGAAGAGAAGAAGAAGGAAGGAAAGAAATTAAAAAGTAATTCAAAATCCTAATAAAAAGAAAGTAAAAGTGGAATGAAGATCAAAAAGCATACAATCTATGATTGGAATAAAAGAAAAGAAAAGAGGGAAAATTTTAGTATTATAGTATAGATTATGAGTAAACCCAAACATGACGTTATCCTTTCTAGTTTTGCTTTTACTTGCCCCGACATTACCCTCTCACCCATAAAGTTTGGACCTGGAGCGTGACTTTAGCTCGATTAGTTGATAGCATCTGCGGCCACTCATCTGGTTCGGGTTCGAACCTCCCCTCCCGCTCCCCCTCCCCCGCTTACATGACCAAAAAAAAAAGTTCCGACCCGTGTAGTTTACATTCATTATCGGACTATCCATGCAATCCGGGTAAATTACCCGCAGACCACTACAACCCGGCGGGGTTCAAGCAGGGGTTCATGTTCTCCAAACAAAGGTACTTTCAATGGCCGCACAGACCCAACGAATTAGGGCGTTTATCGCACGGTTCAATTTTCTCAATCACAGACGAATCAGGTACACGACACAGTTCTTTTGTTCGTCAAGTTCCCCATTTCGATTTCAGTTTTCGACTTTTGATGCATTTTCAAGTTCGTCAAACGACGAATCGCTGGAAAAGCCACCCAAGATCCATTCAATCACAGGCGAAACTCACGTACTAAATGAGCTATCTGATCTCTTACCAATCCATCGCAGCACATCAGTTCAGACCCAATTATCTCAAAGCTCATCAAATAAGCAACTCGAGGTTAAGGCCGTTGATGGGTTTCTAGCCCCCGAAGATAAGCTAAGAGGTATCTTTCTTCAGAAACTCAGAGGTAAGTCCGCAATCGAACAAGCGCTATCAAATACTGGCGTTGAATTGAGTATTGAAACAGTTGCCAAGGTTGTGAATGGAGGAAATTTGGGGGGCGAAGCAATGGTTATGTTTTTCAACTGGGCAACAAAGCAGCCAAACGTAGGCAAGAACATTGATAGTTATCATATAATTCTGAAAGCCCTAGGCAGAAGGAAATTCTTTAGCTTCATGATGGAAATTTTGCATGATATGAAGGTGGAAGGGATAACCCCTGTTTCAGATACCCTGAAGATTGTAATGGACAGTTATGTTCGGGCTGGTCAAGTATCGAAAGCAATTCAATTGTTAGGAAACTTGGATGAGTTTGGATCGAAATGCGATACTGAGTCTTTGAATGTGCTTCTGTGGTGTTTGTGTAGGCGGTCTCATGTGGGTGCTGCAACTTCCTTTCTTAACAAAATGAAAGGGAAGATAGTCTTTAGTTGTATGTCATACAATCTTATCATTTATGGGTGGTCGAAATCTGGTAGAATTGGTGAAATTGAGTCGACTTTGAGAGCAATGATGGAGGATGGAATTGATCCTGATTGTTTGACGTTCAGTTACCTCATTGAGGGATTAGGGAGAGCTGGCCAAATTGATGATGCGGTTGATATTTTTGAGAATATGGAGAAGAGGGGATGCGTGCCAGATGTTAGTGTTTACAATGCGATGATTTCTAATTTTATTTCAGTTGGGAATTTTGATGAAGGCGTGAAATATTATGAGTGTATGCTGAGGAATAACTGCGAGCCGAGTGTGGATACTTTCACCAGATTGATTGCTGCTTTCCTTAAAGCTCGAAAAGTTGCAGATGCAATTGAAATGTTTGATGAAATGTTAGGTCGAGGGCTCACTCCAACTTCAGGAACCATAACCTCTTTCATTGAACCTCTTTGTACCTATGGTCCACCACATGCGGCTTTGATGATCTATAAGAAAGCAAGGAAGGCCGGATGTAGAATATCATTGAGTGCCTACAAGTTGTTGCTTATGCGAATTTCAAGATTTGGTAAATGTGGTATGTTGTTGAATCTATGGGATGAGATGCAAAAAAGTGGGTACTCATCTGATATGGATGTATATGAGTATGTTATAAATGGCCTTTGCAATGTAGGACAGCTTGAGAATGCCATCCTTGTAATGGAGGAGTCTCTTCGCAAGGGTTTCTGTCCAAGCAAGCTTATTGTTAGCAAATTGAATGACAAACTATTATCTTCAAATAAAGTTGACATGGCTTATAAGCTCTTTCTGAAAATTAAAGAAGCTCGCCGTGCTGAAAATGCACGTAGGTTTTGGCGTGCTAAAGGGTGGCATTTTTGAGATTCTAATTCTTATAAGATGGCAAGTGCAACTATCTTCTGTCTTGTTTTTCAGGCAACAGGTTTGTAACTTCCGTGAAAAGGAATACTCTTTCATTGGAGCAATTCTTTTTTGGATGCTCTAAACTCTAAAGCTAATAATGTTGTGGGCCTCGTGGCTGTGTTTTCATTTTCAAGCTTCCATGTTTTTCGGGTAGCAGGAACTGCAATGTCTTGTTGGGCAAATGGACAATTTCTGGAGGAAGGTGGTGGCGGTGAAGTATGGGACTCAATGGGGTGATTGGGCTACTACTAGTGGCTTTGGCTCACCTGGGTTGGGTTTGTGGAAAGGCATTCGGAATCAGTGGAATGTGTCTATGTGATATCATGGGAAGGCATTCAAAATCAGTGGAATGTGTTTATGTGATATCTGTATATATTTGTCAGGAAAGAGGAGAGGGTGAAATTTTGGAGTCACCTTGGATGAAAGGAAGGAGGGGATGAAAGGAAGGAGGCTTAAGGATAATTTTCCTAATATTTATGAGTTGGCAGTGCATAAGGAGGCTTCAGTTGCAGGTCATACTTCGAAGATTGGAGGTCAAAAAGTATAGAGTTGTGTTACTTCGTAGAGATCTATTTGATTGGGAGATTGGAAGCTTTGATAGCTTGATGAAAATCCTATATGAAGTTAAGGTGGGGGATAGGGAGGATAAGTGAGATTGAGTTTGTGTAAAAGGGGCCAATTTGAAGTAAGGCTTTGCTATAATGCATTACTTGGAACCCTTGGGAGAATATTTGGAGGAGTGGCGCTTCCATAACAAGTCTCATAGTATATTCATTTCTCCGTGGAGCAATGTATGAATATGATGCGAAAATTTTATTAATGATCTGCTTTGAAGGCAGCACTGACTAAAGATTTGATTAGGACCATATATAAGAGTCCCCCGCTGATTGTGTCGATTTTGCATGCTAGTCTGATTCCAAATTCCTTTTTCTCTATTTCTTTTATGTTTTTGTTGGTTAATTTTAAATTCTGTTTATCTTTGTCTAGAGAACTTGTTACTTGGCTGAGTCCATGAACCCAAGTTGAGACCAAAGTGAAAGCCAAAAGCAAAAGAGGAAGCCATTCGGGACTTTTCTTCAGATGGAGCAGAGTGAGGGGAATGGAAGTGTTAAGAGGAGCTATTTCATCCTCATGATCCTCTGAATCAATTCTTTTTCATTTTTTACAAAAATTCATTATCCCTATTTGCTGTTGATAAAATTGAAGAGAATTTTGAAAACTGAAATTCGGAGCTGTTACTGTCTTATGCTGTCAGAAAATGTGAAACTTCTGCGAAGTAGTTATATATATTTATATTTTTAATTATGTAGTATTTTAAGTGGTCTTTTAATTACCTACCACCAATTTTGCTCTTTCTCGGTCAGTTATTAATTTGAGAGTGCCTTTTTTTGCTCTTAAGTTTGTTAATCATGCGTCAATTCTAGCAATTCTTTACAAATTCCATATTCTAAGCTCAAGGCTGCCTAGAAACTGTTAATATCTTCTATGGTACTTGATTATGTAACATCACCGATCTGATTGGTTTTTGGTTTGTTTTAACCTTCACACTATTGGAATATATCTTTGTAACCATCTTGTCTAGTCACTGGGTTATGATAATGAGATAATCCCAGTTTGCCGACAGAGAATGTGACAAGAGTTGGTTGAAGTGAAGATCAGAGCGGACGTCAATGGGATTGCTTGAATCCCAACTTTTTGAAAGACAACGTGACGACTATCTCTACACAAATGGGGGCTCTCTCTCCCAAAAAAGGAGACTGATATCAAAACTAATGTCAGTTTGATGACATTGAGATCGTTCAGTCTAATGGTTCAGATGCATTCAACGGCTCCCTGATCTCAATTCTCTAAGCTAACATTAGTTTCGATGTCAAGTTCCCCAAATCCCTCTCTCTCTTTCTATTGAACTTGGCCTGAAAAGGGGAAAAAATAGAGTTATTTCATTTACACCCCTTGTACTTAGGCCCATATTCACTTATACCACTCAATTTCATAAATATGCACTAATACTCCTTGTATTGTACACAAAAGTGTAAAGGCTGACGGCATTACGTTAATATGTAAAAAGATAAAATTACCCTTCACTCATTTCCCTGCATCAATAGCTTGCGTTTGTTCTCTTCTCTCCTCTCCACTTGAAACAAACACTTCATTGATGAACACTTCACCCCAAACCAGAATCTTCTCCAAAAATCATCTGTATATATATATATATATATATATATGCACCAAAATCCCAAAATTCTAAAATCCCAAATCATCTATATATATGTACAGGTAACACAAACGTAGTTTATATATATATATATATATATCAAACTAATTAATCTAAACTGGTCATGATTTTTAGCTATACATGAACATGGACGAACTCCCTGAGTATAATTTGCCAACATAAAAAATTAAAAAAAATCTACCATTAAAAAAATTAGGATTTGTTATCAAAAAAAATCTCATCCTCAATTTATTGAATCTAAATAGAGGAAACTTCGTCTCATCTGCTTTAATCCACAAATACTAATTCACAAAACTAACCCAAACTCAGAATTATCTCTTAATCATTTCTAAAATCATCTATGTGTATATATATATATATATATATACACAAAAAAACCCAAAATTCGAAATCATCTCTATGTCTTTGTGTGTGTGTGTGTCTTGAATCAACATCACAGCTAGATATAAGTTTGTTGCGACCAAAGAGAGAGAGAGAGATCTATGACCTCTATTTCATCCCTTAACTTTTCATGCAACAACCTATGATTAATATATCAGAAAAGGAAAAAAAAAAGTTGGAGGAGAGATAACGTGAATAGCACTGAATCTTTACAAGAGAAGAACAACGAAGGAGAAGAATGAAGAACGTTCAAGTCTTGGTCGGCACCGGTGATTTGGAGCGATGTCCCTACTTCTTTGCCTTGTCCCTACACTTCAGCATTACTCCGGCGAAGATACTTTACAGACGAAGAGGAACAAATACAAAGAATGTAGAGTTGCTTCTATTGAATTCCAAGGTATTTTTGTCCATTCACAACAATTTTTTTATTGTTGGATATAAGATACTTACACTTTCCAAGTGCGTGCATATCATCGACTGTTAAGTCTAACAGTTCTGTCAAACGTTGCACTTTGGATAACAGTATAAGGGGTATTAATATATAATACTAAAATTGAGGAGGTGTAAGTGACTTTCGACTTAAGTATAAGGAGTGTAAAGACAATTAACCCAAAAAATAATAATAATAACAATACATGACAAGCTCTGAACTCTGGATGATGTAAACTGGGTTTGGATAATTTATCTCGAAAAAAAAAAAGTGCTTGCGGACCTGGACTTGCAACTCATGCTGGTGTACATGTTTTTGGCATTTTGCTCCTGGCCGTTCTATGCACGAGTTCATTTGTGCAGACGCAAAGGCAGCTCTGCAGACTCTCCCAGTCAATTATACTTTTAGATTTGGAGTTACATTTGGTACCCTCCAGCAATTAACTGTTTTTTTTAACCCATTTTTGTATGTTTCTAAATATAGTACATATTTAATTACCTAATTTTTTATGTATTAATTTCTCAAAAAATTTATTAAGCGTGCATATATATATATATATATATATATTTTGTAATATATTTAGAGGTACGGGAAACCAATAAAAGATGTGTACCAAAAATGTCTAAAAAAAAGCAACAGGGATATTAATTTATTGAATTATCATTGATAAATACGTGGTTGAAGTATCTTGTGTTGAAATGAATTTGGTATGAATTTAAAAGGAGTAAATGTTATCGTTAAAATATTGGATCCATTTTAAATATATTTTTGAATACTTTAAGTGAGTTAATATTTTCTCTTTAGAAAGTTAAATTTTGTAACAAGAAAGGATTAAATGTTTAATTGGTGCGAAACATTGTGCGAGTAAATAGCCAACGATCATTCCCATAACATCTACTTCTGAATTTTTAATTTCATAATAAATATGCCGTTAAATGAGAAGGATAAGAAAGTAAAAAAAATATTTTTATATTTAATTGATGAAAGTAAAAAGGTGTTATGGGGTGTTTGGTTCTTTAATTTTTACAAATTTTTGTTAACATTTACAAATTTTTATCAACTTTTGCCTATTCTCATTTTCTGTGTGTTTGATTTAAAACTCCAAATTTTACAAGTTTTTATCAATTTTTACTAATTTTTTAAATAATTTTCTTTAATAACCGTTGGAATGGATAGATAAGACCGCGTTCAAATCGGTCTAATCAAAATTTTTAAATTGTACCGACAAAATATGATAGTCGGAAAAAAAAAGTCAATGAAAAAATAAATAAAATTCAATTAAAAAAAAAAAAAAACCCTTCAACGGCAGCTCTCGAGTTCCAAATATAATTATGCCCAATTTTGCGGTTTTGAGTACAGTAAGAAAATTCGTCGATATTTTCAAGTTCTTGCAGTATGTTTGTGATATTTTCATAAAAAATAAAAAAATTTTGATTATATTACTAAATAATAAAATATCGTAAGTAATATTTGGTTTATTTTTTATTTTTTGTTTTAAACTTATTTGTCATTTTATACTTTTGAATTTATACTTTTGAAAACAAGAAAAATAACTCAAAACGCATTTGATTACTTGTATTTTCAAAATCTCTTTTAGAAAATAAAAAATAAATTTACATATGAAATGTAAAATGACAAAAAATCGTTTTGAATATTTTTAATTTAAAATAAACAAAATCTCTAAATAAAAAAAATGAAATATTTTTTATTTTCTTATTTTGAAAATTTTAAAATATAAAACACGTAAAACTGAAAACAGTAAATAAAAAATAAAAAAATAAATCAAATATCACCGTAATAATTCTAACCACAAACTTGGGGATAAATTCGCGAAATTCCCTAATTCCTCGCCAATGCTACTTCAGCCCAATGTACCATTAATTGCAAGAAGCACAAAATATTTCTATTTTAATTAAAAACAAGATTGGAAGTAAAAATTAATTATTGGATTAAAAATAAAAATTAAATAATTTCCTTGCATAATATATCCTATTAGTATTTAATTATTTATTTCTTTAATATAGTCTAGCTTTCCTCTCGTATGACCTTCTTTTTTTTCATTTTTTTTTATAGTTTAGACTTATTTTTTAATTATTAGCAATATATGCATACAGATATGATATGATATATATATATATATATATATATGTCTCTTTGGAAAGTCTATTGATTTGTTTGATTTTCAAAACTTATATTTTATTTCCTAGATATATAACAAGAGAATACAAATTCATTACTTACCAAAAAAAAAGAATACAAATTCATAAAAAAAATATTCTGTAAATGATTTTTTTCTTCTTCTCTTATAATAGAATAGTTTATTTATTTAAATTTAAAATTACTTTATTTCATTTATAGGCAAAGTTGTATAACTTTTGATTGATTTTTTTTTTAATTTTTAAGTATGCCATCTTTCTTTAAGGATGTTATGACTTTTTGTTCAAATTAAATAAAAATTATAATTTATTTTTTTAACTAATTATTTTTGCATATAATTTAATGAATAATTTTTTGTCTTTGTAATTATAATTACAGATATAATAAATAAGAATTATTACTCAATAAAAATATTATAACCACAGTAAATTTATGATGTATATTTCACCGAATTATTTTTAAATTTTTAATAAATTTAGGCATCATGTCGAGATTTTTTGTACTTATTTTTAAATTATCTGGAATAATTTTAAAATTATAAATTTTTTTATCTCATTAAATAATCTTTGAATGTATACTTTTATTACTATACTCTTTTCAAAAATAAATACTATGACTAGAGTCTCATGAAAAATGAGACAAAGCCTCTCGTTGGACTTGAACTAATGACTTCTGTCCCACGATGGCATTACCCTACACATTAATCCTCATGAAAAAATAAATAAATAAGTAAATAAATAAAAATAAAAAAATTATTATTATTTTTTTGTTAAGTAAGCGCGGAAGAAAAGAGAGATTAGAAAGTGGCTCGAACCCGAGTCATATGAGCGGGAAAGAACTCTTAATCATGAGCTAAGACCACGCCCAATAATAATAAAAAATAAATAAATTGTCCCTCGTAATGATTCCCAATTCCGGTGTGGTTACGGGAGAGAGCCCGCTCGCCCGATCTCGCCCGATCCGTTAATAATTGACAGCTGTTAAGCGGCCGGTGAAGATATTTTCGAATTTGTTTGAAAATGGGGGTCATACCGCAAATATGCATAAAATGGGAAATCAATCCCCAAAATAATTCCTGCTGGAGTCTCCATTCCCTTCGATCGGAGGTGGACAAGAGAGCAACATAATTCATAATCCCACATCTATTTCATATCATAAGCAAGAAACCTCTCTTGTATTGCACTTCTCCTCCTCGTAATTCTCCAAATTCCTTGAATCTCGCAAATCTCAAACCCTCCTCTTGTCGCTTTTTCTCGATCTAACCCATCGAAGTCGATTTCTTTTTGATCCCTTTCGCTCACAACTAATCGTTCCTCGTTCTTATAACGATTAACTCCATTTCTGCCTCTGAAAGCTGAGTGGTTGCTGTCTATTTTTCTCGTAGTGCACGTAAAGTGCGTTTGTGTTTGATGTAATGGATTGATCTGCGAGTATTTCTGTGGAATTCGTCGGCGATTTTGACATGGCGGGGCATAATCAAGGAGGGCCAAACATGAATCAATTCGAAGCGTATTTCCAGAGAGCGGATTTGGACCGCGATGGTAGGATCAGTGGAGCGGAAGCTGTTTCTTTCTTTCAAGGATCTAACTTACCCAAACAAGTTCTTGCTCAGGTTGCCTTACTTCTCTCTCTATAAATATGTTTGTATGTATACCCAAACAACTTCTTGCGATTTATATTTTATTTTTTTATTTAAGATGTTATCTATTTGGTTTATAACATCTAAATTTCTTTCACACTGTTGTCACCTTTCTTGATTGAAGTATCACAGTTTTGTATCGACTGATGTTATTGTCTTTTGCTTAAGGGCGTTGCAGGGTGGGCTGATGTGATCAGCTCAAGAGCTGCTTTTTCAGATAGATTTGGAGTACATTCGATGTCTATTTACAAGACTATTAAGTGGCAAAATATAGAAGTATCGGATTAGACATGATTTATCACTTTTTCGATCTGACTTCCAAATAACATCGAATCTTTCGTGTCATGCTGTCTGCAACGTATTCAATTGCAGCAAACTGGATATAGATAAGAGAACCATGGAAAATATTACCTAAAAATTGCTTTTATTTTAACAAATGCATAAGCAGCTGTGCATTCTCTCTTTTCTCCCTACCCACCCCCACACCATGAAAAATGAATTACCCAACCAAAGATAAACTGTCTAATAATGAGGCTACATAAAAATTTTGTTTGTTTGAGTGTCTTTGCTGCTGCAATTTGTAGCCTTGGAAATGGAGATCTCAATAATGTGTGGGCTAGATATTTATTTTGCTTTCCTTCGGACAAGTGATGTTAGTGCCACTTCACTGTTTTCTGATGGAGAGGAATGCTTATTTATAGGATTTATACTACTATCTTATTGGCACACTGTAGGGAGTAGCCAAGCCACAGTTTGTTTTCTGTAGTTATTGTTGCTTGTACCATTTGAAAACTGAATCTGTCACCTGGATGAAAGTAAGGTCTTTGTATCCTTTTCACTCTTTAGCACACATTTTGAATTATCATTTTTATTTGAAACTTTAGGGCTTTTCCTGTAATATCCTCTTAGTTTTTTTCCTCCCCCAATTTACTGCATGTGACCCAGTTTTTGTCAAATTTTTTATTTGATTGCAGATATGGATGCATGCTGATCAGGCCCATGCTGGTTTCCTTGGTCGGGCTGAATTTTATAATGCTCTTAAACTTGTAACTGTGGCACAGAGTAAGCGAGAATTAACTCCAGAAATGGTCAAGGCTGCATTATATGGTCCTGCTTCAGCTAAAATCCCTGCTCCTCAAATTAATCTTGCGGCTATCCCAGCACCACAATTAAGTTCAGCAGCTGCCGCACCATCACCGCAGATGGGTCAAGTTACACCAACAGCATCTCAAAACCTTGCTTTCGCGGGGCAAGTTCCTTCAAATGCAACTGTGAACCAGCAGCATTTCCAATCTCCAGGAAATCCATCAATGAGACCACCTCTTCCTCCGTCTTCTGGTAATTCTTTCCGTCCACTACAGGGTGTTGCAAGTCCTGCTTTCTCAAGAGGTGGTAGTGTAGCAGGTCCAAACTCCAATATGGCAAGTGATTGGCTTGGTGGAAGGACTGGTGGAGTTTCAACTGGTGCATCTCATGTCCCTAACCAAGTTATTAGTCAATCAATGTCCACTGCTGCAGCTAAACCACAAGATCCACTTTCTTCACCTTCATTACCAGGAGCTAAGGATCCCAGGACGTCAGTTGATTCTGGAAATGGTTTTGCATCTGACCCTGTATTTGGAGGTGATGTGTTTTCTGCCACCCAATCTTTACCAAAGAGTGGTGCTTCGGCCTCTTCTGCCACTGTTCCAGTATCTACTGTGCCACAGCCTTCATCTAAGCCTGACCCATTTGGTTCCTTGCAAAGCCCATTCATGCGGCAGCCTGCAGGAAACCAGTTGCCGGGCACACAGTTGCCACCAAAACCCAACCAACAGGTTTCAGCTCAAAACACTTCTCCCCATGCTTTATCTGGAACTACAGTTGGGCCAGTAAGTTCTACTTCCAATCAGCCCCAGCTTTCATGGCCAAAAATGACGCCGGCTGGTATTCAGAAGTATACAAAAGTGTTCGTGGAAGTAGACACCGACAGGGATGGGAAAATCACTGGTGAGCAGGCACGCAACTTATTCTTGAGTTGGAGACTTCCAAGAGGTAAAACTCTTTCACTTTGTTATCAGGTTCATGTGTCATCTCTTCCTGTTTATTTATTGTTTAACTGGTACTTCTTTCAATTTCATTTTCTTTCCTCCGCAGTGCTACTTTGATTGGTAAATTATGTGCATCTTCTACATGGAGGGTGTAATTTCCATTGAAATATTTAAGTTCCAACTTCTGTTTCTTTCATTTTTATGATCTTCCTCACACAATTATTGTGGTTTGTAAGGGGTGATTATGTTCCCTGGAGAGAATGTGTTCTCCACCCGCCAAGAAGCTCTATCTTGCTTGCTTAATACTTGCCGAAGACAACCCCCCCCCCCCCCCCCAAAAAAAAAGAAATAAAGAACTATTGGTTTGCATAACTTGTATGGGAGGAACCTTATATAAAGTAAGCAACTCGTTGACTTTTAATTTTGAACCATTGAGGTTGATGTTTTGTCCTCTGTTGGATTGCATGCATTCCGTTGTTGATAAAGAAAAGCTTCATTGAAGTGTTTAGAGGTTGATTGTATCCTCAAAGAACTAATCCATGAATTGAAATGATCCTTCATGGTTGCCAAATCATTTCTTTTTTATTTTTATTTCCATTATATTTTTTGGTTGATTTTATCATGGTGTTATCAAGATTAGTCTGTTAAGGTGCATGCAATCATCTGTCAACCATGAGCATTGGTAGGCCGAAGAGTTGAAATCATTCATTATCCATAACTTTGCTTCAAACTTCTATCGCGCTTGCAGCATTTTATTTAGCTAATTATTTATTTATTTTTAGATTCCATTTTTTAAAGTTTAGACAAATATGGACTCTTCATTTACGGACTTGAACCCCATTTTCTTATTCAGTTATATCTTGATGGGCACTCCTTTTTTGCTTTCCTTTCATGCCTAGATACCAAAAAATTAGGTTAAGTTTCCTTTCATTAGTTAATTTTGACTGGGTAAGGTTTCCGGAAACAATATAAATTCAGGCATAAATTGATGCTTTTCCTGTCAGTGAGAGCCAATTGAAGCGAAACATTAATTTCTCAACTGTTGTGTTATTATACCCATTGAGATAATTAGTTCTCTGAAGATGGGAAATTTTTAACGAGTCTTTTCCCGAAACTAATTTCAGAGAGAAACATATGGAGCTTTAGCCAAAAACTGTCACTTTCATAAACTTGTAGGAGTGGCATAAAAAATTCCTAGTATTATGTCCTTGAGGCTTTTTTGGAGTTCCTTTTCTTCTGGGTTTTTTTTTTTTTTGGGGGGGGGGGGGGAGGGGTGTTTATATAATAGAGATTGTTATTTGATGACATTACTCTCATTTTTACTGTTGTTGGCCTTTACCAGAGGTCTTAAAGCAGGTTTGGGACTTATCAGATCAAGACAACGATAGCATGCTTTCTTTGAGGGAGTTTTGCATTGCTCTCTATCTGATGGAGCGATACAGGGAAGGCCGTCCTCTTCCACCAGCACTTCCAAGTAATATCTTGCTTGATGAGTCTTTGTTGTCTCTGACAGGTCAGCCCAATGCTTCATATGGAAATGCAGCTTGGGGACCCACTGCAGGTATTGGTTTAAATTGCTTTTTATGGATTCTAAGTTCAGCGCTTTCCTTTTAAAGTTAATTAATCCAATTTGTCATTTTTCCAGGGTTCAGACCCCAGCAAGGGATGCCCGGTGCCCGACCAATGTCATCTGCAGGTGGCTTGAGGCCTCCATTGCCCGTAATGTCAACACAATTTGATCAGCAGAACACAAGAGTGCCATCAGTGGAAAGTTTCCATGCAAACAAACTCAGTAATGGGGAACAAACTTCAGTTGATATGAAGTTTCATGAGTCTCTGGAAACAGAGAAAAAGGTACTAATCATTGGCCCCAATTTGAGTGAGGTCTTTGTTCAGGTATTTACATGAGTTTGATTATCACAATCAACTTGTATGAAGAATGGCATTTCTTTGGTTGGGACAGAGAGATGAAGATAGAGGGAAGGAAAACAGAGGAGAAACTGAAAGAGTATGATTTAGTCCAATCATCATAGCTGGGACTGTTCAAACCCCTCTCTTGCCCCCCCCCCAAGAGTTTTTGTATAGATTAAGTGTAAATTTAAATTAGTTTTTTTAAATTGTGTTATTGTTTAGTCACGAAGGCCTTTTGTCTACCCCCCCCCAACACCTTTTTTTTTACTTCGTCCAAAAATGAACCGAGTTAATGCATATAGTGGGTTACTCAAGGTCTACTTGGAGAGTAAATTAGTGTATAAATGAAGTTCAAGCTCCTTTCTTTTATCACTTAAATGAGGTTCCACTTGAGTTGATATGTCAGATCTAATAATTTTTATTCATAAATGAAAAATGATCAAGCTGAGGGGGTTATCTCATGGATAATGTGGATCTGGCTTTAAATCATTTCAACATGATCCAAGATTGGGTAACTTGGTTTTGTCTTCCAGCCTCGGCAATGAAAAACATAAACGTGCTTCTGATGTGCAGAAATATTCTCATTGTAATTTCATTTTCCCCGAATGCTAATCGAGTCTTCTATTTTTCTTCCCCTCTCTTTTGCGGGTAATGGAAGATTGAAGACAAGGATAAGGTTCTTCTAGATTCTAAAGAGAAGATTGAGTTCTATCGGGACAAAATGCAAGATCTTGTGAGTAGTTTTCCTTCTCTATGTCAAGCATTAAAAAAGTGTCTTATTGATTTGTGACATTGTTTAATCATTCACTCTTCCCAGGTTTTAGCTGATAAAAGTGACATTCATTTCTAGCTGACCCCATTTAGTTGGGAAAAGGCTGATGGGCTACTTTTGTTTTGTTTCTGATTTTTTCTTCCCCCTAGGTTTTATACAAAAGCAGATGTGATAACCGACTCAATGAAATTACAGAAAGGGCCTTAGCTGATAAGCGTGAGGTATTTTATATGATCCATTGAATTGCACTCTCTTAGTTATTGAGATTTGATTTCCTTTTTTCACGGGAGTTTTTTTTTTCCTTCCTTCCTGTTTTTAGTCTAAAAATTCTTTGCTAAGTATTGTTTCATTCAGGCAATGGAACAAAATATCATTATTTTCTCCTTAAAACAGTCAAAATGTTTTCATTTCTAAGACACTTAAATGAAACACTAGTGAAATTAGAATAATTTTAATGCTTTTATTTATTTTTCATTTTTTTTTCAATTTTGAAACGTTTTTAAAATATTTCTAAAATGTTTTTAAATTGTTTCATTTCTGTGTTAATCAAACAACCTATTGTTTCAGGCTGAGTTACTTGGTAAAAAATATGAAGAGAAGTACAAGCAAGTTGCAGAAACAGCCTCTAAATTAACAATTGAAGAGGCAGCATTTCGTGAAATTCAGGTAGCATGTCTTTCCCCTTTTTGACGTAATAGTAAAGCATTCCAGCTGTGAAGGCTAATCAGAAAACTACACTAACTAATTGGTGGCATGTTTGATCAAATGATTTGTCATCATATCTTATTCTCACGTATTCTGTAGCATTGCAATTTTCTTGTCTTTGTATTTTCTCCAACAGGATCCAAATTTCTCTTTCCAACTTGATCCAAATTACTTCTTGCTGGTGTTTTCATTGATTAATTGGCCTTTTTTGCCTAAGGCTGATTCCTCTTACTCTTCTTGAAAAGCTTGCTATTATTGTCCTCCTTCTCATGCATTTCTTTTACTCTGTCCTTAATTGTCTTTATCAAAATCCTTATTTTTGTTTGGCCATATTTATAGGCATGTTGTTTCTTGACTGCCTTTGTCATTTGGTAATGGAAATATGCCTATTGTTAAAAATATTTTGTGAGATGTTCCCGAAGAATTTTAGTAATGGATTTAAATTTTATTGACTGTATCTGTAGGAGAGGAAGATGGAGTTGCACCAGGCAATCATTAAAATCGAACAAGGTGGCAGTGCAGATGGTATTCTTCAGGTAAATTTAACCTAATAGCCTTGATGGGTTATGGATATCTTCCTTGGTTTTATCCAACCCTAATGCATTCTTTGAATGTATAGGTTCGTGCTGATCGTATACAATCAGACCTGGAAGAGTTAATGAGGGCTTTATCTGAACGTTGCAAGAAACATGGGATAGACATTAAGTCAACTGCAGTAATTGAACTCCCTATTGGTACCTTTAAAGTTCTTTATGCTTTATTATGATTCTTGGCTTCTCATTTGTCCAATGTCACCATCAAGTTTGGTGATAGCATTGTCCCTTTTTCTTCTCTGGTGTTTTCGTGTAATAGCTCATTTGCAACCAGTTCACACTTAATACTGTTAGTGTACTTTTGAAGCTCCTATGATGTGGTCAATGTCATGTGGTTTGCCATTAAAAACTCTAGGTCCCTGTTCTTATTTCTAATACTAATGTTTTATTATTTGTCAAGGGGAGTAGCGTTCCAAAATGAATATATGCCTTTTGGATGTCAAGATCTGGTTCAGAATCCTTGACTGGTTTAATACCCACCTGTATCTGCTCATTTTTCGGGCCAAAATTCTCTCTCTCTCTCTCTCTCTCTCTCTCTCGCGGGGGGGTGGTTGGGGGTTGCTTGTAGGAAAGGGTGCCACAAGACCAGCGTTGCGCTATCCAATGTTGTTAAAATCGCGATTTAAATAGTAAAATCGTACGATTTTACGATGTTACAAAGCAAGACTTTGTTAAATCGCATCAAAATCAGTTTTTGGGGTAAAATTGGTGAAAAAGTGATTTTATGGGATAAAATCGGTAAAATCCTGATTTTACTTACGATTTTAACGATTTTAAAAACTTAAGGTTTTTTTTTTTTTTGTAATAAAAACTAATTAAGAGGGGTAGAATCGTAAAAAGTTAAATTGGGTTAAAACCCTCACACGGCCAGAAGAAGACTCAACCATAAAAAGCAATTGATCTGTGGATTCTGTGCAAGCCTGGGCAACTGTGCGAAGGAGAAACAAAGGACGAGCAAAGAGAGACCCAGCAAAGACCCACCTGCCGATTGGCCCGATTCAGCTTCCGGACACCGGCGAATGCCGCGAACCACTTTTTGGTTCTTCTGGTTCAGATTATTTTGTTTTTGCTTTCTCTCCATTTTTTTTAGATCTAGGTTTCTTAAAAATCTGCTGTTGAGATTTATTTTTTTTGGTGAGATTTTTCTTTAAAATCTGAAAAAAAAAATTTTTTTGGTGCGTTTCTCTCCATTTTTTTTAGATCTCCATTTTGTGAATTTTTTTTTTGCCGACCCATGCTGTTGAATTTTTCTGGTTCAGGTTCATTTTTTTAGGATTGTCTTGAATTTCTTTTAGGTTCATTTTTTTGTTTTTCCTGAATTATGATTTTTGTTTTTGCTGAAAATGTTTTTTTTAACTGAGAAACTTTTTTTTTTTTTTTTTGTCATTTTTTTATAAATATACTGTTGTAGAATATATTTTCATCTTAATATTGAATTTTTTTCTTTTATATTAGTTTTTTTTATATTTTATTTTTTTAGTGAATTAATAGAAGGATTATGGTGGGATTCGAACCCACATTACTAGCCATAAAGCGAGTGTCTTTCCACTTAGACAATATGATCATGTCAAATTGAAAGTTCTAAATGTTAAAATATTATGTTATACAGATTGTGATTTCAAAAATTAAGTTGTAAGTAAAATCTTATGATTTTACGATTCGATTTTACAACCCCTTGACCGATTTTAGGTAAAATCCCGATTTTAACAAAATTGGGCCTATCCAATTTGCAGTAACCTTGCTAAATGCTCATAACCCTCCCAATCCTGATGGAAGCAAAATTCGATTCCAAATCTTTGGTGTGACAACTTGGAAACCATGCTAGAAATGCTGCCCCCTTTAGGAAAATTTTCAAGTTGGTTCAATATTTTGATTATTTGCTTGGATGCCCCTGCTATACTTATGACTTTTTATGTTCATATGGGCTTTTTCAGGCTGGCAACCTGGAATCCCAGAGGTATCATCTGTTTGGGATGAAGATTGGGATAAGTTCGAAGATGAAGGTGGGCACAAATTTCTTGACATGGAACTATGAGAGCTTGTCGTTTTCTCCTGCAAATAACTCTTCTTTTATTTGAGAGGTAGATCTATGACTGCATCTGTATCCTGATACATTGTCTTGCACCTCCAGGATTTTCATTTGATACTGGCATGCCACCCCAAACCAAGTCCACACCTGTTGAGAAAGAAAACTATTCTTCAGATGATAATTTGTCACCTGCTGATGGCGTGTCAGATAAATATTTTGGTAAAGGTGGACATGCCTTTGAGGGTGAATTAGGAGACACTCATAGTGAAGATGAATCAGGAAAAAGTCCATCTGGCAGTCCAGTCAAACATGCAGCATTTGAAAGCCCATCTCGAGATTATTCAGATAACCATTTCAAAAAGAGCCCTGAAGCAGACGCAGAAAGCCTTAGGTATGTGGATTGATTTGTGCTGTTTTCTCATCATTTCTCATATGTATCTATCCTTTCTGCATAAGTTCCTTATTAATTATGGTGGTTCTAAATTGTGTCCTCTGTGGACAGAAGTTTTGATGAACAGACTTGGGGTGCCTTTGACAATAATGATGATATAGATTCAGTGTGGGGTTTCAACACTGGAAACTCAAAGGTGAGATTTCAACCCTGGGGACATTTTTGACCCTAATGATACGGAAATTTCTATATCATATAAGTTGGTAACCAGTGCATAGTATTTAAAACACTTATTTGGGAATTCTTGCAACACCATTCAGCATTTGATGATGTCTCTATTTGTAACGCCTGGAGGATTTTACCCAAGGGTGAAAGGTATGGGATTTGGAACTAATGACACATCAAAATTATAAAAACCGTGTCCAAAGTCTGGTCTCATGACGTGACTATCAAAGTCAAGTGCCTAGTTAAACTTGTATACAATACAATATAATATGAAGTATTAGAGCATCCAATGTCCCATGAACCCTAGGTAATATAAACATACATACGGCATACTATATAACAGTCCGAATATCATCATAATTACACATACCTACAAGCCTTTTACATGCCAAATAGGAGCCAAAAGTCTGAGCTAACAGTCACTCTAAGATAGCTCAGGATGCCAGCTTCTAGACCCTATAGTGGCACACGCAAAATGGTAGGCATGAGCTTCTTGGGCCAGCAGTCTGAACTCAAGTTCCTAATAAGCAAGTGTGCGTATCTCAAGTGTTCAGTGAACAATATCAACATGTGTACGATGAATGAAACATTTGATAAGCATGCTCGATGCAACATTATTAATAACATCTTAAAATAATGCAATACTAAGGACATTTCTTAAGCATCTATCCCTATACCAACATAGGGGGACGGTTTGCAAATTTTTGGGTTTGTAAACCGAGAGTTTAGCCATTCTAACTTGAACCCAACATTTGAGTGACGTCAACCATTCTGGTAAAGTTTACCCATCTCTCATATCAAAACCAATCCACCGTATTTAAAACTCAAATACAAACATATAAAAGTTGTACGAGTACAATGTATTTCATTAATATATGTAGAGAAACTTGTCAATTATCAAGTTGTAGACATTGGAAAGAGAGAGACAACCAAGCGCATGTACATGGTCATCTTGAAAGTCTTACCATTTTGCATTACTCTAGTCTCTCTAAGTACATAAATCCTATAAATACATCTTAGAGAAATATTTTATTTCATTTTAAATCTTTATTGTGACATTGCATATTTTTGGTCTTATTGATAAATGTTACTATATAGAGGCAAGTTTCTTTTAGACGGTACAATTTGAAGGTTATTCCTATATATAACTAGCCCAAGTTGGGATCAGAATTTTAATGGCTAAGTGGAGGTTATAACTATATGGAGTATCACTGTAGAAAGTTTCTCCTATATTGTTTTCTTTGCCTACCTAACTGATGCCATCCTGCAGGACTCGGCTCATGAGAAGCATGGTGAGAAGTATTTCTTTGGATCGAGCGACTTTGGGGACAGTCCAACAAAGGCAGATTCGCCACAGGCAGACAGCATGTTCCGGAAGAAAAGCCTGTTTGCCTTTGAAGATTCTGTACCTAGTACTCCACTTTCTAGGGCTGGTAACTCTCCAACAAGGTACAGTGGGGGATCAACAGACCCATTCTTTGACAATATGTCGAGGTTTGATTCTTTCAGCACGCATGACCAAGCATTTTCTCCTCGGCGTGAGACCCTCTCAAGGTTTGACTCCATGAGCAGCACAAGTGGCTTCGACCCCAATCAAGGAACTTTCTCGAGGTTTGACTCCATAAACAGCAGTAGAGGCTTCGACCAGAGTCAGGGGGCTCTCACGAGGTTTGACTCCATAAACAGCACCAGGGGCTTTGACAACAGACAAGGGTTCTCTTCTTTCGACGATGCCGATCCATTTGGCTCAAGCGGTCCTTTTAAGGTCTCGTCAGAGAGTGGAACTCCAAAGAAAGGTTCTGACAAATGGAGTTCTTTCTAGCTGGGGCGATTCATACTTTATTCAACCACCTCTGCATCTTTTATAGATATATTCTGTGTGGATGCCGTGGCAAATTTTGTGTGTTTGTATAGCTGAAAAAGAGCTGGGTTGGATTATTCAAACTTTGATATTGGCCCTGCGGTAGGTAGAAGTATCTTTTTTCCACATGCCGGGATTGAAGGGAAATTTCATGTTTTTCTGGCTGTTATGGGAACTCCAATCTTCAGGAATAATTCTCATGTGAGACGCTCCAGGGTATTCTTTTTATCATGTCTTTGTTTTTGTTTTTGTTTTTTTTTTCCTCATAAAATGTCGGCCTATTGTTTGTAACTCTGGTTTTGTAGGGGTATTTGTATCAAGTTTGTTGTCCGTCACCTTTATAAATTTAAGTCCAGATTTCTTTTGCTTTTTATTACACTTTTCCACAACAAAAGGTGTGAATTTCTCTCTCTCTGTCTTTTTTTTTTTTTAATAAAGGGTGTTAATGCTACCGGGCATTTTAATCTTCCCCCTCCCTTTGTCCTGTTTGCTTGAAATTCTGAATGGTTGAATTAGTAAGATAATAGAAGCTCGCTGTATTCCCCGTGGGACATTTTTTTAATTTTAATTTTTAATTTTTGTTGGCCCCAAAGACTTGGGCGCTTATTACAAAATCTAGTTTAAGATCTTCCATCTTATTTGTATCGTCTTATCCTTCTAATTTTATTTTGATTAAGAAAGCTTAACTATTTATTCCACTAGTTGATAATTTTTGTTCGCCCTCTTTGAGTTAAGCGCAGGAAGTCGTCGTCAGCTGAATCAAAAAATGGCATCTAACATGTTGGTTCCACGATACTTGATTTGGTAATGGATTGTGCAATTAGAAAATTTTTAATTTTTTAAATAATTAAAAAATTAAATCAACTGAAAGCAACGATTGTAATTTGCAATCCCAAGCTTGAGCAATGTTGTTGAGCCCTTCTCGGAGGAGAGCAAGAGACCAATATTTTACCCAAAAAACAATATTCGTGTTTGTGTGTTCGGTTGGTGACAAGCTGACACTATCGCTCACGTTCCATTCAAAAGCAATAATTTGAAAAAAGAAATTGTTGGTGACAAGCTGACACTATAGCTCAAATTCCATTCAAAAGCAATAATTAAAGAGAGAGAGAGAGAGAGAGAGGAAGCAAGAAAAAAAAAATTTATACATGCTAATCCTGGAGAAACCGACTTTTTGTCAACCTATGGTGTCCCCATCTCTTTCAGCACTTGATCATAAGCAGATAGCATTGATGACCGCCTATTTGCTATTTGTACGAGTGTATCCAGAGCTGCAAGTATTAAACCAATCCAATGTCAAAAACCAGTCTTTTCACATATGTCTGCAGTTGGATGTAGTTACTAATCATGTACCTACCTGACTCAAATGAAAGTTGGGTAGCTCGAAGCTTTGGTGACACCAAAGTTCCAAACATTGACAGCATTTTGAATCGTTCCCTTTGAATCTAGGAAAGAAGGAAGAAAATAGATGAAATGGACCCACATACAAAGCTCAGAATCCAAACATAGAAATACTATGTTTCATTCACAATTTAATCTCAAGTCCATTGACCTTTTTCCTTGTTTGGGTTCAAACCTAAGGGATCTTCTGTACCCAAATTAAGCAACGGAAGAACTTATAATTTTACAAATTGATCTCAAACTTTTGTTTCAGTTAACTTCAAATTATGAGTGCTATAATTCAGCAACTAGAATTCAGTCTCAGCAAGGAGCCCTTTTTACGTATGTAGCAACAGAACTTCTATGCATCTACAAGGTTTTTGCATTGCTGAACTTAAAAATTAGACACATTAAGAGAAGATGAAGGCATAGAGCAGGATCTTACTTACTTGGTTGTCAACTGTGAGTATAGAACCATTAGAGTCTGGTCTCTTTTCATGAATTTCTTTGCACAAACAGACAAGAAAAGTAAGCAGCAGCAAAATTCCAAAACTAAGTTAAGTAACATGATAAGGAAGCAAAAGCACTTATCAGTAAAATCTTAGACACACACAGCAGAGGCTGTGGTGTAAATAATTGGATATGGTTCCCCCAGTTATTGAAAAAAAAAAAAAATCCTAGCAGAGATGCACTGGAAGAACCCCCAAAATTTGGTGATTCTTAACATGTGTGCCATTGTGCTTTTTGAAGTTCCTGTCACAGAAACAGTAAACAGAAAAAAATGAACAAAAATAATATACCAGAAGTTCCCCTATACCGAAGCTGAGGATTAGTTGATTTCTTTTGTAACTCATTCGTGTCAAATTTCGCTTCCTCGGAGTTGTACTTTTGATAATCAGGAGAAGCCCATTTGCACAGAGTAAACACTTGTTGTTTCATTGTTGAGTCAACTACAATAGACAAGAAAATTTTATTAATTAAAAGGAATGGTGCATGCAAGATGGGATAAGTCAAATGAAACATACACATGCTTGTGCAAAGCGCCTGAAAGCGCCTGTGCACATGAGAAGGGGGGGGGGGCTAACTTCCTAATTGATATTCTTTATGCAAATCAACCCCACCTCCGCAACCAGAAAAAGAAAAAAAAAAAGTAAATGATCAAATTTTTTCTTTTGGAACCTTTTCTTATCTTAATCTAGGATAAAAGATGATCTTGAAAAAACCAATTATTAGAATCAATCTACTAAGTGACGTAGCTCTCCAGGACATCCCTTCCTGTGAGTCTGACTTGAAAGCCTTACTTCAGCTGGCTAAAAGTGCCAAAGATACTGTAGAGGAATTCTTCATGGTTTGATGTCGGGCTCTTTAGGACATCCCTTCTTGTGAGTCTGTGACTTGAACGCCCTTACTTCAGCTGGCTAAAAGTGCCAGAGGTACTGTAAAGGAATTCTTCATGGTTTGATGTCAGACTTTGCAATGCCATTTTATAAGTTGCATAAGCTAGAAGTCTGACCCTTTTCTTTAGTTTATAAAATAAGTAATTCCATGAAAAGAAAAGTGGCCCCATAATTGAAAACCTTGACTATCACTAAACTAATTGTTTTAAGGATTACCATTACGTTCAGTAACTTGCAATGTCGTAGCAGCATGATGGTACTTGAGGTCAAACAAGGCACTATTGACACGTGAAACACCCATTGAATGTCGAGCACCAGCCAAATCCATCCATCCCTGCAAAGTGGATGTATAGGACAATATTGATCTGATTTTTCTTCATTAACAGTGAAGCCTAACATCATTTCAAGTATTAAAATATAACTGACTTCATTAAGAAACATAGAATAAATTTTAAATAAGCCTAACGTGAAACAATATATTTTAAATAAGCCTAATGTGAAATTACTATAATAACACAGTTCAAATTATCAGTTACAAAAACAAGAAATTATGATCTGCTGGCAAGAGGATGACTACCCTTCAAGATAAAGCAGAACATAATGACTAAGCAAACCTGTCTGCATGAAAAACAAAAAGTCAACTATCAAATCATCCTTCGAAGAATTGAATAAGTAGGATCTTCCTCACATTACCTCAAAAACTACAAGCTTAGGGTCCGTTTGAACTATGGCCAAAAGCAAGCTTTTCGCTTGGTAAGCATTTGGCAACATAAAAAAAAAAAATAGCTAGCCGATTATTTTGGTGTAAAATGACCATCTTAACCCTCTTTTTACACAGAGCCCTCCATCCCAAAGGTCAATAATGTCAATTGGGGGGGGGAACTACCTTCCTAGCTAGCAGCTAAAAAAAGCCCAAGCTTTTTGTTCCCAAACCAAGCCTTAGAATAGGTGCTCAGTAGGATACTCCTCACATTATCTCAACACCACTGGGTTAGAATAGGTGGTCAACTATGAAAAACTATATAAAAATATCTCAAGCAGATGTTCAAAAAATATTATGAAGAAAAAAAGTTGTCAGAGTGGAAGTGCTAGTTGGATGCATGTAAAATTGGTCAGATGTATCAACAAAATTTTAGTCAGCAAAAGTTTCTTAATTTCATCTTAGTTAACAAAATTTTGTGGATATCCCTCTCACCCCACCCAGCCCCCCAAAAAAAAATGTGTCACTCGGTAGAATCCTCTGGATTCTCATCCTCTGCCAATGCAGTGCTCTCTCCTTTAACATGCTTCCTCATAAACCAAATGGAACACGAAGGTTTAGTTTACATGATTTTCTTTCAATTGAACATAGATATGAATTATAAGACAATGAGATATCGACCAAATAAACACAAAAATAAAGAATCAGTAAACAATGTCATCCATCAATGAAATTGATTAGGATCTAGAATCAAAATGTGAATGGATGAATCAATTGCCAATCAAAATGAAATCCCAAAAGGTAAAGGGGAAGATTGCGGACAAGAAAATTGTTGTTTTTTCCGTTTTACCTGGCATAGTATTGATGATAAGGAATCAAACAAGGTCAGATAGCTATCTACTGAATCAAGAAACTTTACAACATTGTGTTCCCCTCCTTCCTCCTCCTTTTCCTCTTGTGGTTGGCCAGTTGACTCTGTTCCATGCTCAGAATTATATACTCCCTCTTCTTCTTCCATTAAAAGTAAGGCCTCTAAAATAAACAAATCAAATCAATGTTTTAAATCTGGGGCCATTAAAGAACTGCTTCTACAGTAGGGTAAAGTACAAACGTCATAAATATATTAATTAACACTGATAATAAGGATTAAAATTTCGAAACCCTGTGCACAAGGCTCCAGCTGCTCCAACAGCCACCCTTTTACTAATAATAATAAACAGATACATGCACTAAAATATAAGGAAAATAACAAACAAAAAAACTAAATTTTCTAAAATACTTCAACACACTTGTAGAATTTTTATCATGATGTCCAATGTAAATAAGATCGTAACAATATGCAAAATCACAGTTTAAGTTCATGAATTACTTACTCTGATGCATTAGGAGCAATTATCAATAAAATCCATTTTCCTTGGATCGACATTTATGCATTTTCCAATTTACAAATGCATTAATCAACTCAGTAGCATCTAGATTATGGATATTGATGGACAAACTATTCGGGTCCCAATGAATAAATAAACATTCTAAAGTCTTTGGGTCCAGAATTACAGACATGTTTGATGGTATAAAAAATTTTCTGTTAAGAGATGGGATCACTTCTGATGAGTTAATAGATAATAACAAAATGATAAATGCGATTAAGGTGTCCTGGTTCAGTTTCACCAAAAGCAAACATCGCGTGATTTGATAAAACAAAACTCACTAACAAATAGAACTACTATTTACCAATCTGAGATGAGTAGGAATGGCAACAAGTAACTTAACCGTTTAGGAACCCTATTCCCCATCTCCATTCCCGTTCCAAATTCGTTTACTTTTTTAGTCGCAAATCCCAAATGAATTCAGAGTGTGGGTTTGACGATATATATTACCTTCGGAGGATCGACGTGAATCGGCGGCCACTGCGAGGAGCAGGTGGGAGTGTCGAGCGTGGGCGGCAAGTGGAGCGAGAGTGAATATAACGAGGCCGAGCGAGAGAGGGGATGTACTTGCCCTCGCGGCGGCCGCGGCAGCGAGGAAGAAATTGAAAGAGATGTCCAAGAGCACAACACTCTCAATCCGGTCGTCAACCTTCGATCTTGAATAACAAGAATGCTGAAGAGGGGAAACTGCTCGAGCTAGGGTTTGGACACTTGATTCCAACTTTCCAAGACCTGGGGTTGGGAGCGAGCGGTTAGCAGTTGATTAATGGAAAAAAAAATGCTACGCTTACGCGCGTATTTACATTTGTTAATTTACGCTTGTCACTACTCATAATAACAGTGTATTTATTTAAAATTATTACAATTATAAAATATTATCTTAATTTTATTATTATAGTGATTTTGAATAAAATATACTACTTACTATATTAGATGTAAGCGTAATATCGTGTTAATAAAATTACATTATCATCTATACAATCTTGTAATTTTATTTGTTCAATAGGGGCATTATTGGCATTTTAAATGCTAATTACCCGTAACTCATCCTATCTAAACTTTTTTTTCTTTTTATTAGATAAGTGCGGAGAGAGAAAACTCAAACATAAGTTATGAGCGAGCAATATAAAACTTTTAATTAACTGAGTTACAGGTCTCGCTCATCCTAACGAAACCTTTCTTTCAAACAAAACTTTAGAGACCAAGGTATGTCTTATAATTTTATGGTTTATTATTTTAGATTTATAGGTTTATTTATAATTTACAATTGTAATTATAATATTAATTCAATATATCACCTCGTGACATGTTAGACACTCAAAATATATTATTTAAGTCATTTGATATCCTAGCCTTGTACGTAACCCTATAAAATTTTATAAATTGAAATAAAATTTGAATTTTTTACTCATCTATAAATTATGAGGTTACAATTTTTATAAATTTATATTAATTTTTACAACTTTAAACATCCTAAGTCTTTTTATTAGAAATAGTTAATTTTTAACTACTCATTTTTTATTTTTTTTAAATTAATTAAATTTATTCTCTTACATTTTAAATTTCTTTTAAATTATGAACGAAAAAAAATATTAAACGAACACAAAATTAAAAAAATTAAGGTGACATTTGATTTATTTTTCTATGTTTTATTTTTTGTTTTCTGTTTCATACGTTTGAAGTTTTAAAAATCTCAAAATAAGAAAACAAATAATATTTTGTTTTTTTTTTATTTCGGGATTTTTCTTATTTTAAATTGAAAATGCGTAAAACTATTTTTTGTTATTTTTTATTTTATGTATAAAATCATTTTTTGTTTATTTCATGTGTTTTCTGCTTTGAAAATACAAGTGACCAAATACGTTTTAGTTGTTTTTCTTATTTTCAAAAGTATAAAATGGAAATGAATTTAAAACAAAAAATAAAAAAATAAACAAAATGACACTTAGTTTTTTTATCTTTCCAAAAAAAAAAAACACTGTCTATTAAATAACTGTTAAAATACTTCCATTTGGCATCCTTTATACAGAAAATAAACGTTATACACATAGAACAAAGATAATAATATACCCATAACTTTTAGTTATATTTATTTATTTTTTAATGCATAATATTGTGTATGCTTGGAGTTATATAAATTTGTAAAAATTAATGTCTCGTATTTTATACAGTGAGTAAAAATTTAAATTTTATAATCCTATAATTCATATTTTATAAAAATTTGTAAAGTTTTATATTTTTTTATTAAACACCCAATAATGTCATTATTATGTACAATAAAGATGAAATTGCACTCAATAGTCAATCCCACTAAAATTTGATCTAAAACACATAACTCTCTCGTATAATTTAAAAATTAACAGATAGTGATTTGGACTAAACTGTTAAATTGGCTAAACCTGTAACAAAATAAATAACTTTAATTTATTATAATTTATATATTTTAAAAGTTATTATTAACGTAAAAAAATTATATATGCGTAATTTTTAAATAATAAGAGGTATTATTAATTCGGAAAATAAGAGGAGCCAGCAGACCTGGCTTTGAAGGTTATGAGTCATGGGGTGGAGACGCTGGGGATGAGAAAGACGTATAGCTGTCTCTTACTCTCACTTTCTCTCTCCTGTGGTTTCGTCGATGCTGCTGTGATAACTATCGGGTTTGAGTCAACCTTCTCTCTCCTTCTTAGAATGAATTTTGTTGGGTTCCATTCGCTGTTTTCCTCGTCTTCATCTGTATATAATAAAACTATAAAAGGACTTTTTTTGTTTTTACCTCCCTCCCTCTTACCTTTCTCTGCCTACTCACCATCATCATGCCCCTCCCGATTTCACAGAGAGGGAAGGAAGGAGAAAGAAACCCTAGCTTCAGAACTCGTTAAGCTTCGTAACCGCTATCGGGTTAGAGCTTTTCAGCTCCAGGCGATGGCGTTGTGTCGGCCGACAATTGGGTTTTCCCCGATAAGTACCTGATTGTTTCAAGAATCAACTCCTATATAATAATATTAGGTAATCAACTTTTCATGCGTTCTTCCTTTCTGGCATTTGTTTTGCTCTGCTACAAAAACCCCATCTTTTTTTTTTTTTTTTAATTTTATTGCATTGACAGCGATACTGCTGCCGTTTGCTAGCCATGGTTGAAATGAAAGTTGTGAATTTTAGTCTGCAATCTGCATCTGCTATTATGACACTCGTTTGAATTCAAAATTCTTCAGATTCTCACGAATTTATTGACAGCTAATATTAATTGGCGGGGATGGATTGCGTATTTGATCACGGTTACTTGCATATAATTTCTTTTTATTTTTTTTATTAGTATATGTGTGCGCGTGTTTATTTGTGTGTAAGAGGAACAGTTACTGGAGTCAGAAATTAGCATCAGGGATTTTCTGACGTGATTGAATACACACATTAGCATTGGGTAATTTGGATGGAAATCGAGGTTCCATGCGCTTGCAATTGCAATTGTCCCTCAGTGCCTGATCAGTCCTAGGCTCATACCAATTAACTCCAGAATTTGATCCTGTGAAGCTGCATGGGAAATGTCAGAGATCAATCGTGCAATTTTAATTTATAACTCAATTTCAAAAGTTGAGGCTTTAACAGAGACTAATTTATATGATATCTTCCTATAAGCTCACACAGGCTTGTTTCTAATACCATTTTGACTTTTCCTTATGCACATTTTTCCTTTTCCTGCTACATACTCTATGTTAACATTTTCTTGTCCAATTGGTGTAGCAACGGGCTCAGAGTCTATGTGCTCGAAAAGACTGAATTATCCTGCCTTTTTTTTTTAGGGGGGGGGGGGTGGGGGGAGGTGGGGGCTGTGCAATTGGACTTAAAGGAGTAATTTGAAGACTTGGAATATCTATTGTAGCGGATATTGCTGCTGTACTTTTCAACATCCTTGCAAACTAAACTGTCCTTTCCTTTGGAATTATTCTGTTCCAGTCACAAATTTATCTACACTTTACTTGGACATTTTGTTGACAATGGTTTTCTTATTTTTTTTTTCCCCATTGAGTGAATTGAAATTTTTAACCTTCTGATGTACGAATCTCTTCTATTCCATTTAATATTATTTTCTTTGGCAGTTACTTAATATCTGATGGCTGGAAGCTCAGAAGGAAGTTATGACCTTGGCAGCCAGTCAGATGAGAGCTATCAGTTTGAGAGACTACACATAGAACCTATATATGATGCATTTCTATGTCCTTTAACAAAACAAATTATGCGTGATCCTGTTGCCATAGAAACTGGACAAACTTTTGAGCGCGAAGCAATTGAAAAGTGGTTCAAAGAATGCATGGAGAGTGGAAGGGAGTTGGTTTGTCCATTAACGCTGAAAGAATTAAGAAGTTTAGAGTTGAACCCAAGTATAGCCCTGCGGAATACCATTGAAGAGTGGAATGCCAGGAATGAAGCTGCTCAACTCGATATGGGTCGTAGATCATTATCTTTGGGCAGTGCAGAGAATGATATTCTGCAGGCTTTGAAGTTTCTCCAGCACCTCTGCCAAAAAAGTCGGTCAAATAAACATGTCATTCGAAATGCGGAGTTGATACCTTTGATTGTTGACATGTTAAAGAGCAGCAGTGGCAGAGTTCGCTGTAAAGCCTTGCAAACTCTTCGAGTTGTCGCAGAGGAAGATTCTGACAATAAGGTTGTTAAATATTAGTTGGTTCACTTTTAAGATTATCCAGCATTTGTGCGTGGATGCAATCAGTGCCACTTATTTATTTATTTTTATTGTGTAGGAAATAATGGCAGAAGGTGACACTGTACGAACAATAGTTAAGTTTTTGTCTCATGAGCAGTCCAAGGAGAGAGAAGAAGCCGTCTGTTTGCTGTTTGAGCTATCCAAGTCTGAAACGTTGTCTGAAAAAATTGGGTCAGTTAATGGAGCAATTCTTATTTTGGTTGGAATGAGTAGCAGTAAATCAGAAAACCTTTTAATTGTCGAGAAGGCTGAGAAAACTCTGGAGAATCTGGCCAAATGTGAGAATAATGTAAGACAGATGGCTGAAAATGGTAGACTGCAGCCTCTTTTGGCACTGCTTCTTGAAGGTATTTTATTTATGTGCTGACTTGGTTCCAAACAAATGGTGATTATTTATTTAATTTATTATTATTGTTTTGTATTTTGGTTTTTTGGGGAAGGAGGTGTTTATCAATGGTGTGTAGTTGCAGAAGGCAGAACTTATAGTAATTCTTTATTTGTTTAGAATGCATAGCAATTTCCCATGCTGAATGATAGTCTGTTGTTTGCAGGAGTTTCCTCTGTACAAATTTACAAAACTGATGAGGATAAATGAATAATGGGATGGGATGGTCATGGAATTAAAGCTTTCTGTAGTTGATTTCATTTGCTAAGCATGTAACCAAAAATAAATCACATACCATTTGATTTTTTTTTTAGATGGGAATGATTAGTCTTGGACTAGATGAATGATGATCACAGAAGCTAGAGTCACCATTACTTCTATTTTTTTCTTTTTCTAGAATAAATCACGTCCTCGATAAGGTTCCAAGTAAGAAGTGCTCAACTGTGGATCCAAAGTCCAGACGGGAAGGGGGTAGGTCTGGTGCACCGGACCTTCCCCCGATTAGAGTCCAGACATGAGGCTATCGCCATATATATGGGAGGTCTCTGCAACCAAAATCTCAGCACAGTACTGGTGGATTTTTTTTTTTTAAATTTTTTGTAATTTTAGTAGTCTATTATCTGTACCTGGTTTTTGCTCTTCTCCTTTTTGCCAATCAATTACTAGCTCATTTTTTTGGTCTAACCCTTAACAGCTGTAGGTTAAGATGCCCCTCCCTCTACTTAAAAAACTCCACTCATTTCTTAGACCCAGAAACGGGCAAGGCCTAGGAGTGTCGGTGATATGTAGTATGTTTGTTGGGGGCTGTAGTCCATGTGTATTGAATACAATTCATAGTTTTATAATTGAACTCATTTATTTCCTTCTATCTCTTTTAGTTAAATATTGCCTCATGCCACACGAACTATTGCAGGCCCACCAGAAACTAAGCTATCCATGGCAGCTTACCTTGGTGAGTTGGTTCCAAACAACGAGGTGAAAGTCTTTGTGGCTAGAACAGTCGGTTCATCACTAATCAACCTTTTGAGAAGTGGTAACATGCAGTCCAGAGAAGCTGCTTTAAAAGCTCTGAGTCAGATCTCTTCTTTTGAGGGAAGTGCCAAGTTGTTGATAGAGGCAGGTATTCTTCGTCCTCTTGTCAAGGATCTATTCACTGTTGGAATGAATCAGTTCCCAATGAGACTGAAAGAAGTGTCTGCAACAATTCTCGCCAACGTGGTTAACTCAGGCTACAATTTTGATTCCATACCGGCGGGGCCTGAGCACCAGACTTTGGTATCGGAAGACATAATTCACGACCTACTCCATCTTATTAGCAACACCGGCCCAACAATCGAGTGCAAGCTTCTCCAAGTTCTTGTTGGTCTGACCAATTCTCCGACTACTGTCCTGAGTGTTGTTGATGCCATTAAAAGCTCCGGTGCTACTATCAGTTTGGTGCAGTTCATTGAAGCTCCTCAGAGGGATTTGCGTCTGGCTTCCATAAAGCTTCTTCTCAACCTTTCCCCCTACATGGGTCAGGAACTAGCCGACGCTTTACGTGGCACGGCTGGCCAACTCGGTACCCTAATGAAAGTCATATCAGAAAATATTAGTATCACTGAAGAGCAGGCAGCGGCAGTTGGCCTTTTAGCTGATCTTCTGGAGAGGGACATGGCCTTCACACGACAGATGCTAGATGATGATGCCTTTCAGGTAGTCATTTCCACAATTGTTAGGATCAGGCAGGGCGAGACTAGGGGCAGCCGCTTTGTCACCCCATATCTAGAAGGGCTCGTCCGTGTTCTCTCAAGGGTTACTTTTGTGTTAGCTGATGAGCCCGATGCAGTTGCACTCTGCCGCGAATACAACCTTGCTACGCTGTTCACCGAGCTGCTTCAAGCCAATGGACTCGACAATGTACAGATGGTTTCCGCCATTGCCCTGGAGAACCTATCCCAAGAATCTAAGAGATTGACAAAACTGCCTGAGTTGACAAACCCTGGTTTTTGCGTCTCGATCTTTCCATGCTTAGGCAGTCGGCCTGTCGTAACCGGATTGTGTAGGATCCACCGCGGGATTTGTTTGCGGAAAGAGAGTTTTTGCCTATTGGAAGGCCAAACTGTGGAGAAGTTGGTGGCCCTTCTAGATCATGCGAATGAGAGGGTGGTTGAGGCTTCACTTGCTGCACTATCCACATTGTTGGATGATGGGGTTGACATTGAACAAGGGGTGACGGTATTGTGCGAGGCAGAGGGAATCAAACCTATACTGGACGTGTTGCTAGAGAAACGGACGGAGAATCTCCAGAGGAGGGCAGTTTGGGTTGTCGAGAGACTTCTGCGCAGTGATGACATAGCCAATGAAGCTTCTGGCGATCCAAATGTGAGCACCGCGCTCGTGGACGCGTTCCAGCATGGTGACTATCAAACGAGACAGATTGCTGAGCGCGCGCTGAAGCACGTCGACAAGATTCCCAACTTCTCTGGTGTCTTTCCGAGCATGGGATGAGCCTCTCTTTGGTGGTTGATAGAACTGGAGGACCTCACATTTGTTGATTATTTTCTCCCCTTCAGGTTTTGAGCAAATGTTTGTGAAGAATCATGAAAAGGGGATGATATATATATATATATATGTATGTATATTTTGTTTTATATTTGGTATAGGATCTCCTAAACGGTTTATTTGTTCTTATCAGTCTCATTTTGGGTTTCTTTACATAACCTGCTTTTATTTTTACTGGCTCTGAAGTGGGGACACAATTAATGTTACTGTACATTTTAAACCAGATTTCAACAAAAGATTCCACATAAATTATATAGCAGATTTTTCTTCACTGAACTTATTAGTCTTGTATATCGGTTGAGTTTCACCTTGTCATAGAATAGTTTAAATTTTAAAGCTGCAATCTTCCCACCTGCAGTAAGTTAAATATCTCTTTTCTGCTCTCCTCCAGAGCTTTTCTAGCTTTTGTTTCAACTGGATCAATATGGATTCACAGTGATTCTCTATATTCCCTGGACAAGTCGTATTTATGTATATATATAATATATATATACACACAGTAATAAGCATGATAACGTCATCACATCTTAATGTAATGACCAATCTCAATTCCCCAGAGAGCTTTTAAGATGTTCAATTGCATATTGCTGAAGTTCCTGTTTTCTTCTCTACCCAGAGCTGTTCTGGCTTGTGTTTGCAGTTTGCTCCTGCCTATTCTTATCCTAGTGAACTCCCTCTCTCCCTCGACCCACCCATCATCAGGTCTAGGATTGGTCTCTCTATTCATAAGCTAAGCATAATTTGACATTTGATAAATAAAAGATTTTAGAACTAATATTCCAATCATTCCTGCAATAATCAGAAGCTATGTGAGCAACTAAGCGTGGATGCGGAAATACGAACACTATATAGATATAGACACAGATATATGTGCAAATATCTTTTAAAATATGCGACAATTTTTTAATATTTTTATTAGTTATATGTGGAAGAGAAATTAAATATATAATTCAACAATTACATAGCACTCCATGGGTTAAAAATCACTATTACTTAATTTTGTCTATTCTTTTAGGTTTATATTGCAAATTGCTGAAAAATAATTTCAATCGATATCTATAATTTCTCAATCACTCCCTAAAAGCATATAAAATAAACAATGCAAGTCCTATTCGTTTTTTTTTTTTTTTTTCATTTATAAAGTTACTTGGTTATCTACCATGCTTTGTATATTTCTTTTTTTTTTTTTTTTAAGTCTAGTTTAAATATTTTATTTTTTGGATATTAATTTTTTTCACACGCATCTCATGTACACCGACTATTAGTGCAAAACATAACCAAATATGAAAAATGATTTTATGATTTTTTCAGGTTTCGATTCCTCAAATTTAGGTTTGCCTTGACCAAATACTCTAAAAAAAAAAAAAAATTAAAATAATTGGATACATTTTTCATGCTTCATAAATCAACAAGATAGAAGTCAACACGTCCAGAGTGTGACCCATCCAACTTCTCGCCAAGGAAACATTGATTCTAGTTCATGCCTGATCAGATAAGATTCTAAATCCAAAAGAGACAAAAAAAGAGCAGAATTTAAATTTAATAAGACCAGATTAAGCCATGCCATGTCATGGTTTCATTGCATGTGCCTGTGAACGTAGACTCTGATGATTAACCTAGTAAGAAGAAAAGGTACAACCCAAAACTGGTAAAAAGACAAGTCACAGAGTGTCATTTGCAGGAAAATTTGCCTAAACAGTTAGGTGTTCTTCTTCATGAATCAATGTACAGATTGCAGAATAAGTGGCTCTTTCTAGATAACTGATAGCTCAAACAGCAACAGATTTTCAATGTACAAGTTGCAGAAGAATAACATGAATCAACGTAAAGATTTTCTAGGTAACTGATGGCTGAAACAACAAGAGGGGATTTGAAATAACATGGAACACCCAGCCAACCACTTTTTAACCTTTGTTGGAATGGAAGAGGAAGGAAAGGGAGGTGAAATTAATTATTTTTAGTTGTTAAATACTATTAAGAGGAATGGGAAGTGAAATGGAGGATAAGATAAAGAATATGATTACAAATATTATTATATCCTTTAAAATATATTTATTTGTGATTAACATTTTTAAAAATACTAAGACAAAGATAGAGAAAAACACAACTTAAAACCATCAATCCAAAATTCTCTTAAAGAAAATGAATAAAAACCATGCACAGTCACCATACTCAAACTGATAAAAGAAATTACATTCGGATGGAGTCCCTCGTATCAAAGTGGATGTTGGGTCTTCAAATGGGAGCAAATAGAGATGTCCATACTTTCTCCAACGTGAATAAAAGAGTCCAACAAGGACATTAGAGACGTACCACTGCCATTGATTTTGTCATGCAGGAAGAAGCATCCAGTTCATTAGTCACATGATTCCTTGTGATATGGCTCCAGTTCATTACAGTATCAGACACATTGCACATGGTCGAGAAGCCTAAAACCTGTCCAAATATTTTGAACATTTCAACCCCAAATATCATATTTCTATCACTGACAAATGAAGCATTCCAGTCCATTGGAGCATCTGGATGCGTTGAAACCTCTGTCCAAGTAAGATGCATGAGATCTAGCTCCCAAAGCTTTCTAACGGCTTTGTTTCTCCTACCTATTTCACCATCCCCTTCACACCAGGAGACACAGAGCATAAAAAGCCTGTCATTGCAAGATATTAGTTTTGGGTGGTACTCATGTACACGGGAAGGGGATGGAAAGGTTTGAATTCCAACCCAATAGCCCCTTTCTATGTCATACCCTGCAAGCCTGTCAGTTTCAGAATAAACGTAAAACATCTCATTACAAACAACTCCTGAACAAACAACACCAAAATCTGCAGGCAGCCTCTGAATTTCTATCCATTTGTTTGATGCAGAATCATAAATTTCACCAGAATCCAAAGGCTCGTCCCGCAATCCAAGCCCTCCAACAGCAATCAGCACAAACCTTTTGCAAGCTTTGGTGTTTGAGTGATCAATTTTTTGTCTGTCAAATTTGTACGGCTTTGTATTGGGCAAAAATGAAACATCATTCTCGTCAAGAACATTTCTGAAGTGATGCCTTACTGAAAGCCTGCAGGGATCCTCGTAAACATCAGATACCCCACCAACCCTTGACCCAGGGAAATGTCTATCTTGACGAATTGGCTGGTTTTGTACAATCAAAGAATCCAATCTTATCTCACAAATTCCTAAAACTGGTGTTGACCTTGCATATTTCATGGATGCAACTTTATGCCATGATCTACTCAAGGGGCTAAATACAAGCACTCCTTTGTGCGTCTTAAATGAGCTCCTATCCAACTTCCCATAGTGGGTCAAGCTAGAACAACCTCCAACAATATAAACATCATCCCTAATGCTCGCAACAGAAAACAAGAACCTTCCTTTGAGAACTTCAGCATCTAATCTATGCCATTGGTTAAGCAAGACATCTAACGCATGAATCTCCCCAGAGCAAAAACCATCTTTAACAACACCAAATACAAACAACCACGGGCTTTGATACTGACCTTTCCGTCTCAGCTGCATGAACCGAGAAGTTGTAGTCAGATTTCTCCATTTTTGGCAGACAAGACGGGCATTCATGAGACTGATCAATGGGAGTCTCACCAAGCACATTTCCAGAATATCATCAGGAAGAAACACGTGCATTCTACAGTTCGGTTGTGATTCTTCAAGTTCTAAAACTTTCCTGTTATTCCTCCTCCAAAACATCTCCTTCACTCCATATGAGAAGCAATCCACATTGGCCTCTTCACTCCCACGTGTTGCAGTGTAATTTCTGCCTTCTTCACTGGCACTTGACCGCCTTCTACCACCTGGCTCAACAAAGTCTTCACTTGTGTCAGCACCTACTTTGCAGCCACCACCCCGACCATACAAAGTAAGACATCTGAAAGAAACCCCTCTCACATTGTCCCCTTCTTCCCCTTCACCTCCATGGTTTTTCTTTTTCAATTTCTGGCTAACACTTCTAACAAGACGCTGAGACAATCTCAAAGCCTCAAAATCCTGGTGAACAGATACTTCTCCCATTAAACTCTCAGAGATCATCCAGTTTTTATTCTTTTGGAAAGAGAGCAATCAAAAAAAATCTATATCACAATTTGCATAATCATCATTCCCAACCCATCTTATTCATATTCACCTATGACAAAACAAACATTTTGAAAAGTTAGGTCCAAAGTACCCAACAAAAAAGAGACATTTCTGTGAAGTTTTTTCCTTTCTTTTTTTTTTTTTTTGGGAGAAACCATAACATAACGGATTTGGGTACGTAATTGATGGGCATCCAACAGATATATAAGATGTAACCCTCCATACAAGATCGTTTAAGACATTCTTAAAAAACATTATTAATGCCTTATTTGCTGAGAATACATAGATGCAGAGAGAAATTACAATTATCATTTTGCTAATAATAAACTATTAAAAAAAAGTTAAGAAAGAAATAAAAAGCATCGTTGATTGGAAGAGATATTCGGTATCTAAATCGAAGATTTATTGTTCCTACATTTCCTCAGAAGTCAAGCAAATCCCGGGGGAAAAAAAAAAGAAAAGGAAGAAGCGGATTTAGCATTTTACTTCCATAATCGAGTTGAGCAACACATTCACAAACACTACCTCCCTGAAACGAAAGCACTAAAAATGGAATTACCAGATCTACAATCCACAAGACAAAACCAGATCACATAAAACCTCTTAACAGTCCCTCATTTAAATCAAACTCAAGCGAAAGTGAAAAACCACAAACTACTATGTAACATGTATGTAAAATAAAACACAGAGAGGACACGAAGCAGAGAGAACGCAAAGTTTCAGCAGAAACAAACACACCTTTTGGCTTATTTATCCGTCATTGCGAGTTTCAGATCGAATAGGTGACTGAAGATCAAACTGAGAAGAGATCGAATTCAGTAGATTCGAGGTCGGAGCAAACAGTTTCCCCGTATATTATTTTTTTTTTTCTTGGCGACTAATTTATTAACGTGGATAATTAGTAAAGCGAACGGTACAGTCCCACTCTGTTTCTTGGTCTTACTAATTGTCTTTCTTTCCCAGGTGGCTCTCTCTCTCTCTCTCAATCTCTCTCTCACTTTGGTAGTTTTGTTTTTTTCTTTTTGTTCTCTCTCTTTACCTACCACTGGGAAGGGACTTGTCATTATTATGCTGAGGAGCGTCCCGATCCGGGGGCTAACGTCACTGCAAGGTTAGAATGCGATATTAGGGTTATGAACAGTTCAATTTAAATTTAATAATTGATGATAAAAATAAATTTAAAATTATTTTTTCATAATTCTTAAAATTATTTTTATTGTGAACCATCCGATCAAGATTTGATAGTTCTTAGCATTAATGTCATAGGACTAACATTACTTTGTGATGTTAGCCTCCCCTCTTTTGTTCTAGTGTAATTGTCCTCGTTTTATCCCCATTTGATAATACCTTTTTCCTCTCTCTGTTTCTATTTTTATTTCGGAGATAAAAATTTTTTCATACCCATTCTTACTAAATAATAGATTCTCATTCTTATTTACGGGTCAAATATAATAAAAATTATAAATTATATAATATATACATACTCAATATTAAAAAAATATTCTAAATATTTTTTATATATAATAAATATTAAAAATATATATTAATAAACAGGATGAAAAATGTCATATCCATTCCTATTTCTATTTCTATTCTCGTTCAAAAAATACCTTGAAATTCTTATATCCATTTCTATTTCCATTATTAGTATTTCATCCCCCTTCTAAATAGGCGGGTAAAATAGATATCTGTTAGTTACGAGTAATTTTCGTATTTGTTACGTCCCCAGCTATCTTTCTTTACAGCCCTTGGATTTGATATTCCAGTTGTCGACGCTTCTCGTATCACGTGAAAAAAAAAACTATTTTTTATCCGCGGGTTATTGAAAATAGATACATTTCACCGGGTTTGTAGTTCTATAACACCGATTTTGTAATTGGTCTAATATAAATTAATATTGATGTATTTATTAATATATTACTCGCACAAGGGACCATGCTTTGTTGTGAATTTTTATAATATATTTATATAATAAAATAGAATAGTATTTTACACTATCACAAATTAAGATATAATAGTTAAGAATTATTTTTTCTTTTATTCAACGATTAAGATTATTTTTATATTTTTAATTTTTCGCTCAATTTTTATTTTAGTAAATCTTATTACCATGTATCTCACAAAACAGTTTGGATATTTTAACTTTTATCCTATTTTAAAGGTAGAGATCATATATAAATCAAAACTGTCAATTTAAATTCCGTACAATTATAATTTCTAAAAAGTTGAACCTTCGAAATTAAAGTATCATAATTTGTATTTTCTTTTATAGTATTTATCAAAAATTAATTAGAGAAATATAAATCAAAATACATGTAATAGCTGTTAGGATTTAAAATTTTGGAAAAAATTAAAACTCATGGATTATCATAGTTTTTTTTATTTGAACTTTTGTCCAAAATTTTAACTGTATAATAAATTTAATACTAATTTTGTTTTGAATGTCATAAATACGAGTTATTACTAGTTTAATTAAATAAGTGAGTTTATTTGTACTCCACAAATTATCCCTTACTTCTATTTTACTTTTTTTTTATTTAAGCGGAATTATAAAATACTCCTTGTTTAACTAGTCATTTTTATGTATAATTTGAAATTACATAATTATCCTACCTTTAAAAAAATATTTACAAATTTAACCAAACACACTTAGACTTACAAAAAAATAGAAATAACATTTTTAAAGATTAAAATAAATTTTATGTATTTATAAATTTTAACAATCAAAATAACGATAAATTTTATTTTATTTTATTTCATAGTTAAATCAAATAAAATAATTAACTTTTTTCATTCCTTTTGTTTACAAATATTTGTTATTTTAGCTTTTGTCTTCATTCCACAGCCATTTAAAAAGATTTTATATGATCTTTTCAATCCTCGTAATTTAGTAATATATTTTAAAAATAATGTAATAAAAAAATATAAAAAAAATGTAAGTGTGGTAATTGTTAAAATAAATAAATTATGAAATATTTGTAAATAAATAAATATAAAGATGATAAAGAGAATGATAAAAGTATGTAAATAAATTGAAATAAAATCAATTATTTTCTTACTTTATTAAGGTATAAAATGAAACTAAAATTCATTTTGGTCTTTCAAAATATTTTTTCTTACATAAAATCCACAAACATGAAAATAAGTCAATTTATAAATTTAAATTTCTAATTGTTCTTTATTTCTACTAACTTTTTTCACCAATCATAAATTTAAAATAGAATCATTGATTTTTTTTTCCTCACCATTCATGTACATAGAAGAAAATAAAATTACCAAAAAAAATATCTAATTAAAAAATTAATAAACTGAAAAATTAACTTTCAAGTATACATACAGATATGTCCAACAAATCATAAATATCTTTCTTTTCAAAACTTAATTTGAACTTTTTTATAATAACAAATATTTTTTAAAAAAGTTAGAATTATAAATTTTTATCATAATAAGATAATTTATTTACATAAGTGATTTTTTTTAATTTAGATTGTAATTCTGTACCCACTTATCAAAAAAATTTAAGATTACTTAAAAAAATAATTATAAAGTAGATAAATTTGTAACATTGTAATTATTTATTGAATTGAGTTTTTATATAAGATTTTTAAGAGATTATAAGCATGTGGAATATATGAGAACAAAAATATGAGTGGTTGTGTAATTTTAATTAACGAATAAGTAAAATGGAGTGTCAAAAGTTATTTTTGGAATGTAAATAGGCTCACCTTAATTCTATTGTCAATTATAAATGAATATAAAAATATGATATAATATTTAGGGGGCATTTGGAGTGACAAAAGATGAGAAAATTTGAGATAATTTGTGGGTTTGTAATTCGTGCAGTGAAATAAAAAGTGAATAATTTTTAAAAAATTTTAAAAATTTTCAGCGTTTTTCAATACTTTTTAATGCACTAAACGCACCCTTGATACAAAAAATTCAAGATGCACAAAAAAATATTTTTATAGTAACAAATCATAAATATATTTTTTTTGAAAACTTAATTTGAATTTTTTTATAATAACAAATATTTTAAAAAAATATAGAATTATAAACTTTTATCATAATAAGATAATTCATTTACATAAGTGAATTTAAAAAAAAATTAGATTGTAATTGTCAACTCATGCATCAAAATATATGAGAAAATTTGGTGAGCTACCTTCTATGTATATTTAAAAAAATAATTATAAAATAAATGTATTTATAACATTATAATTATGTTTTGAATTGAGTTTTTATATAACGGTTTTTAAAACATTGCGAGTATATAAAATATATGTTGAAAGAAATATGAGTAGTTGTGTAATTTTAATTAATAAAAAAATAAAGTGAAGTGCAAGAAACTATCTGAAGTACAAATAGGTTCATTATAATTCTATTATCGATTATAAATGAAAATAAAAAAATATGATATAATATTTAATACAAAAATAAGTGATATTTAAATATTAAATAAAGACAAGATTTAAATATTAAACTAACAGTAAGATAATATAGATTTTTAAAAATAAAAAATAAAAATACGACACATTCATTGATATTTCAATAAAAATTATAAATAAATTATAAAAAATAAAAAATGAAACACGCGTCAGATTATGAATGAGATTTTAAATTTTAAATTGTTAATATAAAGATAATATTTAATATTCAAGCACCAAAAAATATGACTTTTAAATACTCCCAACAAAATAAAAAAATTCATTGTAAATTTATAAGAAAATAAAAACACGTAGCACTTGTCAATCTCTAACCAAGAAAGCAAAACACACACAAACCCGCACAAAAAGGGTCACAATTTGGATCACTAATAATTTTTAAGATTTTTAATGTAAAAATAATATTTAATTTCAAATATTACAAAAAAAATGATGTAAATTGATAAAATTACACTTATTCTAACGGGTGAGGTATAAATTGTGTTTGGTAAAACGACTCAATTGCATTTTGATAAAAAATGTAAACTTTGACTATTACAATTAGAACGAGAGAGATTAAAGTAATACTGAATATAAACTAAATTAATTTTGTTGGTTAAATGTCAAGAATCTCAAAAATATTTTCACTCTTTTTCTATTATTTTATTAGAAATTATCTGTGCCTAAAAGTATAAAAACATAATTTGTCTGAGAAATAGCTCAAATGTAAATTTATAAAGCAAACATAAATGAAAAATTATAATTTCTTTTAAAGATGTAAAAATAACCTATAAAACTAAAACTACTAATTAAAAGAGATTAAAATATTTGTGCAAAATTTAATAAATGTGTAAAATTTTATTATTTATTACAAATATTATTACATTTTTAACAAAATTAATTTAAAAAGTTGACAAAAATATTAAAAAATATAAAAAAAGAATAGAAGAGTATGTTTTTACGTGAAAAGATGAAAAAATAACTAAAACAGAATGAAATCGAAGAATCATGAACATTTAACAAATTTAACTGTTAAAAATATTTTTAATTCAAAATTTTTAATTTTTTCATTAATATATTTGTCTAATTATTTTTCTCTCTCACTCGTATTTTTTATCTTTCTTCTGAAAACAATTTCAATAATTTTGAAGTTTAAATTTATATTTACTTACACTTTTGTTTGATAAAAAATTTGTCGATAAAAAAAAAATTGGTAGGAGTCCAAAAGCTCTGTCCATAAGAAAGAGGTGCTGGAGTCTTCTCACATTTTCTTAGCAACCAACCTTATGTTTTCATGGACATACTTTCTTACTTTCCTTTCCTTTCCTTTCCTTTTTTAGTTTCAGTCATCACACCGCTGACCCACATACTCAACTCTATGTTAGCGTTCAAATGTGCTTGATCTATCTTATTCGTATACTGAATCATTGATCCATGGTCTTCTTCTTCTTCTCCTGGTTTTTAAGCTTCTAGACATATGTGATCGATTCCAATTTCTACCCATTGAAGTATGATGGCTACTTAATGGTTTTACTTTGAGAAGAGAATCTGATTCTTGTTTCTGCAACATTTCATTCGCTGTTTTCCTTTACCCTTTTCGTCCCTTTCTAAAGTAAAATGGTTCTTTGAACACTTCCCACTGATGTATTATACCTTTCTAATGGGACTTTCGACTTTCAGTTAGTTTTTTTTTTTTTTTTTGTGTTTGTGGGTAGCTTCGGTGGCAATTTCCTCAAACTCATCTGGCAGTTTGTCAAAAAAAAAAAAAAAATAATAATCATCTGAAGTAGGTATCGTTTTAGGGGTAAAGAGATGCAGTGCTGTTCATCTAAAATGAATTTGATTTGGATTCTTACCCTTTTATTACTCCATGTTGGATTCTGTGCAAATGGGTTTATTGGGAATGTTTCTTCAAGACCTGCTGTTGTGAAAATTGGAGCCATTCTCACTTTTGACTCTACTATTGGAAGAGTAGCCAAGATTGCAATTGAGGAGGCCGTCAAAGATGTGAACTCCAACTCTAGTGTTCTCCCCGGAACTAAACTTGTAGTACAGATGCAAAATTCCAATTGCAGTGGGTTTCTGGGCATGGTTGGAGGTACTTTATTTTCTACCTTTTTCCTCAGATTTTTGTTATCATCTCTATTGGGTGCTACAGAAAAAGATAAGGGAAGGGAAGGACTTGTATTCTGTATACATTTTTCATTTTTGTGCCATTTCAATTCTGAAAAATAAATTCCACAGCCAGCTAAGCCACACTGTAGAATTAGGTTAATTGGTTCAGTACTCACTTCCCCCATTTCCCAAACAAGGAAGAATTTTACTAATATTGATATTAGAGTTTTTGTTCTCCTACATTTTCTTAGCAACCAACCATATGTTGCGCAGTTTTTTCCTTGTATCTCAATTTTATTCAATAACTCTGTATTGGAATAGCCAATCATTCTTCTGTCAATAAGCTAATAACTGTTTGTTGGTTGCAGCTTTGCAATTTATGGAGACTGATGTGGTTGCAATTTTAGGTCCGCAATCTTCTGTAGTTGCCCATGTGATATCAAATGTTGCAAATGAACTTCAAGTTCCTTTGTTGTCATTTGCGGCCACAGACCCCACTTTGTCTTCTCTTCAGTTCCCCTTTTTTGTTAGGACAACACAAAGTGATTTGTACCAGATGACAGCAATAGCTGAGATTGTGGATTATTATCGTTGGAAGGATGTAATTTCAATATTCCTTGATGATGATTATGGAAGGAATGGGGTGTCAGCATTAGATGATGCACTTGCAGCTAGGCGCTGCAAGATCTCCTACAAGGCTGGAATTCCCCCGGGATCTAGAGTTACGCGGGGTGACATAATGGATATTCTTGTTAAGGTTGCATTATTGGAGTCTCGAGTTATTGTTCTTCATGTAAATCCTGATTCGGGTTTCATGGTGTTTTCTGTGGCCCACTTTCTTGGAATGATGGTTAATGGGTTTGTTTGGATAGCTACTGATTGGCTCTCTTCTGTTTTAGATTCCTCTGCACCCCTTCCCTCCGAGATCATGGGCACGATGCAAGGAGTGCTTGTTTTGCGTGCTCACACACCAGATTCTGATAGAAAGACAGCTTTCTTCTCTAGATGGAACAAACTGAGTGGTGGTTCTTTTAGGTTAAATTCTTACGGGCTTTATGCTTATGATACTGTTTGGATGGTGGCCCATGCTATTGATTCATTTTTCACTCAGGGAGGGATTATTTCATTTTCCAATGATTCTAGATTACATTCTGTTGAAGGCAGTAAACTTCACCTCAATGCAATGAGCATTTTTAATGGAGGGCCGCTTCTGCTAAAAAATATACTGCAGAGTGATCTTGTTGGTTTGACAGGTCGTATCAAGTTTAATCCCGACAGGACTCTCATTTTTCCTGCATATGATGTTATTAATGTAATTGGGACTGGATTTAGACGGATTGGTTACTGGTCTAACTATTCTGGTTTATCAACTATGCCTCCTGAGACGCTCTACTTAAGGCCACCCAATCATTCGAGTGTAAACCAAAATCTATACAGCGTTGTTTGGCCTGGACAAACAATAATAAGACCTCGTGGATGGGTTTTCCCGAACAATGGGAAGCAATTGAGAATTGGTGTGCCTAATCGTGTGAGTTATCGAGAATTTGTATCACAGACACGAGGCACTAATACTTACAAAGGGTTCTGCATAGATGTATTTATAGCTGCTGTAAACCTGTTACCATATGCTGTTCCATATCAATTTATCCCCTATGGGGATGGCATTAAAAACCCAAGCTACACAGAGCTCGTGAATTTGATCACAACGGGTGTGAGTACGCATAAAAAAATACAGTTTATGGTTCAAGTTATATATAAGCTTAGTTTTTTTGGCTGGCTAATTCTGTCTATTTGTTTGCCTGTCACAGTTTTTTGATGGTGTGGTTGGTGACATTACCATTGTCAGAAACCGGACAAAGATTGTGGATTTTACACAGCCATATGCTGCGTCCGGACTCGTTGTGGTGACACCATTTAGGAAGTTGAACACAGGGGCTTGGGCTTTCCTCCGACCATTTAGTCCACTAATGTGGGGTGTAACTGCCACTTTCTTTATTGTTGTTGGTGTTGTTGTTTGGATTCTGGAACACCGAACGAATGACAAGTTCAGAGGGCCACCTAAGCAACAACTCATAACCATTCTATGGTAAGTTTTATGCTGGATCTCATGATGATGTTACATGGCTACTTCTATCAACAACTTAGTCTCTATTGATTGAGCTTAGTAAGATAATCTACCTCTTGATAACAGAATATAAGGAACTTTGGTTTTTAGTGGAGTTATCAGAGCCCAGAGAAATGCATACCATAAGTTAGTTGACTGCAGTCACCTTTTTGGCATATCAAATTTAATGACTCTAGTGATGCAGCAAATACTTGAGGAATTTTGTGATATCATGACTTTAGAGTGAACTTTCATGTGCCATGTGTTTGTGAGTTTGTCACATTAAAAAAAAAAATTATAGGTTAGGTGACTCCGGGCATATATCTATCGTGCAATAAGCATCTTTTTTCTTTGAGTTGCCTCCTTAATAAGTGAATTCAAAATGGGGCATTTACAGTGGGTTTGCCTAGTAGGTACATATACGTTCCTTTTATCAAGAGAAACTATAAACAATGCTGAATTTGCACACATCATCCCACAAGAGTCCAACCAAAGTTGGGTTACACTAACAGAGGGTTGTATTTACAGAAAAAAAAGGCTTGGTTGGCTTCACAGCCTGCCAGCATATTTGTGCATCTGTTAACCTGTTTATAGCTGTTCTCCACTGGAACTTCCTAGTTAATGTTCCCCAGGGCCTAGCAATCAAGGACCAAGCCACCAAAACGGAATTCACACCTTAAATGGCCTGCCACTATTCCATGCATTTCAATAAAACATAACTAGTCGAAAAGTGAAACCCTTATCGGGAGATATATGAATCCTACTGGATGGTTGTGCCAGGTACATTTCATTTACTTGTCTTCATTAGGGTACATCTGTTAAGTTGTGGGATTTTAGAGTCTATAGACTGACCAAACAACCCTGAATAATTATTCATGTGCAAATCAAAATGGGGAGGATCTTTACCCGGAGTAGAGCATGAAACCTAAAAAGATCGAAAAGGCTCATTTAGAAACAAGAAAATGACATCGTGATTTGGATTGGATCTCAATGAAACAATACATCAATGAAAAGTTATTTCAATAGGTTATTAATTCTTTTATTTTTTATATTAATTTTTATAAACTATAGCTGCCTTTAGTGACTCAGTGCAGCTACATTTTTATTTTGGGTGGGTTTTTGGGTTTTTTTTTTTTGGGGGGGGGGGGTTTATATTACTAGAGTTTCTACTGTAGTACTGATTTTAATGTCTATGCTTGTATCTTGCTAAAATAATAGTCACTTGCTGTGTGCCATGGACCAATTGTGATGTTCTTGGAAAAAGTTATGAAGTTAAACAAGTATTGAGTGATCATACAATTTATGGGTTAGGAGAGTAATTATGTTGTCTGTTATTTCAAATTGTACAGTTGGCGCAGAGATATATATATATATATATATATATATATATATATATATTTTCTAGCTGGAGTATTCTATTCTTTAGCTTGGAAAATGTCTTCTTCTTATCAAAATGAGCAATACCTGATACTTTCTGTTGTTTTCTCTCCTTCCAGGTTTAGCCTCTCGACCTTATTTTTTGCCCACAGTAAGTGAAACTTGAGTTCTGATGGATAATTATGATTATATTGGTGCTCTGAAACTTTACTAAGTTCGGCTAAATCTATATGCAGGAGAGAAAATTGGGAGCAACCTGGGCCGCATAGTGTTAATCATATGGCTCTTTGTGGTTCTGATAATCAACTCAAGTTATACGGCAAGTTTGACCTCAATACTCACAGTGCAACAGTTATATTCCCCTCTTAAAGGTGTTGAATCCCTCAAAGCAAGTGATGAGCCTATTGGGTATCAAGTGGGCTCTTTTGCTGAGAATTATTTGAGCGAGGAAATTGGTATATCAAAATCTAGGCTTGTTGCCCTTGGATCACCAGAAGAATATGCTACAGCACTTCAACTTGGCCCTAAAAAAGGGGGTGTTGCTGCTGTGGTTGATGAAAGACCATATATAGATCTTTTCTTGTCAAGCCAGTGCAAATTCAGGATTGTTGGTCAAGAGTTCACCAAAAGTGGCTGGGGTTTCGTAAGTGTCTACATTAAATACTCCTCTTCCTCTCTCTCTCTCTCTCTCTCTCTTTCTCCCCCTCTCTCTATATTTATATATATGTACATAAACAAATATATACACGTCCTTAAGTTGCCAAGCATGTAGATAACAGGTGTTCATTAGGGTATAGAAAAAATATGATTCTATTGTACGCTACATATATTTTTTATCATCTCTATGTTTCCCTCAGAGATTGAGAAGCTTTATTTCTGTTGATAGGGCATTAAGAATAAAATTAGCCTCCTAAAATGTTTACATCAGGTTGAACCCTTTGTATATAAGATGATTAACTGATCAAAGAAATATTCACGTTTGACAAATTATTGAGAAATCATGTGGACTCATTTTATCTTCAAACAGTATAAAATAACTCATTTCAGAGTCTGATGAAGGCGCAACAAATTTAATGGTATTAAATGTGACCTTTGCTATAGAGAGAAGAATTCATTTGCTTGTAGTTTTAGAGAGAGGGACACTTTTGGGAGGGCAATGTGATCTAAAATACCAAGAAAACTTCTATAAATCATCGTTTTCTGCATTTATGCCTTTGTTGTATTTTTTATTTTCCCCCCCCTTCCTCTTTACTTTTCTCTAAAGTTTGATGATTGAATATTCTGTCTTGATGTATATTTTATTAGGCATTTCCGCGAGACTCTCCTTTGGCTGTTGACCTGTCCACTGCAATTTTAACACTTTCTGAGAATGGGGATCTCCAGCGGATCCACGACAAGTGGTTGAAAAGAAGTAGCTGCAGCTTGGAAAGTGCTGAGATTGAGTCACACCGGCTTCACCTGAAGAGTTTCTGGGGCCTTTTTCTTATATGTGGGATTGCTTGCTTGATTGCGCTAGTCATATATTTCTGCCAGATCATGCGCCAGTTTTACCGTGAAGAGTGCACTGATTCAATTTCAAATGGTGATGGCAGCAGTACACGGTCCAGGCATCTTCGGAAACTATTGTCATTAATTGATGAGAAGAAGGGCCCATCAGATAGAAAGAGTAAGAGAAGAAAGATGGAGAGATCATCATCTGAGAATGATAAACAAATCGAATTGAAAAGGAATCACAAAAGTTGACAAAAACAATTATTTGCAGAAGGCGACATTAATTCAAGCAACTGAGTAAACCAGAGAATTACTGTGTATATGTGCTGAATCAGTTTTCTCCATCATAGGGTAAGTTTAAATATGCTGTTTATACCTCGACAAAGGTTGTGATTTTGCCAGATATTGTATACATTTGGATGTTAAAAACCATGCAGAATCAAAAATTTATCTGCATTCTATGACTTGTTTCATATTAGTACTGAATCAAACACTAGTTAAAAGTAGAACAGCTAGTTGATTCCTTTTTTTTTTCTCCTCCTCGTTTCAAGAATTCGAGCTTCTGCTCAGGGCCAGCCAGGGCCTTTGGAGGGGGATTAATTTGAGAAGCACAAGTGCATTCTCTCTTGCATTCGCTCCATGTAAATAACCTCATTTGCATGCACTCGAAGTAGCATTCTGATTTGCAGTTTGGATTTGGAGTTGGTGTTTTTTAGCTTGAACCAGAACCACCATGCACATTGTGGCTGCCACTAGTGCCATCTTATTTGCAGCCATTGTTGATCTTTGTTAGAAGTTGTCTCGCATCGGCTCATGAGAAAAGTTAATTCTCCCATATAAGAGATGGATTTCTCTCACCTTAACATTTAAATTTTAAAGTTGAGGTTCCGACTCTTTGGTATTGATAGACTTCTTTAATAATCTTCCGTCTAAGAACAAAGAAATTGACGAGACTTCTACTCTTATGTGTTGTTAGGTTTCTTTAATGATTTTCAATCTAAGAACAAAAAAATTAACAAAGAACGGTTGGTTCTTCTTTTGCCTCGACAAAAAAAAGGATGCGGTTTCAAGGGCACTTGTTCCTTGTTTGCCAGCTCACAAAGAGGAGGATTGATTGTTTGTTTGTTTGTTTGTTTTGCACATCTGAGAGGACCAGAGGAGTCTCAATTTATAGGCATCGCTTCTGTCTTGGCTGCTTTGATATACATGTGTTGTTATTAAAATTATTTTATTTTTCTAATAAAACAAAAAAATTATATACATATTAATAGCTTTATCGTATAGAGCATGAGTTCATTTATCATTTTATACTAATAATATAAACTTTCCTGGCTTAGATAATCTCCCTCCTAACTAAAATATCTAAAATCCCTCGGTAATATTTAAACTTCTTTGGCGATTTATCCCTCATAAATATATTTAAACTTCATAGAAAAATCAAATTTAAAAGATTATTTTTAAGTTAAAATATTTACCTAATAAAAAAATTATTAATTTAATTTTTTCCCATAAAAAAATCATTTCCTGGATTCTTATGTGTTTTATGTTTTAAAATTTTTAAAATAAAAAAAATATTTTATTTTCTTTATTTTGAAACTTTCTTTATTTTGGATTGAAAACGCTGGAAATAAGTTTTTACTTTTTTTTATTTTATGTGTAAATCAATTTTTTATTTTTTAAAATAAATTTTGAAAACACAAATGATCAAATACGTTTTGAACTGTTTTCTTTATTTTCAAAAATTCAAAATGACAAAAAAGTTTAAAATAAAATATAAAAATTAAAAGTAAAAAAACAAACCAAATGACTTAAATTCTAAAAATTTTGAAAATAATGCTAGAAGCATATTTCTTTGGCGGAGGATAAGAGAATGTGGAAGAGAATTTAGATTTAATTGCGATTTTATTATAAAGCCCAAAAAAGAACAAATCTACAACTATTTCGAAAGATTATTGTGTAATCTTATAGTTTGTTTGTTGAAAAGTATGAAATTCCTATAAGAAATACATCATCAAAATGGTAACACCATAAATTATTAAAAATGGAAATATTAAGGAGTCGTTTGGTGATGGTGTTTTTTTTTTGTTTATATTTTTTATTTTTTATTTTCTCTTATCTTTTTTTCTAAAATGAAAAATTGAAACTGCGTTTGAAAATATAATATTATTTACGATTATTAGTTTTTTATTTTCATAAAATATTTAATTTTATTAGTTTTAAAAAAATATTTGAATTTAATTAAATATATTTTATATTAATTTAGATTCAATTAATTAGATTAATTAAATTAAATTATTCAATAATTATTTATTAAAATTTATTTAATTCAATAAATATAAAATATATTAAATTATACTTTAATTATGTTATCTATTAAACATAAGTTAATTTAATTAATTTATTTGATATGAAATATATTTTATTAAATTATTTTTAGTAAATCTCGTAATTAAATTATTTAATTTATTATGAAATACATTTTATTCGATTGTTTTTAATAAATAATATAATTAAATATTTTTATTAAATATCATAAATTTAATTTAATTATTTATTAAAAATAAATTAATAAAATATATTACATATTAATGTAGATCATTTATTTAATTATATTATATTATTTATTAAAAATAATTTTAGTTTAATAAAATATTTTAAATAAAATAATTTATTTTAATATGATACAATAAAAATGGACAAAATGTTAAAATTGACAAATGTTTGCATAGAAATAAAAAAACAGAGTGAAAATATTTTTTTTGTTTACGTTTTTCTATTTAAGTTTTCATTTTTTTGGAAATAAAAAAATATAAACAAATTTAACAAATATGTTATTGTTGTCAATATACAAAATTTCGAAAACATAAACAAAAAAATAAAAATATTACCAAACGGAAGCTTAAATGTATTTTAGTTTTAACTTTTCACACTTTTAAAATTATAATTTATTATGAGAAAAAATAAATTAAAAAAGATAAAAGTAAAATGCATTATCATTTTCTTAATTTGAAACAAGAGTTGATACATAGACTTAATAGTTTTGAACACATAAAATTAATTTACTAATTAAAATAGAATAAATTAGATTCATTATTCCTGAGCTTTGATAAAAATAAATAAAGTACTCTTATAATTTTTAAAATTACACATTTTTTAAAATTTCTTATAAATTCTTCGTGTCGTTGAGAGGATTAATGGACAAATGAATTCGAAAAGTTCAAAATAAGAACTCTTGACCATTAGATCATAAAAAAGAGGGATTTCACTGTTATCATTTTAAGATTTAGAAATAAACTATAATTGAAGATCTACACTCTCAATTATATAATCAGATCAAATTTTGCTATACATCTCAAATTAATTTATGAATTTTAAACAGGGATTAGATATTTTGAAAATTTAGATAAGTATTAAAACGGTCAAATTAATTTAAAATCGTCAAAATAACACATATATAAGTATTAATAGTTAATCAGATATGAGTAGACACCTACCTATCTAAAGAATCATGTCAAATTAAGAGAGAATTTATAACATAATTAAAAAAAAAGTAGAATATTAAATATAATTTTTAAAATAATATGAGATTACTTTTTGCATTTGCTAACAGAATTCACCCTTAAGGATGATGACGACAACAACCATAATAAAGCATTATTAGCAACAGCTCAACCTTCGTTGTAAAGCAGTCGCTGGTTGGATAGGCATGAGTTCAGCCATTATTATAAGTTCAACATTGCCATCCTCCTCAGCCTGAAATAAAAATCAGATTATAAGCATTCAAGAGTTATAATTATGAACAGAAAAGAACAGAACAGCGGAAACTAAAAAATGAATAAAATAAATTACTCTTTCTCTGATGGAGGAAGGCATTAGCCAACATTTTGCCGAGCTGAACCTGGGCTGCGGTGCTGAGATGTAGGTGATCTGTTTGCAGCTGCAGTCCTTTGGCATCGACACATGAAACTTTTGGCAGATCCATTCCCAACTGAGCTTCTCTTACTTTCTCAACAAACGGTCCTTGTCCTGATGCTATTGCCACCTAATCAATCGACCCATATACGTATAATCGAAATTCAAAGTTTTGATGAGGAGAAAGTCATATATATCTCTATCAGTGGAAGATTGTACCTGAATTATTGTGTATATATAATATATATTTGAAGTTTTTTTTTTTTTGACATTTTACTTATTTTTCGGAATTATGCAGACACACTTAATTTTCTAACCTGCGACTGAGCTTTCATTTGAAGTTATAAATTTTTTCAAAATATTTTAAAAATTTCTAACTTCATTTTAGGGTGTTTAGGGTGTGTTTGTTTGACAAAAAGTTAGTCAAAAAATATAATAAAAATAAAAAGATGTGATATAAAAGTGATATGTGAAGAAATTTAATTAAAAAAATATAAAAAATTAATTAAAATTAATAAATTTTGGTGCCCAAACGGGACTTAATTATGTCACTTTTTACCCAAACTTCTAATTTTTTCTTTTTTAGAACTTTTTTGGGTAGTCCAAACGCGATCTGAATGTACCTGAATTATTGGCAGGAGAGGAGACTTGAGATCAGTGCGTAGATCTGTGAAGAATTTCTCTAGCCGGGCCTTATAGAGCTCTGCCTCGTCTGAACTGAACGTATCGCTCTCACCTTGATACCACAGGACTGCTTGGATCTTCCCGCCGCCTCGCCGGGTGGCTGCTCTGGATCTGCGCACCAACTGTTTGTAAAGAAAACTCCCACGAGCCCACTGGGTTATCTTGGTCCCTCGAAACGCTCCAACGGCACAGGGAACAAGTCCCACCACCCCGAGGCTCGTAGAGTCATTGGCACTTGCTTTTGCTGCTAAAACGGAATTGGCAAAGACCATTCCAGGGCCAACCCCGCAAGTGACGTTCACATCGATGTCCTTGTGGAGGGGCTCCCTTGCCTCCACCCATTTCAGCTTTGCGCTCAGCCGGAGGATATTGGCGGAGTTTGACTCACATTCGGGCGGGACCACGCCGTCCCAGGTGCCGTTGGTAACGCCCCCTCGGCCGGACATGTTGCTTTGTCCGGCCAAAATGAATACGCTCTTGACTCGTGAAGAAGATGAGGAAGAGGAGCTCGCGGGGCTCGCCAAACCGGCACAAGCCAGAAGCATCAAGCACAGAAAAGTGAGCATGGCTTCTCAGAGGAGAAACTCTCAAGCGGTCGAAGAACAATGGCATGCGGCTGTGCTAGTGTTGAGGAAAAGCCCAGTGAGGACAGCTTGGACGTCCGTTGCTTTTTTTTCGGGTGTTGGCGTTTTGGGGGATATATCTGATAGGATTAATTAAAAATTAAAGTGGAATAAAGAGAGAAGTAAAAATAAAAATAAAAAATAGAGCAATATAAATAATTGGATGCTCTTGACTTATATTCACGGATAAGAAATTACAACTCCACTGTAACCAGCAATGACGAGAATATGATTACTCTTTGCTTCTTTCTCTTTCCCTCTATCCGGACATTATGTCTCTTTCTATAGTTGGACACTGTGAAACTCACTAAGTTCCAAGGATTATAATAAAAAAATTTACTATAAGAATTGCAGTGAAAAAATAAAAAATTTAAATTTATTTATACTTTAATAATGTGTAATTTTTTATATTTTATATTGATTATATTTCAATCAGATTTTTTTAACTTTTATTTTTATTTAGAAAATAATTTTAATTAAATTAAATTAAAATAATTAGATTAAATACAATTAAATCTAAACCTTTCATTTGTCATCACAATTCTTACAGTGATTTTTTTTACGGTAACCACCAGAAACCCAAACCCACACATACAACTTTCATCACATACACAGAATCTCTCCCCGTTTATAAACAATAGGTAGTTATCTATTAAATATGCAATTAATGCGTAAGTTGATAACAATACAATTGCCATAAATGAGAGACTCATGGGTAATTTCACAATAATAAATGAGCGAGAACTTAGCAATATTTATATATTTAATTTTTTTTGTTGAAATCGAATTTGTAGAATAAGGACAAGGCAATGGATGAATGGTTGCCCATGTATACTGTTACGGTGCCTTGGAGAAAAATAAGAAGACAATGAAGAAGATAAGACTTGGAGGAAGGGAAAAGAGAGAGAGAAAGAAAGATGTGTAAGTGTAATTTAGATTAACTTTTGTGTTGGCAATATCCGAGACAGCACTTTGCTTGTAATTGTTCATTCTAGATTTTGTAGGATGTCACAAATTAAGTTTTTAGATGCTTAAGCATATGCCAAAGATTGTTTAAGCATTCTTATTGATGGTTGAAAAGAGCATTAGAGTTGGAAGAGAAGTGGTTACGGGTTCAACTGTCTTTGATCATCCCATTTGGACTTAAATTATCACTGTCCAGAAAGTTAGGAAGTCTCACAAGAAATTCGTGAGAAGTTCATGCCCACGAGATGCCTGTGACATCTGAAAATTTATGTCCAGTATGTAAAGGAGTCTTGTGAGCAGTTCATATGTAGTCTGTGCCCACGAACTGCCTGTGAGGATGTCCAGATTTTTTTTTTAAAATCTGTACAAATGACTTTTTTAACCCTTTCTTTTGATATAAAAAAAAACTTTTCTCTTCTTAACCCTAACCTTTTGGATAGAACGTCACTTTTACTAAGCTTATTTGAGAAAGAGACCAAAAGGGGATGATGGGATGCTTAGTTTGCTTGATTCTTGACATCACCAACCATCTTTGGTAAATATTCATCATCAACCAGCTCAGATCTGTGGGTGTGCATCAGATCGGGTGAGCTTCTTCATGTTTTTGAAGGTCTTCTTCTTCACGGGCTGAGGTGTATTGCGGGATGTCTAGCAAACAAGGTTAGAATGGGTCCTTAGGCAAGTAGATCAACAGGTAGTTGGTTGGGGAAACTTGTAATCCATTTCTATGTACCTTGTAACCTCTGATTTTATAATGAAGAAGGTTTAGTTTGATCCGCTTAAGGATCCGGGGTTATTTTTCTCCTTAGTGTTCTAATAGGTTTTTACCCTAGTTAACAAATCCTTGTGTCTTTTTGGTTTATCTTATTTTTTTCAGCTGTGAATGTTTTGATTAGGATACTGTTGTGTGAGATTTGGGACTTTCAAGTGGTATCAGAGTCTTAGGTGCTCTTTGTTTAGTATTTAGACTTTCTGTCTGAGAGTTGGTCCATATGGTATCTATGGATAGCCAAAGAGAGGGACAATCAACTGTCAGGCCTCATTTTCTTGATGGTTCTAATTATCACTATTGGAAAGCAAGGATGAGAGCTTTTCTCAAGTCTATTAATGAACGAGTCCGGGATTCTATTGTTGATGGATGGAGACTACCTATTGTGAGTAAGACTGACCTCACACCGAAAGCTAGAAGGAATTGGTCTTCTGCTGATCATGAGGCTGCTGGATGGAATAGTAAAACCTTGAATGCAATTTTCTAGCAGTGTTTCTCAGGAAGAGTTCAGAAGAATTTCTAACTGTGAAGTTGCAAAAGAAGCTTGGGATATTCTTTAAGTGACCTATGAAGGAACTATAGCAGTAAAAAAAGCCAAGTTACAGAGACTCACTATTGCATTTCAGGTAATTCGCATGGCAGAGAATGAGACATTTGATCAATTTTACATTAAGCTCAGTGATATTGTAAATTCCTCTGCAAATCTTAGTAAAACTTATCCACAATCAAAGATTGTTCACAAGATTTTAAGGTCATTACCTGAAAAGTTTCAGCCAAAGGTTACAGCTATTGAGGAAAATAAAGATGTAAATCAAATGAGAGTTGAAGAGTTAGTTGGTTCTCTGCAAACTTATGAAGTTAATATGAATCAAAACAAGAGGAACAAATGAATTGCCTTAAGTTTAGTCTGTGTAGATGAGAAAGAAGAAATAGACACCTCAAAAGTAAGTGCTGAGGATATTGCTTTCCTTGTCAAGAAGTTCAAAAGTTTTTCCAAGAAGTCTCCACAAAACAAGTCAAAGTTCTTTAAAGTAAAGAAAAAGACTGTTGAAGGTATCAAAACCGAGAAAACGCAAGAGAAATTTGGTGAGAAGCAATACTTTGAATGTAAAGGTTATGGACATTTTGCCAATAAATGTGCAAATAGGATGAAGAGAAGAAACAAGAAAGTTTTTAATGGTTCTTGGGATAATGAAGATGATTCAAGGACTGACGAAGACCAAACTAATGATGATTCATCTGGTTCTGAGGATGACTCCTCAAATGTGCTAGCATTTATAGTGAAAGCTGATGATTGTTCTCCAAAGAAGAATTCTGAAATTAATGTTTCTCAAATAAGTCTTGATGAAAGTGATGAGAGTGACACTTCTGATTCAGATTCTGAAGAAGACATTCAAGATAAGTTTGATGTATTGCAAGATAAATATAATGAGTTGTATCAACAATCACTAACTCTTGCAAAGCAGAAGGCTAAAGCACTTTCCAAACTAAACAAAGTTAAATGTGAGAAAGAGAGTTTGAAAAGTGAAGTTGAAAGCCATAAATCACATGTTGGTGAAGTGGAGAAAATGGTTGAGAGGTTGAAAAGAAATGAAGAAAACTTGACTTCCTTGAATGTGACATTGGAAAAAGAAGTTGAAGAATTGAAGGAGAAAATTGCAAAGCTTTCTAGTTCTTTTAAGAAGTGGGATGCTGGAACGAAGAAGTTGGAAGACATTTTGGATGCTCAAAGGTGTCCTAATGATAGAACTGGAATTGGATGTATAAACTGCCTTCATCTTATTTAAACCAAGGAAATAGCCAAATTAAGTTTGTCCCGGTGACTATGAGAACTGAGAACAAGTCAAGCTATTTTCACCTCACACCAAGAGTTGCAAAAGCTGAAAGTGAACAATCAAAAAGTGATGTAAGAAGAAGCCAAAGTTTTCAACAGAAAGTGATATCATGTGCAAGTAAGGTGAAAAATCACATTCGAGGTAATGGTTCTCCTAATTACTTTTCAGTTTTTGGAGGTAAAAATGTCTTTAAATCTGGTTTGCATTCCTCAAATTCTGCATATTCTAGGAAATTTGTTCCCATATGTCATCATTTTTAACTGCTCACATCGTTTCACACACACAGACATCTTCGTCTTCATCTGGTTACAATAAAACCCTAGCCCTCTGAAAATCCCATTCATGCCTCAATCTCAAAAATCTCATCTTGAAAGAATCCTTGAAATCATCTTGGACTCCTCCTTTCTACTCTTTCTGGGAGCGTGTCTCTTAGGGTTATGTATATACCTATACCAGGTTACCTCAATACCCTTTCTCGTGCCTCATCAGAAACCATTTTCATTTGGACTCTATCTTTTCATTATCCTCCACTTCACATACCTTCATCCTTACTTAGAACCTTGTACCAGTTAACATCAATGGCAAAGATTAGACTCCCTAAGGGGTATTGTCGATCGGGACCCAAATCGACCAAAAACCCTCTCAAATTGGCCATGCACAAGAAGAAGGGTTCTTCCACCCGTGGTAGGTCTTCTGCTATTCCCAGAACCAAGGTAGCATCTGTTAATGGAAAACATTCGTCCAAACCCTCCTCTTCATCTCCGGTAAGGTGTGACTCTGACTTTTTATCTTTCAAGTTTGAAACTTTCATTTTTGGTGGTCAGAACCTGTTTGAGTCAGTTTTCTCTCATCAACTGGTTCTCCCTGAACGGCCGATTGATTTTTCCCAACTTACTGGGGATTTTACCTTCATCAAAGAGATCTCTTATAACCGGGGCTGGGTAGGAGTCTGTTCTAAGTATGGGCATGCATCAGAAAATATTATGTGTGAGTTCTATACTAACATGCACAATTTTTCACATGGTTTTGAGTCATTTGACACCAAATTCAGAGGGGTGTCGTTCACTTTCACCGTAGACTCTCTTGCCACATAGTTTCACATTCCCCATGTTTTTGATGCCCAATATTCAAACCTAGATTGGATGTCACTTCCCCCTCCATCTGAAATGGCTAACCCAATGAGAGATGCACCTCAACCCTGGTTTCCGGTGATGAGTTTCAAACACAATGAGTTTACTGTTCCATTCAGAATTTTAAACCTGATTGTTGATTCTGTTATCTCTCCTGCACATCATTGTTCTGAAATTTTCTGAAGAAATGGTCAAATTCCTTTGTTGTCTCACCCATGACATTCCAATGGATCTTCCCTCTATTTTGTTTCAAAATATCTGTAATACCTTCAAGCAGAAGGGCACTAAGGTTGGACTGCCTTATGGTGTTTTTATCACCAATCTTCTCAAGTCCCAGTTTAACATAGTTCGTCGGGTTGATAAGTTAGCCTTTGCCCAAGAAAAACCCATTAATCGGGTAACCATCTCTTGTATAATAGCCCAGAAGAAACCCACTGTGTCCTCATCTGATCCACAATCTTCTGGTCATTCTATTGGTCACTGCCCTTCTCTATCAATCCATGCTGATCTCCTTTCTAGAAATTCTCCATCTGATCCAAATTCTGTGATTGTGTTTGCCCTTCATGCCTTGACCAATCGAATCACACATTTAGAATGGAATTTGTTTGATCGCATATCTCATCTCGAGCAAGTTGTTCTATCCGAGAATGAGGGTACTCGCACCTTCATGTTGCGTAACCTCAATGCTATCAACAGCTCTGCCACTTATTGCAAGACACAGATGGATTTCTTTGTAACCTCCCTTGGCGAAATTGCTACATCAGCTCGATCATCTCTGACCTCGTTGGGTGACAAAGTCAATGCGCTTGAGATTGAAGTCGCGATCTTGTTGGTGCTTTCAATGAAATCAAAGCTTACTCCCGTCGTGGCCGCAATCGTCCTTAATTATTTCTTTTTGGATCTTTTGTAATTGGTTTTGCCTATTTTGGATATTCTAGATATTTTGTAACTGCTTTTGACTATGCTAGTTTAGATATTTTGCTACATTGTCAGTCTCATCTCATGTAAAGACTTAAACATGTTGCTTTCTTTTTGCTATTTTCTGAAAAATGTTTACTATACTTTGCTGGTATCCATGAACATTTACTAAATTGATTGTTACCTGTTTGTTACTTGTTGCTGATATTTTACTGCCTACTACTTTGTCAATTTCGAACAAAAAATGGAGACCTTTTGGGATTAAGGAGAAGTGTCTTGGATTGGTTTAGAGTGATGATAACATTTATGATTTTAAAGGGAAGCGGATGAGTCGATTTGATTTTGAACTGGATTTGGGATTAAACAACAATGTGAATGTAATTTTTTTTTGGTTACTTTAATTTTTGTTACTACTCACTGTTGAATTGTTTTTCAGGCTTACAGTTGTGGTTGCTGCTTAGGATTAGAACTTGTGATAGTTTTTTTTATTTAGTTGTAATATGGGGACTTCGGGTGTTTTGTCTCGGAATTGCCAAAGGGGGAGATTGTAAGTGTAATTTAGATTAACTTTTGTGTTGGCAATATCCGAGACAACACTTTGCATGTAATTGTTCATTCTAGATTTTGTAGGATGTCACAAGTTAGGTTTTCAAATGCTTAAGCATATGCCAAAGAGTGTTTAAGCTTCCTTGTTGATGGTTGAGAAGAGCATTAGAGTTGGAAGAGAAGTGGTTACTGGTTCAACTGTCTTTGATCATCCCATTGGACTTAAATTGTCACTATCCAGAAAATTGGGAAGTCTTACAAGCAGCTCGTGAGAAGTTCATGCCCACAAGATGCCTGTGACATCTGAAAATTTCTGTCCAGTATGTAAAGGAGTCTTGTGAGCAGTTCATGTGTAGTCTGTGCCCATGAACTGCCTGTGACGATGTCCAGATTTTTTTTAAGATTTGTCCAAATGACTTTTTTAACCATCTCTTTTGATATAAAAAGAACTTTTCTCTTCTTAACCATAACCTTTTGGATAGAAGATCACTTTTACTAAGCTTATTTGAGAAAGAAACTAAAAGGGGATGATGAGATGCTTAGCTTGCTTGATTCTTGACATCACGAACCATCTTTGGTAAAGATTCATAATCAACCAGCTCAGATCTGTGGTTGTACATCGATCGGGTGAGCTTCTTCATGTTTTTGAAAGTCTTCTTCTTCACGGGCTGAGGTATATTGCGAGAAGTCTAGCAAACAAGGTTAGAATGAGTCCTTAGGCAAGTAGATTAACGGGTAGTTGGTTGGGAAAACTTGTAATCAATTTCTATGTACCTTGTAACCTCTGATTTTATAGTGAAGAAAGTTTAGTCTGATCCACTTAAGGATCTGGGGTTGTTTTCTTCTTAGTATTCTAAGGGGTTTTTACCCTAGTTAACAAATCTTTGTGTCTCTTTGGTTTATCTTGTTGTTTTTTAACCGTGATTGTTTTGATTGGGATATTATTGCGTGAGATTTGGGACTTTCAAGATGAAAAGGAGAAGTAGAGTAGTTTGATAAGATAAGTTGTTGAGATGGGAATAAACAACTCGAATACATGAGAAGTCACCGAGATACTGAGAGCTATCATAGGAGACAGTTGGATGGTTCAAATTGTGTCACACGCTAACTCAATCCTAATCGTTAATTGATAGAGGAGACAATGGCTCAAATAATTTTGGATGGTTCAAGAGGCTAATTTTTTTGGAGTTTTTTGAATTTAAAAGTCGGTGTAAAAGTGATGCGTAATGAAGTTTGATTAGAAAAAGTTGAAAACTTTTGAATTTTTTTTAGATTTTTAGAGTTCCAAATAGTTGTGTCAAATCACAGTGTTAAAAAAATTCAAAATCCGTTCGAACGGATTTTGTCAAACTATAGTGCATATTATTTTGAACTTTGGGAAGTGCATTATTATTTGACAATTTTTTTGGGATAATATGATTGTTAGTTCTGTTATATTTTTTTAATGGTATTTTTTTTTCAAAATTGATGAAAGTTAAAAATTGGAGATTTTTAAAGATTTTTTGGAATTTTTTTTTTTATAAAAATTTAAAGTTCCAAATAGCCCCTAGGTGGAGACAGAAGTTCTAAATGGAAGATTGAAAAGATATAAGCATATATAAAAACCTGCATATAGGTTGTTATAGAAGGGAGTTATTAGTTAGGCTTGCATAGGAGTGGCAAAATTGACCCAAACCCATTAATCCGCTCAATTAAACCCCCAATAAATGGGTATGGGTCTTATTATTTTACTAATTGGGTTATAATTTGGTAACTTATAAAATACTCTGTTGGGCCAAGGTTTATAAAGTTAGTTTTATAATTGATTTTGACGATAACAAACATTGAATTAAATTTTCACAATTAATTTTCAAATAGACATTGTATGAAATATTACAATTCATTTGATAGATTCAAGATAATAGAGTTGGAAGAGATTGATATTATTTTTTAGATATTTTCACATAATTTAGATGAAGGAATAAAGGAATTTCAAAGTTTGGAGTAATAGAAATCAAAGTAAGATGAATATTTGAACTAGAGGTTAACTCAGATAAACAGAGAAATTAGACACGTGTTAGTATATAAATGATATCTTAAGATCCAACGGTTCAATGTTTGTGAAATTTTAGTATAGTAAACTATACTTCCATATCTACAACTTTACCAAAGGGAGATTTTTGTGGATCTGAAGTTAAGGTGTCAAAACATGAGTTGGAATATTACTCATTACAGAAAAGATTTTAATTCTGGATTCTGGAGCTAGTCTTAGTTTTTGAGACATAAATCATACTATATAGCTTTAAAAATTCTGATTTTCGGTGTGTGAAAAGAAGACTCAAAAAGCTACAACTTTTGTAGTTTAAGTTTCTTCTAATTATAAAAGTATCATGGTGAAACAGAAGCTTAAACTGAAAAAACAGATTCAGAATGTCAGAAAAAGCTATCAGAAGCTAGTCTTGGTTCAGAAGCCATATCTAACTATCTAACGGTTGGATGAAGCTCAAAATTTGACATGTGATAGCTGACTTATATATCTACAAAGTCTTTACTCTGAGGCAATGTCAGATTTGAACGTTCTGAGGGTGAAAAACGGTCACAAATATATCTCAGAAAATCTGAAACTGAAAGACAGCATTGGAAGCAAAGAAATTCAATTTCTTTCAAGGGCAAAAGTGTCTTTTCACTTAGTAACGGCCATTTGGAGATTTTCATCTATAAATAGAGCCTCAAACTCAGATTCAAGAAGAGAAGAAGGCAAGAAAGAAGTGCTTACAAAGAGATACAAGAAATTTCATAACTTTGCAAACATAGAGTGATTTCTTCTCATATTTGTGCTTCATCTTTCATATTCAACTTGTGAGAGTTTTTTTTTTTTGATTTGATTGAGTTTTAAACTCATCATTGTTGTTGTAAGAAAGGGAAATTTAAAGCCCTTTTAATTTGTGAGAGTTGGGTGAGATCTTGTTGGTTTTGGTTCAAGTGTTAGGACCAAAACAAGAGACTTTCTTTGAGAGAGACTTGTGTGAGTGATTTGGGGATAAAATCACTTGGGAAAGGTTTCTAGCACCTTGGGAAGCTAGTGTGTAATAAGCTCTTCAAAGAATAGTGGAGAAATCTCAAGGAAGGCCTTGGGGGAGTGGACGTAGGCAACATTGAAGCCGAACCACTATAAATCGATTGTGTTTGCTTCTCTTCCATTCTCTTTATATTTATTGCAAACACTAGCACTTACTCTTCATTCACAAATATTTAATAATTTTTTTTGGTGCATTTCATATTCATCTTCACATATTTGTTTTAAGGTTAAAATTTTTATTTGCAAAATTTTTAAGCAACCCTATTCACCCCCCTCTAGTGTTGCTATTTGGGACAACATACTCATTTATAAATGGGTGCAATTGGGTTGTGAAACGGGACTTGTTACACACCTATTTAAATTAAAAAAATTAGTTTAATCCCCCTCTTTACACTGCTTTCTCTCTCTATCCGGAGAGGCGCGTGCACACACACACACACACACAAAACACACACGCACGTCCGTGCGTGTGTGCACACACGCACATGTAAACACACCCACACGCGCATGCAAATACACCCACACGCGTGCACGCACGCACGCGTACACGCACCCATGCGCACACACGCGTGCACGTGCACACACTCCCACACACACACGCACATACACGTGCGTACACACGAGCGCGCGCGCGCACATGCAAACACACCAACACACACGCACGCGCACACATGCGCAAACACACCCACACACACGTGCATGCACACGCACACACGCAAACACACACGTGCACGCGCACACACACACACGTGCGCACACACACACCCACACCCACACAGAGCAAAAAAGTTGTTGATTTAGAATTGAATAAAAAATAAATCAGTTTGTATAAATTTAAAATTAACTGAAAATTATAAATATAATATATAATATTATATAATATGTATAATATTATATTAATTAAAATAAATATTGATGTATTTATATATATACACATTAATTGAAATAAATTTTTAATTTTTTTTTAAAAGTAAGTTAGGTTATAAGTAAATGGGTTATGATATGAGTTCATGGGTTTGTAATAACCCGTATTCAGCCCGCCCATATCTAACCCGTCTTTTAAATGGATGGGTTTGGATTGCACTCATTTAACCTCCAACTCGTTTAAACCCATCACTAACCTGCCCAACCCGCCCATTTTGCCACCCCTAGGCTTGCATTACTAAGTTGTAAATGTGGGGGGTGCTTGGGCCCATTAAGACTTGGTCCAATCTCCATTTAATTACTTCATCATCTGGTCCATCTCAACAAAGTTCATATATGTCCATTATAGCAATTTAATAGGTCCAATTACAGAGTCCGATCCCACTCAAAACATGGGCTGATTATATTGTAAAGCCTTAAGTATAAGACTATAAGTAGTAAGAGTAGGGGGTTATATAAGGTTTCCCTTATAAAAAATTATGCTATAATGAACTACTAATCTTGGTAAAGGAGGCCATCACCTTCGAAGTGGATTTCATCAATATAATTTACTTCATTTCTTTCAATCCTCCATTGTTCTTTCTATTTTTGTAAGATTTTGTAATTCAATTAAAATAAGTCAGTCAAAAGTAATAGAGAAGGACCCTCAACTTATATCTATATATATTTTGTTTGCGAAGGACTGCAATAATTGGTTAGATAATACTTTGTTTTGTGATGTAATTTGTGAAGAATAATTGTAAGTGAATTTGTAATATTTTTATTTTATTTTTAATTTTTTTTTATCTTTTCGTGCGTTTCAATGAAGTTTATCTTCATAATTTTTTATATTTTATTTTTTTATACATTACTCATGGATTAGGAATTATTCGTGCCTAAAGGCACAAAAACTTAATTTGGTCTGCAAAGAGAGTAAATGTAAATTTTGTCAAAAAAAAAAAAACTAATAAAACTAAGAACTAAAAATTAACAGTTGTTGCAACTACATCGCAAATGTTTAATTTATTACCCATAATTCTATTCACCATCACAAAATTAATAAGACTATGGTAATATATAATTGGGAAAGAAAATCCCTGGCTTCCAAATGAAATTATTTTCGACAAGCCAAAAAGGTGGGGTTGGAAAGAATAAGGGAACCCATTTAGGCTTCATAAACCTTGCACTCCTCGTCGGCAGGGTTTGTCTTGCAAAAATCCTCCAACGGGTCTCCGCTTCCCTCTGCAGGTATGCCTGGCCACTTGCTTGCTACTAGATGTGCCAAATCAACAACCCGTTGACTACAAAAAGATAATAACGCATATCCACTGATTACCATACAGCCACATGAATTTTAAACCGAACAACAATCAACCTAACAACTATTCTCTTTTCATTTTTAACATTTCATAATTAGAATCATGATTGGCTTAAAATGCAAAAATTAAGTATGGAACTAATGAAGTTCACCAATTGAATAGCATGCATCTTTCAGATTAGATCAATGTTGCTATGCACAATTACACAGTCGTGATTGTGCAATCTCAGTCATCCTACACTCAGTGGTAGAATCCACATAAATGGATGACTGAGATTGAACAGTTTAAGCCATCCATTTGGTGAACCCCGTACTGAAATTAGTATAGATAAATGACTAAGATCGTATAGTCGCGACTGTACGTAGCATTTCTCTTTAAATTATAAAAAATCTTCAATTCTTAGAATTTAGTAGCTCAGACTATATAACTATATATGCAGGAATCTTCTTATATATCCTTCCCAAATCATTAGGAGTTTTCATTCATACCTGTATCCCCATTCGTTGTCATACCAGGCCACCACCTTGACCATATCATCTCCCATGACCATTGTCAAAGACGAATCAATGGTGGAAGAAACATCACTGCACTTGAAATCCACGGACACAAGAGGGACGTCACACACCGCCAATATACCTTTCAGCGGGCCTTCAGCCGCCTTTCTGAAGGCTGCATTAACGTCTTCAGCAGATATTCCCTTTTTCTCGACGTTAACAACAAGGTCGACAATAGATACATTCGGCGTGGGCACGCGGAGAGCAATGCCATTGAGCTTGCCCTTGAGCTGCGGTAGCACCAGAGACACGGCCTTGGCTGCACCGGTGCTTGTCGGGACTATGTTCAGTGCTGCAGCTCTGGCTCGCCTTAAGTCCCTGTGTGAAGCATCTAATAGTCTCTGCACAACATCTTGAATTAGAGCTCAAGCGACTAATTCCTTTGAATAAATAAAGGGTTTTGTTAACGGTGCTCCCGGGCACCTATACATTAAAGAACAATAAAAATATAACACGTAATGATGTTTCATATTTTGATCAAGTGTAAGATATTATTATGTGACATATTTTTATTGGTCCTTAACGAGTGTCCTGAAATATCTATTAATAATTGTTATAAATAAATAATTGCTAAATATTTAGTAGAATGCAATTACCTGGTCACCTGTGTACGAATGAGTGGTTGTCATGGTCCCCTTAACAATACCTGCAAATTGAATCAGGAAAATATCACTTTTAAAACTTGTGTGTATATATATATATATATATAAATCAAACTGTGAATGAAATGGATGCTAACCTAATTCTTCATCCATGACTTTCACAAAAGGAGCCAAACAGTTTGTGGTGCAAGAAGCATTGCTGTTCAAATAAAATTTCCAATCAAATTTATGATGGCACACTAAGTTCAACCAGTAGTCTCTTCTTGTTCTTTGTGGCATGAACAAACATATTAGGATGTGGCAATACTGACCTTATAATGTTAGAAACCTCGTGGTCGTAATCTCCTTCATTTACACCAACAACATATGTGGGAATGTCAGCACCTTTTGCTGGAGCAGTGATAATAACCTTCTTGGCGCCAGCTTGGATGTGTTTCCCAGCCCCGGGACCATCCACAAACACACCGGTTCCCTGTAGTTCACATGATATATTTGATTAGCTTTAAAGGATGATTTTGGAATAACTGAGCTAGTCAGCTGCCTTGGGAACCCATGGGATTCTTTTCGTTCATGTTGAGAATTAAGAATCAAGTATTTTACCTCAATAACAATGTCAATGCCGAGTTCGGCCCAAGGGAGCTGCAAAGGGTCCCTGTTGGAGACAACTTTGATGGGCTTACCATCAACACTGATGGTCTGATCATCCACAATTTTTACTTCTGCCTTGAAGGTGCCCAACATTGAGTCATACTTCAGCAAGTGAGATGCCTATGTATATTTGCAGTGAAAATTGATAAGCAAAAAAAGTTCAATGAAAGAAATGACTTATCAACAAAATCATGGCAATAGGAGAATCCATAATTTCACTCACATTCTTCACACCACCACTGTCGTTAACCACAATGACATCAAGTGGTGAGTTCTTCCTGCCATGCCAGCACCTGAGGAAGTTCCTGCCAATGCGTCCAAAACCATTAATTGCCACCTTCAATTTGGCCACGGTTTCTCCCTTAACGGGGGTTGACCCTGCAGTCTAATTTGAAAACACAAAATCAACCCATCATTAGCTCATTAAGGTATGGAGAATAAATACAAACACAAAACCGTATCATCTCCTGTACCCTTTACCCTCTTAATCATAAGCACATATGGTCCACTAAACAGTTCCCTTCAGTTGAGAACCTTTCGAATAATTTTCTTTTCTTATCGTTCAGATTCAATTCAGTCGGAAATATGTTCCTATGCCAACTTGCAAAATATAGTCCTTTCCACTTTGCTTTCAAACTCATATGCATTCCCCTCCTACCCATTGGATTTCCTCAAATTATATCAGAAATTTTCTGGGTTCTCAACACTGAAAAAACTGAATAAGTACTCATATTGGTTTCAAAAGATTTTCCACGAGTCCATCGATGCAACCTTGCCACCCAATCCAAAATAAACTTTGGCCAAGAACTAGCGTTAATGCTGAAAACCCCCTTAATCATCTGCTAGATGGCCATCAATTTGACTGGTGTTAACTAAAGCCGCGCTAAACTATAGTTATCAACATGGCACAAGTTATTTGCATCGATTCAGAAAGAAAAGAAATTAACCTACCACGCAATAGTATTGATCAGGCCAGCTGATTATAAAACCAAAATATGTTAAACTGGATGGAAAACTGTATAGAGCATATGCAAGCAAGTTGAGAAGACTGAGTTCTGAGAAGTCTTTGTTAATTCATGCTTTTAATAAATTGAGGGGGCAAGAAATCAGAAACTGTAATAGTCAGTGAAGAAGAACAATTTATGACAGAATTATTAGAAGATAACCTTAGGGGTAAGTTGGGCCGCCACGGCATCGAAGAAGGATGCCTCCCTAGCATTCTTGGCGTAGGTCATGCATCCACTGGATCGAAGCCCAGAGAACTCTGCCACTTCTAGCCTCTGCACCAAAAAGAAATGATGAGAAAGTAGTAAGCAACAAAACTCTACTTCCTAATTTACTGCATATGCATGGTCCCGCAAAAATATATATATGTAGAGAGAGAGAGAGAGAGAGAGAGAGAGAGATACCTTAGAGAGGCATTGGGTAGGGAAACAGTGGGAGGTCTTTGAGGGAAGTCTTGTGTTGGCTGGGATTCTTGAAGAAGCCAGAGCTGCGTGGGTGGCCATTGCTGCTGCAAGTAAAATTATGATGACAACTTCCTAACCACTATATGTACTGTCAAATCTTTGCCATCGTTTCTTCAGTTTATCATGCACGTACTGGTTGTCAAATTTTTTCTTTTAAATAAAAATAATAAATATGGTTGCAAATGAAGTAAAGAAATGTGTGGTTGGAATGGTAGATATCACCAGATAGGATCAGGTTGCTTTTTCAAATTCCCTGCAACAGATGTATGTAGTTCACTCATTCTCTGTTCCCCATTTGCCCTTGCGTAGATGCGCTTAATTACCATTTTTATACATATCCTTGGCCTATATGCAAAGTAGAAAAGCCCCTTTGGTCAATAATAAGGCCCGTGACATCCACTCCATCAATTAGTTCTTCCCATAGCATTTTTCTGGTTCACAGGCACTGTTGGTGGATGGCGGAGAACTTTCTAAAGAAGAATATCTATGTAACTTCACAGTAAGAGAAAAATATCAATTTCAATGGTTCTGTCCGGGCAAGAACTAAGTCAAGGACCCAAATACAATGTCAGGATTTGTATGATATTTCAACGGCTTTGTTTTGTCCAGAAACCCAGAAATTTTGACCATTTCTGCAACGTAAGGAATTCACATAGGGCCTGCTTTTACTTTAAAAGCTTTTGTAGCAACGTAATTTAGCAGCTTACAGAGCTGATAAACAAAATTAATTCCACTGGGAAAAGCTTTCATCAATCAAGCAAAATTACCTTCAGCTCTGCCCACGGCTGCCACATCAAAAGACAAAACACACATCAATGGCGTGAGAAGAAAAAAAGAAAACAATGAAATCAACAATCTTTGTTAAGTTAAGACCAATGATACCAAAATGTAGAGAGGAGCATTTAATATGGCAGCCTCTACTTCATCTGCATCCACAGCCACTTGATTCGGGGTGTTCTTCTGGTTGTAGCTGAGCAGGAACATCAACGGTAGCAGACTTGTTTTATGCAAATACATTAACATATAAGTGCTCTGTAAAAGAAATAGAGGAACATACATTAACAGGAGTTTGCTCATAGCAACCTTGCTTCATCTGCTTCCTCTACAATTCCTTCATCCCTTACCCCCCCCCCCAAAAAAAAAAATCACAAATTCCATGTGATCAATATTTCAATACCATGGCTAAATTTATTCAAAATGGTCCTGGCAACAATAATCTATCTAATTTTTCCTCTAAAAAGTTCTGTCCCAAAAAATTCAGGTATGTGATTTTTATATCTGCAATATATTAAGAAGGAAAAACGCTTATAAAAAGATATATATTAAGATGGAAAAGAAACTTTGCTTGTACACATCTGTTTTGGACACAGCAGCCAAGTGTTATTTCTGCAAATAAAGATATCCACGTTGCCTGGAATTCCACCATTGCTATAGTTACAAAGAAAACAGTAGACCGTCAGAATCTCAGATGGCAAGGGCTTTTTAGATTTGACTTCAATAAAATCAGAAGCTAGCGGAGCATTGGGCATCAACTTGCATAACATAATGGGAGTGTTTAGATTTGTATAAAATAGTGTACATTTTGTAAAAATTGCAGTTGCATAATTCGTGCAATAAAAAAAAAAAAAAAACTGCATAATTCGTGTAATAAAAAAAAATTAGTATAATATGAGTTTTCCAGTTAGTTGGGAATGAAACTAACTCCAAAACTCATATTGAACAGTAGAACAAGTAATTGGGCCTGCTGAATCTTCCAAGACGTTGGTTCACCGGCTTCAAAGGAGAGCCCATATATCATACATTTTTACCAGAAAAACTAGGATATATAGAAAAGTAAAACCAAAAAAAGATGATCAAACAGGTTGCGAATTCACAAATCAGGCAAATACTGATTAAATAATCAGTACAGTTAAAAAAATAAAAAAGAAAAAAGGTCTAAGTTTTGGATTTTTTTTTTTTGGCTGATGTTGGGTCCTTAAATTAGCAAAATGCTATGATTTGAACTTATTGCTCTATTTCTTAAAACTTTGTTTTCTTTTAAGGGACAAATCTCTATTTGTAATTTAGATTTTAAGTCTTGTTTGAGGGAATCCATACACAAATGTGACTCAGAAAACACATGCACAACCTTCTGGTTAGATTTTTAATCCTTAATTTTTATTTTTTTCACCTTTCAGGATCCAGTGATCATTCGAGGTGTCTACAAACTGAATTGAACAGTTTGAGTTACAAAAATGAAAAATAAAATAAAACCAGCAATTTTTTTTTTTTTTTTTTTTTGTGGATAGTTAGAGCCAACTGCTAAAATTAGCCCCTTTTGTGTTTAAAAAGAAAAAGAAAAGTTAACCTTTTAGTAGCGAGTTTTTAAACTTTTTATTAATTTGAATATTTACCTTTAATGGTTTTAAAAAAAATTAAAATATAAAATAATAATTTTGATTATTTTTAAAAAATAAAAAAATTTAGTCAAGAATCACACTAAAAAACGCTGAAAAATTCTAAAAAGTATTCACTTTTTATCTCACTGCACGAATTACAAATTCACAAATTATCTCAAATTATCTGACTTTAGCCACTCCAAACGCCCCTTTTTGTTTGGGCTTCAACGATGTCGCAGCTCCAAATTGGGAACATCCAAAATATGATAAAATGCTTCGTGAAGTAAACATGGTCTTACCACATACATATAAACTCCACTAATTTCTAATTTATTACGGTCACTTTCTCCGATAAAATGAATCTCATCACACTTTTTTATTTTCTCAAATGCGATTAGAACCGATAAATTTCGAGGCTAAGGTAAATTTTTTCAATGGTATAACACACTTTAATTAAACTTGAGTCCATCAATTTGAGTTATTTTTTCAAACTCTAACCTATTACATAAAAATATATATTAATATTAGTTCAAAAAAATTTGAGTCAACCGCGTGGTCTAAACCTATAGTCTCATTCCCAACTAACTCGAAAACTCATGTTGTGCTATTTTTTTTTTTTTTTTCTCAAACTAGTTCAACGGGTGTAATATGCTAGTTCAAGTCTATGCAAAGAGTGGGGTAGAAAAGTTGAGCTTACTAATTTCCTCACCCATGATTAGTTTTACATACGATCCCGCTCATACATGAAATGCTAAACCAATGCATTGAGTTCGAAAAATATACAAATGACATATTAAAAAAGTGTGAGAGGGAGAGTGAGAACTTTCAAATTTAGTTTTTATAATATGTTAAAGTATATAATTCAAAATCAATTCACAAAATGCCAAAAAAAAAAAAAAAAACGAGAAGATTGAAATACGGGAAAAGGAAAATAAATTGGTTGGTCCCCATTGTTACTTTGGCACCACAGCCGGCTAAAAGAAATTTTAAATTCTCCTTTCGGGTTGCTCCGGAGAAAATCATGAACAAACCTTATTATTATTATTTTTTGTTTGGTCAGCATATTACAAGATTGGTGGTATGCGATCGATGAGAGTTCCAAGGTGCTTTCCCCTAGTTTTCTCCAATCTGTCCTTGCTAGCTAGCTAGCTAGGTAGGAAATATAACCTTAATTTTGTTTTTGAGGCACTGGTTTCTTTGTACTGTATGAATTTGCTTATAGAGAGTTATGGCTGGTGGTGGCTATGGAGGAAGGTCACTTGAGGAAACTCCGACATGGGCAGTTGCAGCTGTGTGCACTGTCTTTGTGATTATTTCTGTGCTTATCGAACATGGCATTCATTCCCTCGCCAAGGTAATAGTTTAATTATTTTAGAAAAATATTTTTTTTAAAAATACGTACAAATAAATGTGTTTTTTTATTCTAAAAAAAGTATTATATATTAAAACACGTACAACGTTTGTGCTTATATTCTCTAATTTATGCATAAGATAATTCCATCTTTCAACACTTCTAGTTACTTTTCTTCTATAATGGCAGTTGTTCCAAAGACGACGCAACAAATCCATGACTGAAGCCTTGGAGAAAATTAAAGCCGGTTAGTTATTGTTATTGTTATAAATGTTTTTTTTTTTTTTTTCTTAAATTAACTGTGCATGTGTTCTTTCTTAATTTGTAGTGGATTAATTAATCATTAACTTTGCTCTTCTAGTTGGGTCCAAACGAGGATGTGCATGAATTGGATGGATCGGTTCACATTATAAAATTATATCAAAATCTAGTACTTATTAGATTCAAAATTTCTAAATCTGGAATCAAGCTTATAATCATATAAATCAACTTAATTTAACCTAATTTTATTAATTCAGTCCATGCTATAATTATAGATTTTGAGAAGAAAAATAAATAAATAAATCAATTAACACAAGATATATACCAGTCTAGAATTAAACCGATAAATATCGAGTTAACACTCTTGTAACTCAACATAAAAATAAAATATTATATATAAATAAACCATACATATATAAAGTGATTGAAACGATTTTGAATATGCTGTGCACTCCTAGTTCAAACTGTCAGTAAACATAAATAATTCTACTGCCACACTCATTTAATCAACTAAATAATGAGATTAATTTCGTACATGTTGTTGTTGTTATTATTATTATTATTATTCCACAGTTAAAAGGCCAATTTCTCCATTAAATCAAGCCATCCTTCTTCGTTATTTCTACTCAAATCACATGGCCTCCAATATCCACAATTTGAATGTCATAAACTCTTAAAATTAAGGACCATTCAACTGCAATTATCTTGGATGATGGCTTTCACAACTTTGCGGTAGCCAAGTTTCATTACACACACAGACACACACATATATACATATATACATATATATATATATATATATATATATAACAAATCAAACATGCCAAAGTTATTTCCTGCAGGCTAAATTAATGTTAATGTGGGCAGCAAAGTTCTTGCAATCAAGTACATTTCTTTGTCTGATCTTATATATTTATTTTTGAGTGCAGAGCTGATGATTTTAGGCTTCATCTCTCTACTACTTACTGTGGGCACGGGCCCTGTGACAAGGATATGCATTCCTTCCAATCTGGGACACTCGATGCTGCCGTGTAATCATGACAAGGATGATCATGATGACGGAGGTGATCACAAGAGAAAATCACTTTCATATGCTCAACGGGCATTACGGCGTCGAATTTTGGCTGAAGCTGGTTATAAAAACGAGGATGATTCTTGTCCGGAAGTAAACCTGCATGCCTCTGAAACCTTGATGACCTCTATATATACAACTTTGTTGCATATATGTATATATATGGCCGGATTAACGAGGGTAAAATTAAGATTTAGGTCAAGTTTGGTAAAAAAAAAAACTAATTTTTTCGTTTTTTCGTTCGCTATCTATGAAAAAATTAGTTTTTTTTTTCTTCCAAAAAAAAAAAAAAAAAAAGTTAGTTTTTAGTAAATAATTTTTTTTTCTTTTTATTAATTTGACACTTTTATTCTTTAAAATTTAAAAAAAGTTTTAATTTGTATGCAAACAGGGCCGAGTGTCATTGATGTCATACTCGGGGTTGCATCAGTTGCATCTCTTTCTATTCGTCCTCGCGGTGATTCACATCCTGTATAGTGTGATCATCATGGCTCTGGCGCAGGCCAAAGTAAGTATGTATATATATATATATATATATATATATTATTGTATAGTAATTAAATTATAATATTTCCTTGGATTTTCTTCTTTGCAACCATGGCTGGAACCTTTGTGTCTTCACCACTCACCTCCATGCTAATCAAGCTTGATTTGATTTGTGTTTTGTGTATGCTCATTGCTCGCCCACACCCAGATAAAGAAATGGAAGTCTTGGGAAGCAGAAACGGATTCCTTGGAATATCAATTCACCAATGGTGATTCTCCTTCTCATTCAATATATATATATACACACTATAGGTGTGAACACCCAATGTGTATATATAATTATTATTTTATTTATGTAATTTAATTAAAAATATAAAAGCAAAATAATATGATATTTAAAAATTAAAAATTTATAAAATGACCTAATTAGAGATGGTTTTTAAAAATTGTTTTTTTAATTTAAATTTGGGGAAGATCGAAAGGTATTTTAGGAACTAAAAAAATTACTATAATTAAAATTTGATGAAATTTAAATCTCTTTATTATTATAGTGTTTGCTTTATAAAATAATATATATAGCTAAAGATATATTATCCCTAGCTATCAACATTTGAATTTTTGTTTTGTTTTTTTGTTTTTTTTTAAAACCTGCAGACCCTGCAAGATTTAGGTTTGCTAGTCAAACTTCATTTGTGAGGCGTCATGGTGGATTCTCCAGAGCTCCTGGAGTCAGGTGGATTGTAAGATGTTCATACTTCATATGAATCACCACACTTCAGGTAACAAGATCCTTAGTTGACCAATTGATATACGTGTATAATTTTGTATACAGGTGGCATTCTTTAGGCAGTTCTATGGCTCCGTATCAAAGGTTGACTATATGGCTATGCGCCATGGGTTTATCAATGTGAGTAGTTTTCCTCAAAGAAAATTCTTTTTATTATTAAAAAAAATTACCCAAAACTTAGTTATAATGATGAAAGCTCCGTTTGGAGTGACAAAAAATTATAAAAAAAAATAAAAAATATTAAAAAATTCTAAAAGTTATTCACTATTTAGTTCACTGCACGAATTATGAACCCACAACTTATGTCACTTTATCTCATTTTATCTCATTTTTTTATCACTCTAAACGCACCCGAAGTAGAAGGAGCGATAGGTATTCAAATAGTTAGTACGGGCCTGATTTGTAAGCTTACTAATTTAAATTCAAACTATTTTTTATGATTCAATACAGATTCAAGCTTGAGCCACAATATATATTAACTCTTTTTAGATAACCGATCTCGCTTTGGTTAATTAAGTAATACACTAGTATTCTTGTAATTAAAAAGCAATTGTTTTGAACTTTTTCTCTTGGCACAAAACTCCCTTTTCTTCTAATATATATATATATATATATATTTTTCTAGTAGGTCCTCCAATTCTAACTAGCTAAAAGCTTAATTTGGTATAAATACTGATGTAGGCACACCTTGCTCCAAATAGCAAATTTAATTTCCAGAAATACATCAAGAGATCCATGGAAGATGACTTCAAGGTGGTTGTGGGAATAAGGTGCTGTTGGCTAGCTGGTGTCAATTGAAACATATTATATTCATGTCAATAATGCTTTAATCTACAAAGACATTTATCGATACAAAGCAGCTAATATTTCTTGTTGAATTTGCAGTATTCCTCTGTGGATTCTTGGTCTCATATTATTGCTTTTGAACATCTATAGTAAGAAAATTAACCTCTCTGCTCGTGTTTCATGCCATAGTGATCAACTCACTATTCTCATGATTGAATGCATGCATGTTAATTAGATTCTTAATTTATATATATATATATATATACACATATAATATATGTTTATATATATCTTCTGAAACTGATGCAGGATGGAACACTCTTTCTTGGATCTCCTTAGTGCCACTCACTGTAAGAAATGATGGGTTACACCAAATTTTCTGGGTCCTTTTAATTATCACAAGACATTTATTAATCTATTTGTGCTTGTATTCATGTGTCCAGATACTTCTCTTGGTGGGCACCAAACTGGAACTTATTATAATGGAGATGGCTCAACGAATTGAAGACCGAACGACTGTGGTCAGAGGAGCTCCAATTGTGGAGCCAAGCAACAGTCTTTTCTGGTTTAATAAACCCCACTGGATCCTCATCTTGATACATCTTACCTCGTTCGAGGTGAATTTTCTTTCCTTTCTTTTCTTTCTCGCAAACTTCCAGGTTGTCTACTTAACCTCGGAAACAAACACACGCACGCACACTCACACATATAATATACATGACCAATAATTAAGGACATAGTTTGAACATCATAATTACAACTATGGAAAGAAAAGTTTGGTTTCGAAGCTGGAAAATGTCTTCAAAATGGTAACTTGACAATTTCAACCTATATCATTTTTGGTAGTTTACTCGAGGCTTCCAATTCTCATACATCTGCTCTGTCTTCTTTGCAGAATGCTTTCCAGATGGCATTATTCTTATGGACGATGGTAATTGATTATGAATCAATTTATGATGAAATAGATTAATATAAATTATTTGATCCATTTTTTAATAATTTAAATTTTTAGGGTAATTAGTAATTTAATATGATATCAGATTTTAAAAAATTTTTAATTTAAATCTTGCTATTCCTCATTTATTATTGGTGCATCTTATTTGTTTGATTTGATTAATTTGTTTGTCTTTATTTCACGAGCAAATTAGAATTGAGAGAGAGAGAGAGATGTCAATTGAGCTCGATTTTGTGTCTCCGAAGTGACAACTAATATTTTGCATTCGCAGTACGAGTTTGGGATAGATTCCTGCCTCCATCAAGACTTCTATATGGGTTTGGGAAGAGTTTCCCTCGGTGTTGCCCTTCAGTTTTTGTGCAGCTACATCACCTTTCCTCTATATGCCTTGGTGACACAAGTAAGTTCTCACTGCATCATTGTGAGTTTGCACCATTTGGCATTTGCCTTCGAGAAGATTAATATCGTGGAAATGACAAAAGAAAAATGTAATCTAATGTAAACTTCTACCAGAAACGTTATTACAATGTGGTGTCAAAATGAAGCACGACGGTTTAAAATATAGGGTCTGTTAAATTGCAGTTTAATTATAGGATTAGAGTTATACTATAATATTAAAAAAGTAAGCATAAAGATAGTTAGATTTAAACTCTTATCACTTTAAATTAAAGCATCCATTAGATCACTGCTACATCATTCTAGCAGTTTCTTTTAAATATATTCTTTGACATAATGAACAAGAGTTGGTAGGGCCACCATCCCCCTTCCAATTTTCATTTTTTTTTTCTTTTGGTGACCTGAAACTCCACCAATTTATTGTAATCCTTAACGAACCGTGTAGCCGATGAGTAAATCGGAGATTCACACAATATCCCACAAATTACACGAATCAGTTAAATCCAATACTCACACCTTGTGTGAGTACCTCCAAGGCTTGTTGAGTCTTGGAGTCGAACTCCTGACCTCCTTTAGGGAAATCAAGAGCTCTAGCTAACTACCCTAAAACAGTTGGTTCCTAATTTTCAATTTTCTTGTTCCTATCTTATAGTTTACCAAAAATAAAATAAAATAATAATAAATTGTGCATTGGCATCCTAAAAAATGGTACTTTCTAAACAAAAATTTTGAATATACCATTTCTTGTACAGAATTTTCAACCAAACTTTTTAGTAGAATGGTACCACCCAAAAAAATACAATTTAAGAGATACTTGTTTATTTCATTTTATTAAATGCTTTTGAGAAAATTCTTATATTTTGTATTTTATTTCCATGTAATATTGGTTTGTGATTACAAAAAGGGAACCATACATGCTAATCATGGACACGCACGCGCATATTTTTTGTGTGTAGATGGGATCGCACATGAAGCAAACAATTTTTGAGGAGCAAACTGCGAAGGCACTAAAGAAATGGCAGAAAGCAGCCAAGGAGAGAAGCAAGCAAAGAAAAAAAGGAGAAGCAGATAATAGCTCTAACTCTGGTCTCATGATGAGTGCAGAATACATAAGAAGCCCAGGTTCATCATCACATAGAGATTTGCTCCACAACTACGGGCACAGGTCCGATGCCGTAGCAGAGCTCGAGAGTGTTGCCACTTCTCCTTTGTCCTCCCAATCTGATACTGATCTCCAGCCATCAGAAACTGAGATTTTTGCTCACACAAGGCAAGCCACAACAACACACCCTAATCACCCACAAAGTAATGTTAACGTAGGAGCTCATTGTGTTGAATTTTCGTTTATTAACCCTAAAACTTAAAGTACTGTCCAGTTTGTTGTTATCAATTATTATTTTACTTTTTGTTGTATATCATTAATTTGGACTCCTAAAGTTATTCTACAAAATATTTTATCTAGTGCCTACTTTCTATATATCTCTCTCTCTTTCTACAATCAAAAAGATAATTTACTAGGTACGTGGTTGTAGAGGGATATCATTGAATTCAAGCTCAAAACCACCTCTAACTTCCTAAGCGTATGCACATTAAATTCTTTGGGTTTGCAATTGTATTTATTCATTTATTTTTAAAGAATTGAGTGATGATTTTATAAGTATAATTATTTAAATATAATTTTATTAGTATAGATATAAATTTATTTATAGATTTTAGTAGTTGAAAATCATAAATTATGATGGATCTAAAATTATTAAAAAATATATTTATTTGAAGTTTTCCATGACAATGACCCTATCATTTTAAAAAGTAGTTGTATTACTGTTTTAATAATAATTATTAAAAACATATCATATATTATTACATAAAAAAATCTCACTTTCTTATATTTTAATGTAACATGATCTCAAACCCATTGTTGGTTTAAAATCTTTAGACATTCAAAGGGAGCCAACATTTTCCTAACGTATTTTAAATAAATATCACATCTAATTAATTATTTTACGACTTCTGTATCCAACTAGCTCTGCAACGAAATATTACAATATTTATGCCTCATATCATCAAATTTTTTTATTTTTTTTAAATTGAGTAAAGTAAGAAAGAGGAGGCGAGCCTTGGTGCAACGGTAAGTTGCTCCACTGGTGACCTGTAGGTCACGGGTTCGAGGCGTGGAAGCAGCCTCTTTACAAAATGCAATGGTAATGCCTGTGTACAAATGCGCATAGGTTCAAGGCGTGGAAACAGTCTATTCGCAAACTACAACGGTAAGGCTGCGTACAAATGCGCACACCCTCCCCCTACTCTCGCACTAGCCGGGTAGCGTTTGCACACTGGGTGAGCCATTTTTTGAGTAAAATAAGAAAGAAAAAAAATTTTTAACATTAAAAAACTAGTAAGAGAAATAAAGAGTATGGGGAAGCACTTTTTTCTATTTTAATTAGTAAGTAATATGCAAAAAAAATAAATAAATAAAATAAAATAAACGTCATGTGACGGGTAAGTGGATAATCTCTAGAACTGTTTGGTGTGGTTTAATTAATCACATCTACTTGAAATAATTAAAGAGATCTTACGTCGATCTCAAAGTATCCTATCTTTTGAACTGTTCAATTAATTCAATGAATAAACACATATGGTGCTTACATAGGCAAATAAAAGAAAGGGATCATGACCTCAACAAGCTAGTGACGTTTATTTCAGTTAATCTTAAATTTAGAATTATTCATTAAAATAATGTCGACCGTTCTGTGACCAAAAAAAAAAAAAAAAGAAAAAATATTTTTACTTTTAGAAAAATCCAATTACTACATTATGATGGTATAAATAAATATATACATGCATGCATGTATAATTGATAGACTATCATCTCCCTTGACCCTCTATTACCGGTGTGAATCTTCACAGAAGTTTTGAGATTTCTTCAAAGTTTGAAGGATGTCTAGCTATGATCAATTAATGTTTAATTTCTAAGGTATTATTTCCAAAATAAAAATAATAATTTTTTGATTTTGATTTTTTTTATCTTATATGATTTTTTTTATTAATTTTTTTTATTTTGTAAATATTACACATGCTATTCACATTTATCAAAAAAAATTGTAAAAAAATTATTTAAGGACAGCAATATTCACGTAATTAAGGAAAGTCAGTTTTTTTTTTTTATCGGTACTTGAATTTTTTTATTTTTTTTATAATTTTTTAAAAACATAAATAAATTACTTAATAATTACTAAGTAAAAAAATTAAAAAAAAATTTGACTTCTTTCCTTCCAAACAATACCTAAGAGATAGTTTATTTGACGAAAGTTCAAAAGAGATTCCAAGCTATAGCTGCAGTGGGACAGCAACAATGCACAGATGGAAATCAACTAAAATTCACTAATTTTTATTAATTTTTTAATTAAATTTTATTACATATCATTTTTACGTTAAATTTTATATTTTTATTATATTTTTTTGTCAAACTTTTATTAACCAAACACCACCTAAAACTCCAACTTGAGCAAAAGAGAAGCAAAAGAATAGTTTAATCGGAGGGGCAGCTCACCTGAGCTAAGGCATCTCTTCAAGTCAAACTGTTTATTATATACATGACTTTGTGTAATTACCATATAACCCTCTCCTGTTTAGTACGTGTGAATTACTCCAAAAAAAAAAAAAAATTCTAAAACTTTTGGTTTAGAATTTCTCATTCTTAATGAAGTTTTTATTCTCTTAATTTTTTTATTATTGGCAAATGATTTGAGATCATAACCCTACGGAGTTTGTTTGGAACCTAAAAAAAAAAAAAAAATCAAAAAACTTCGAAAATTTTTAAAAATTTTCAAATCTCTCCTATCACATTTTGCCACCTATTATTTTTACATCACATTAAGTCTACCTTTTAATTTTTTTTGGTTTCTTTTAGAACTCCAAACACACCCATATTAGGATTGGCTAAATTTTGTTTTTTAATTAGGTGCATTTGGTGCATCAAAAAAATAGAAAATAAAATTTTTTTGTAATTTTTGTCGTGATACTATTACATGTTACTTTCGGGAAAAATCGTGTATTTGACAAAAAATTGTAGAAATTTGAAAATAGCTTGAAAAAAATTAAAAAAATGTTTGATAAATTTTAGTGGAGAAAATTAAATAAAATTAAAAAAATTGATAATTAGTGAAAATTGGATAAAAATTTGTGATTGTGAAACTCTTGAGTTAACTTTTTGTCATATATAAATTTTGGTTTTTTTTTTTTTTTTAACGTAGAGCATATTTCTTTTGTAAATGACCGTAGCAACGTAATGATGTTGGTTGATCCATCTCCCTCCACTTTTTTTTTTTTTTTTTTGGCAATGACTTTAGTTTTAGTTAAACGAGGCAACGTCGGTGAGCTAGTTATTGACTTGGACTACCAGAAACAAATTCAATTTATTTCCTTAATGAGCTTTTAATTTTTGGCTCTATTTTGTCATCCAAACGACAAATTTTTATTCCAATGACCCAAAAAAAAAATAATAAATTGTAGAGCAAGAAGTATTAATTAAGTTCCATTTGTATTATTTTATGGATTGAAATAAAAGAATTGTTTGAGTGCACCACAAAATACAACTTTGCATGTGGAATTGATATGTGTTACTTTGATGATTAGTTAAATGTTTAGTAAAATTTTACAAAATTAGAAAAAAATTAAATAAAATTAAAAAAAAATTGATAAAAATTTTGATAAAAGATATCAAATATTACAAAAGTAAAATTTAATTATATTTACATAAGTTTAGAATTGAGTACATTTATTAAATTAGAATAATAAGTTACGTTTCAGCTCAACTAAACTCTCTCTCTCTCATTGTCTATCTTAAAAAAATTACTCCTCAACTAAACACAAAAAAATTTATGCAAGTTAATTATTACTTCCACACCAAACATAGTTAAATTATAAAGATAAATTATGACACTTATTACAAACACAAAGCAATCATGACATGTTAAACACTTATTCCAAACACCTTACAATCATTACATGTTCTTATTATCTAAAAATTATTAACAAATATATATTGTCATTTAATTGTTGTTCATATAAAGGGGTGTTTGGTTGAAAAAAAAATGTAAAAAGTATAATAAAAATAGAAAGATGTGATATAAAAGTAATATATAAAAAAATTTCTTTAGAACAAAGTACAAAAATTAATTAAAGTTGGTGACTTTTGGTGCCATCAAATAAGATCAAAATTTCCCCCAAAAATTCTTTACCCTTCCCTCTCTCTCTTTTTTTTTTTTTTTTTTTAACTTTTTATGTTTAATATAAATAAGAAGTAGTGGCCCCTACTAGTAATTATTATAAATATTTTATATAATGTTACACAAGTTAATTATCTTTCTAGGCTTATAATTTAATTAAGGGACCAATTTAGTTTTTTGTTCTCTTTGGCTTTTTTTTTTTTTCAGCTTATACTACTTTTTCATTTAAAAAATATTTTTTTTATAAATTATAGTTGTTAGGTGTTAATGCATTTGTTCCAAAAAAAAAAAAAAAAATTGTGGAGGAGTTAAGAAATTCATGTCCATTTTGAAAAACTAATAAAGTTTGTTTTTTTAATTTTTAGTTAATTGGACGTGAATTTTTTAATTTTTTAAAAAATACAATTAATACACTTAAAACTATAGTATCTAAAAAAAAAAAATTAAATTCTAGTAAAAATAATATGAGCAAAAAATAAACTAAAAAAATCAAAACTAAATTTTGGTACTCAAAAAGCCAACCTTAAGTTGTAATTAATGTAATAACAGTGATTTTTTTCTTCGATAGATTACATAGGAGGTGTTTGATTGACAAAAAATGAAATAAAAAGTACAATAAAAGTAAAAAATATGACATAAAAGTAAAATATGAAAAATTTTAATTAAAAGAAAGTATAAAAAATAATTAAAATTAATTAATTTTGATAAAATTTGATAGTGCCAAATAGGAACAGGTGTTTGGTAGACAAAAAGTGAAGATAAAAGTATAATAAAAGTGGAAAGATGTGACATAAATGTGATAATTGAAAAGTTTTGATTAGAAAAAATACAAAAATTAATAAATTTTGATAAAATTTAGTGTAACCAAACATGCCTATAATTTCGGCAGCGTAAAATTTCACATTACAATGGGTACAAATTGGAAATAAATAAATTACAAAGGAACAAAGCCGGCACAATCAGAGTCAGAGTCCACCAGGGGAGAGTGTATATTCTATTTCTATATATGTATATATTAAACAGGAAATGCTGGACAAAACGCTGCGGAGAATATGCACATCATCAGAAAACCGGTCTAACAGTGAGAGGGTCTTTTATCTTCTTCTTCTCCCACGGCCCAATGAATCGAACTTCCCAAACCCAAACCCTAGGCCAGGACTGAGAATGCACTTAAATGTTCGTCTTCAACCGGGTTTTGAACTTCTGGGTCCAGATCAGTCCCTCACAAAACCCATTAGGAGCTCTGGACTCAACCACTTGCTGAGAGACTGATCTAATAAACCAAAGAGAGAGAGAGAGAGAGAGTTCGACCGGTTCTGAACCAGTAGCCTGAGATTCTGATTTGTCGTCGGGGTATAGTTGAGACAAGGGTTTTGGACGGTCTTGCGACGGTAGATGTTCTTGATCGACAAGTTTAGACTCGAATTTTCATCATGCCTAGGCGTCATGGGTGGGAGCTTCCTGCTCACACGTTTCAGGTAACTTGTTCTTCACCTTATGATCAATTGGAAGTTCAAAATGTGAGGTTTGTAGGGGCTTCTGGCTCTCAAAATATTTCTCTTCTGTTTCTTTTTTCTGTTCACAGATATGTAGATATATCTCTTTGTTTTTGGATTATTGTTTGGTTGCGGGTATACATGTTGTCCCACTTGGGGTATAATTTCTGAATTTTTTTGATTCATGGGCAACTGTCTTTTTCATTATCGTTATTTCTCATTTAAGCTCCTTATTCTCTGGAAAACATTTTGCGTCGAAACAAACAGAGTTGGGTTTTTAACTAATTTTTTGTTGTGCATATATATATATATATATATATATATACTGTGATAAAATTTCTAAAGAGTTAGTGAGAATGTAAAATCCCATTAAGAATGCACTTAGATTCCGTTTGGAGTGATAAAAAATTTTGAAAAATGGTAAAAATTACTAAAAAATTTTAAAAATTATTAATTTTTTTATCTTACTAAACGAATTACAAACTCATAACTTATCTCATGTTGGGTGCGTTTAGATTGACAAAAAGTGAGATAAAGTGAAATAAGTTGTGAGTTTGTAATTTGTGAAATAAAGTGAAATAAGTTGTTAGTTTGTAATTCGTGAAGTGAGATAAAAAGTAAATAACTTTTAAAGTTTTTCAGAGTCTTTTGTCACTCCAAACGGACCCTTTATCTCATTTTTTGTCAAACGAAATTGTTGTACTCTATGAATAATTTTATTACAGGAAAAACACAATATTCCCTAATGGTTCACAATGTGTGTATGTGAAATTCATTATGGATTTAGGATGAATTTTTCATTTAGAAGACTATCATAGACATTATTTTACCTTCTATATAATTTTTCACCAGGAAAGCCCTGAATTTCTGATAAGTCCCTTGATAAATAAAAAACCCTCCATTGCTTTCTTCTCCTTCTTTTTTATTTTTATTTTTTGGTTTCTGCAAGTCTAGCTTGTGTGCCAATTAGCATATCAATATTAATAAGAATTTTCATGGAGTACTATTAAGCTAAATACTAACTGATGAGATCAATGAGAATATTTTTGGTGCATATTCAATATCCCATATTGTGCAGAGTCTTTCAGTTGTGAAAAGAAAGACCATTTTATGTAAGGGCATGACTTATATTTAATGGGTTGGTTGGCCCCCTATATATATATATATATATATTTTAAGATCATTTTATTGAACTCGATCTTTGCTTCTTTGTGATTTGAAGCCTCTTTGCTTATTCCATTGTCCTCAATGCACAGGTTGTGGCCATAACAGTATTTTTATTGCTATCTGTTGCATTTTATGCATTTTTTGCTCCTTTCCTTGGCAAGGACATCTATGAATATGTGGCCATTGGTGTCTATTCCTTCTTGGTAAGAACAACACTTTTAGCGATTATCGCTTGTACTTTGTTTGATTGCTATCTTATTATCTGCATTTTACCTTCAGGCAGGCAGTGTTTTTATACTCTATGTTAGATGCACAGCTATTGATCCTGCTGATCCTGGAATTCTGATTGAAGCTGATAAGACATCAGCCTGTAGATCGCATGATGATACAGATTTACCTGGTTAGTGCATTGCCTGCAGTAAGATTTTATTAGAAATCTATATATTCAGGGGTTTTTAATTCACTCTACCATGGCACCTCCAACTGGACTCAACCACTTGCTGAAATTGTTGGATGGTATTGTGTACTTGAGCCTCTTTGGTTTAGGATTGGGAAAACAGGTTCCAAAATCATTGATTTAAAAACATGTTTTCAAAACTGAAAACTGTGTTTGGTTAATCTGTTCACAAACTGATTTTGAAAACAAAAATAATAGAACTATTTTCAGTAGAATAATTTGAAAACCAAAAGAAAAGGCGTTGCTTCTCACTGAAAATCATATATCTATATAAATATTTCATGCGTGTGCGTGCGCACATGTATGATAATTGATCATAGTTTTATTAAAAGGTATTTAATTAATTTTTGTAAATAAATTGTACATTACATAGGTTAATCACTAACATAAAATGCAAAAAATAATAGGTTAATGACTAACATAAAATGCAAAATATATTATTTTTATTACAAATATATTACTTTATTATCTTCCAATTATAAGGATTTGACTTATTATTATCTAATAAACTAAAAGTGGAGAATGTAATTCTTTTAAATTATTTTTTAATACAATTAGCTAATAAATAAATTAATTATCTAGTTTATCTAATATAATAAATTATCTAATTTATCAAATGATGTAATCCAATAAATTAAGTTAATTATCAACTATAATAAATTATCTTTTTATCATCTAATTTTTTGTAATTAATTTATTTTTTAATAATTAAAAGAAATAACTAAATTAATTATCTAGTTTATCTAATATAATAAATTATCTAATAATCCAATAAATTAAGTTAATTATCAACTATAATAAATTATTTTTTTATCAGCTAATTTTTTATAATTAATTTATTTTTTAATAATTAAAGGAAATTTGATTATCTAACTAGTTATAGTTCCCCGATCTTTAACTAGAAAACAACTAAACAAACCGTATTTGTGGTTCTAAAACTAGAAAATTGATTTCAAAACCATAAACCAAACAAGCCCATTCTCTCGGACTAATCATATATGAAGAGAGATAAATAGTCGTCAAATGTATTTTTTAGATGGGATTACGATCACCATCATTTTTTCCCTTGATTTCTCATGTTCCTAGCTTGATGAGCTATGTCCTTTACTTGGGGGAAGAGTGTAAATATAAATTTTCATCAATTATTTTCTGTATGTGACCAGGGAATGCATCTTCTGCTGAGGAACCCAGCAAGTCAGTATTGAAAAATGGTGGAAAATCTTATAGACATAGTTCAAGTTGTTGTTCAAAAGTTTGTGGACTCTTTTGTGGGTTTCTTGTTTGGGAGGATTGCCGCAAAGATGAGGATCTTCTGGATCAACAATCTGGAGAAGATGGTTTGTTCTGCACGTTGTGCCATGCTGAGGTAAAGGATTTTGATTCATGAAGTTCATTGGATTTTGATGCCTTACAATTTGTTAAACTATAATGTTGGTCTTATATCTTATCAAGTGACGAAACTCATCAATTTTACAAAGAATTGAGTAAAGAGCATATCAGTAGAGTTTTGACAAACTAAATTGGGATCCCCCAACCCAAAAATAAAAAGGGATAGAGGAGAGTAGAAAAAGTCGAGTTCCAGTAACAATTAAAAGACAACAATATTGTTGAAACTGCTTCAAGCAGTTGGCTTAGGATATGAGCATCTTGGTTGATTTGGAGTTGGCTTCCTAATATATCCCGTTCACATGTAGCATGGGGCGGAACCACAGCCAGAGCTGTGGGGGCAACCGACCCTATTGGATAAAAAAATTCTTTATCATATATAGTTATTTTTATACTGCCCTATATAATTTTGTTAATTTGCCTCTATATAGTTTTGGTAATCCACCCCATTGTCCACTTGCAATTGTCTTTTCTCTGGTGTGATGCACATGTACAAGGCCAATTCATTACCAAAATTACCAGTTTTGTTAAAATAAATTTATTTTGTTAGAAATATTCTTGTAAATTTTATTATATTGCCTTAATTATCCATAATAATTTAATTATAAAAATATTCCTACTTTCTCCCGAGTCAATATGTAATTTTTACTCCTACTGACTAAAAATGTTGGTCTCGCCCCTAACACATAGAGGTCATCTTATCATAGGTTTGTTTTTTAACTTCAAGTAACTGATGGGTTCGCTGGATTCATTTTTATACAAGAAGTCTTTTTTGGTGTGGTCTATCAATTTGGATATTTATTTATATATAGATCTTTTCTCTCTGTCTCCACTTTGGAGTTTTTTGTTTTTTTTTTTTTGTTTTCTCTGTGTCTCCACTTTGGAGTTTTTTGTTTTTTGTTTTTTTTTTTTTTTTTTGTTAAGTGTTCGTGCATGGTTGGAAGATTTGTGCCTCCCACTTTGGGAATGTGGAAAGCCTATCCTCGTGCCTTAGCATCATTGTTTAGGTCTGAGTTTTTGTCTTGCTGATGTATCTTTCTGATTTACCATTAGATTCCCCCCACCCCAAGAAAATTTATTATACATGCAGAGAGAAAGACAGAGAGGGAGAGTGAGTGAGAACAAGCCTATTTCAAAATATAGTAAACCAATTTTTTGTGTTGCTGTTTAATTTTTTTATTCTGCTGTTCAAAGTATATATTTTTATCCTCTTGCAGGTACGCAAATTCAGCAAACATTGCAGAACCTGTGACAAATGTGTTGATGGATTTGATCATCATTGTCGGGTAAGTTTGATATTCTCTTATCATTGTAATTTTCGTGAGGTTACTAATTAAAATAAAAATTGGTTAGAACCCTTGGTGTTGATTTGTGCATTTATGACCATATGATCGGATTAGCTGTATTTGGTCCTTGAAATAATTTATGGGTTTGATAAGGGTTATGTTGTGGCCATATTTGATATTTGTGGTGAGAATCTACCTTGTGATAAAGAGTTGTTAATGTATACTTTATCTAGCATGTCCTGATGTTCAGTCTATTCTAGTAGTTTATTTCAGCAAAATCAACAGGGTTAATTTTCATATTGGTTATTTCTTTTTCTAATTTTGGTATAAGTCATGATATGTATTTGGCCGTGGTAATCTGTGGTGCAGTGGTTAAATAATTGTGTGGGGAGGAAAAACTATATCACGTTTATTTGCCTTATGTCGGTAAGCCTGGTCTGGGTAAGTTTGAGATGCTTAGATTTTTTTTTTTTTTTCCTGTTTCCTTTCAATCAAACTTCATTTTACATGCTTCCTTTTCTTTCAATAGCTGAACTTGTTAATTTGTGTGTACTTAATGTGCATCAGCTTGTTTTTGAATGTGGGGTTGGCATTGCTGTTCTTATTCGGTGCTTTGTTGACCGAAGGGCTACTGAAAATCATATAACTGAGAGGCTTGGAGATGGATTCTCCCGGCCCCCCTTTGCTACAGTTGTGGTATGCCTCTTTCCTTCTTTGCTTGCAGACTTCTCTCTGCATACTTACCAAAAAAAAAAAAGACTTCTCTCTGCATCCATACATTCAGAAATTATTTTATTTCCTGTTATTGGGATAGTGGATCTCCCTGATTGGGTTAGTAAATTGTTATAATAATTGACCAGTTGTGTAGCAATTGAAGTGCGGAAGCACCCTGAGTTTGAGATTTCCAAGGTTGGTTTCATTAATTTTTTTTTTATAACCCAAGGAACTACTACTTGGCAGGGCCTTCACTTTTTAGGTAGAAAGATTAACTGGGTCTGGCAGTACTCCAACCTGCATGGCAGGTAAAGTGGGATTTTTCCCCTGGGATGGCCTTCGTGGAATAGTAGCACCCAGTGGGGATTGAATCTGAGACCTCTTGCCTTTGGCACTTAACTTCAACTCATTGACCACTTCAGCTACCCCTTGGGTTGGAGTTGGTTTCATTAATCATATGCTATAATGCCTGGTCAGATGCAACCATCTCTTAAAGAAAATCACCCTTTTTTGTATTCATTGATGTTAAGAAGAGTGCACAAAAATTTCATGAAGAAAGATTGAGGACACTAATTGTTGTTGCAATATACTTGGCAAATTTAATTTTAAAAGCATGCAAGTGGGGTGCAGTGGGTCTTGTTATTTACTTCTAAAATTGTTTATGGCTCTATTCATATGTAGCATCGTCCTTTCAAAGTTCAAGAGTTTTTGGCATCGGTATTGAGTCTATTGACTGTTTCGGATGCCCTGGGTTTTTCCTAGGTGTTTCCAGATGCCTTCGTGAGTAGTTCAAGTTGGTAAGCATAACAGAAAGGCTTGGCAGCTTGCTCCTTCTTCTTGGCATGGTTGATTTGGGAAAAGCTGAATATGAGAACTTTTTAGGAATCTGACTCTCATTTGTATAGGTTGTAGAGCAATTTTTTGTTCATTCTAAATGGAGGACTGCATTTTTTTGATCTGTATTATGTTCTCATCATCTATTCTAAGTGAAGGATCATATTTATTGTGGCTGCATTTAATATCTGCACGAATTTATTTCGCGAAATCAACTTCATTCTGTGTTTCCTTTGTTTCAGGCCCTATGTACAGTTGTTTCTTTTCTTGCTATTGTGCCTTTGGGAGAACTGTTTTTTTTCCACATGATTCTGATTCGAAAGGTTTGTTCAGTTGAGCTCTCTCTGTGTCTCTCTTTGTGTGAATGGTAGCACAATTATAATCATTTGATGTAGGGTATCACAACTTATGAGTACGTGGTAGCGATGAGGGCACAGAGCGAACCACCTGGACCCTCTCAAGATGGAGGAGATCTGCTTAGTTTGGCTTCTTCACCAACAAGTTCTGCAGTGACTGCAGTTAGTGGAAAAAGCTCTATTGGGATGGGCCTGCAGTATAAAGGTGCTTGGTGTACCCCTCCAAGAGTCTTTATGGATCACCAGGTAGATAACCCATTCACTAGTCTTATTCGTTTTCTAAGCATGTATACATTAAGCAAGGGCATTACGGGTGATGCAGATGATGGACTTTGTCACTTCTCATCCCCTCCTTGAATGTGGCTGAAAATTTTGGAGATGTCCATAACATAAATTTAGAATTCATTGCCGTTGATACTTAACTAATATTTCTTCTCTACTCATTGTTGAGAGTAGTATAAAATAATAATGTAAGTAATTAAATTGCACTCCCTAACAGTTTAAACTTTTGGATGGGATGGTAGTTAATAGTCTAACAAGGTATCAAAGCAAGGAAAGATCCTAAATTCAAACCTCGCCGCGAATCCCCCCCCCCCCCCCCCAAAAAAAAAGGTCAATAATTGCACATTCTTGGCCCTCTGAAAGAAATTAAGAAAGGCGTAGCCACTTGTGAGGGTGTGTGTTGAGAGTAGTATAAAACAACAGTAATAAAATTATTCATTTCCCTAACAGCTTAAAGCTTTTTAGTAAAATACTGGCTACAGCCTAACTAAGCCAGTATATGGTATGTGGCTTCTCTATTTATGTAGAAAATACAGGTTTAGAAAACTGACTGACTGATAAGTTCAACCTTACTTGGAAAATAGATGAAAGATACATTTAAGTTTAGCTTGAAGCACAGGGGATAAGTTCAACCATATTTGGAAAATAGATGAAATATACTTTTAGGTGTAGTTAGCTTGAAGAACATGCGAGTGCGTGTGGATGAAACTAACTCAGTTTTATACACGTGCATAAACCTATACAACCATATATGCTCAAATATATACATGTCCTCATTTTTCTGGTTCCTTATGCAACATACACAATTATTGGTTATTGTGATTTGTGGGACGAAATGTAAAAATATAGAAAAAAATGGTAATTTTGAATTTGCAATTACAACCACAGCTACTTTACTTGGAAGTATCATATCATAGGATAAATATTTTCTTATTCTGTTATTTAATTAGAGGTAGTATTGTAGTTGGGTCATAGTTCTGTCCTGTGATCTCAGCCTTTTTTGGTTACTATAATTTACTTTGAAGGTATATATGACTGCAAGTCTGCAACTAATGGATTTGAACTTTTCTGGATTTGGATGCTTCGTCATTCTCACCGCAAGCATCCGCTTCGCTATTTTTTGATGCGTACTCATGCTATTTTTTGATGCGTTGAGTACATATAATGACTCTCCAAAGTTCTCTCTCTGTCTCTCTCTGTCTCTGTCTCTCTCTCTTTTTAAATTTTATTTTTGCCAACCTTAGTTATTTTATCATTGCAAATGAACGGAGATTGGAGACACCGGAGATGGGACCTTGTCATTTTTACTCCAAAGTTTGGGCTAACGTTCATTTGTTTTTTGCATATCATACGCAGGATGAAATCATACCGCATTTGGAGCCAGGACGTCTACCATCTACAGTGGATCCAGATGCAATGCAGCCACCTGACAAGGGGAAAGTACCTCAGCGGCCTGTCAGAATCAGTGCGTGGAAGCTTGCAAAATTGGATTCTAATGAAGCAATTAAAGCAGGCGCAAAGGCCAGAGCGTCATCATCTGTTCTACGCCCTGTAAGTTCTCGACGTCATCCTTACGACGCTGATCACTTGTCGAGTAGCAACGCGAGTGGAAGAAGCAGTCCAATCAGTGCCAATCAAGGATTTCATGACAGAAATACTAGAGCAGAGGCATTGAGGAGATCTCTTTCCAAGAGTTCGTATCCTCCCAGCCGAGCTAGCCACGAAGATCTTGAAACTTGTGATCACAGCCTCAGTAACCTGAGCAGTCCTTTGGAGCAGTGCACTGCAAACAGAGATCATTTCAACCCCATCTACCAGTCATCTGCTAATCAATCTCCTTGGTCAGCAAAAGCTAATGACGGCAATGAAACTGCTGTGACCCAAAATTTTTCTCAGATGCCTCTGAGGAAAAACAACTCGGGTGCTGGGGACAACTCCAGATCTTCGGTTTTTTGGGATCCGGAAGCCGGGCGCTTTGTCTCTGCAGCCACCAGAAGTGTTGCTTCTTCTCGGGTTGCTGGAACAGAGCTTTTGTACACGGGTCAATCTATATTCTTTGGCGGTCCTCTCGTGAATGAACAATTGAATAGGGGGCTGAGAGCCGGAAGCTCGCTGACTGCGGCTCCAGAGAGAGGTTCTGTGTCGAGTTATTACCAGCAGGGTAGATCGCAGAGGGGTGGGCAGCTTCCTGTGTTTGTTCCGGTTGATTCCCAGCAGAAACAATTTTCTTCTAGATTGCCTTGAGACTTTTATTGAGACATCATTTTGTTTTCTATGTAGGGTTAGATTCACGATTTTCAGTTTTTTTAAAAGTTTCTGTTTTTGTTTTTTTACCGATCTTGTATGTCTCTTAGATATCTGAACTGCCCCCACTATCCCAAGCAACGAGCAAGGCACTGGCGGTGGATTACCATAAATGTCAAACCTAGTATCGGGAATGGACGTTATGGACTTCCACATTTAACTGGGTAAGTAGAAAAGGAGTCTGGGGGAAATGGGGGAGGCTGTGATCATTTTCGGATGTCAGTTTGGGGACATTATTGTTAGAAAGGATTAAAATTTAATTGTTCATATGCATTTATATTTTTTTAATTTTAAAAACGTATAAATGTGTTTAAACAGTTGAATATGAGTCCAATTGCCTGAACAACAACGCTGTCCCCGAGATGACATGAACAGCCTCCAAATCCGTTTGGGGGAGGATCATGGGTTAAGTAAATGAAAAGAAGAGGAGTGTGGTGATTATTACGGGGGTATTTTTTGTAATGGGTTAAAAAAGGTAAATGTTATTCTATAATATTTTACCTTTTCAAGTATGTTTTTGTATAAAAATTTAGATAAGTTATTTTTTATACCCCTTGAGGGAACTGAAAACTTTTACAAAAGTAGAGTAAAAAAAAAAATTACAAGTTGCTAAAGGAAAAGAATAATTTTATAATATACATCTCTTTTTTTTTTTTTAATTGAGTGCAATCGAGTTGAGATCCGTAAACATGAGAAGGAATAACACGTCAATATAATAGCATTTTTTAAATCCTTAATCCTTATATAAATTGAAAAAAAAAATTAACTGCAATTATTAATATTGTACATTTCAAAAAAATAACTAAGTCATTAAGGAAATTTTAGTTATGTACTATTAGTTTTATTTTTAAAATTTAATCTTACAAACTATTGGTGAGAATAATATAATATTTTTGTTATATATATTATAGCCGTTGATTAGATAGTTTCTCATATTTTTTTAATTAATTAATATACAAATACAAATTTCACAATATAATTAGCTCCTTAATTTAGTTGATTTAGTCAACTATAATTATTAATATTTTACATTTCTAAAATTAGATTATTTCATTGTGAAGTATTTCATTTATGTATTATTAAATTTATTTTATTTTTTCAAATCTATTATATATATATTATAAATGTTGATTAAAGTGGCATTCGAGTTTTAAAGTCTTATTTTTTTTTTATTTTTATTGTATGAAATGTGATTACATATTGAGGGATTTTTTTCTTCTTTTCTTTTTATTCTTTACATTTCATTTAAATTATTTATCTATTTTCTCAAAACAACATAAAAAATGACCAAATAGATAAAAATAAATAAATAAAAGAGCCGTTGGAGCCAAATTAACACGTAAAACTGGGTCCGGCTGACGGCTGTCCGAGCCGGTTCACTACCCCGCGTGGGCTTCAAATACTCACGTTGCCCGCCACAACAAATAAACCTCGGCGAAAAACCCTACTCATTACTCTAGCAAAATCAGAAGTCTTTGCTCCAAATCCCCCTCTCTCTCCTCTCTCTCTCTATCCATTCAACTGAGAGTAAATCACGCAAATTCGCTGTTGGCTTCTATTGTTCAATTCTCAATTTCAAGTCCTAGGAGTCTACTAGGGCTCTAACGCCGAGTCTCCGGTTTCGTTCTAGGGTTTTCACGGTATCGTCTGCAGAAGATGTCGTGGGAACCCGAGATCGTGTTGCGTGACGTCACCAATGCGGGTCTTGTCGTGAGCGACCGTATTGCGCGAGATGTTGCGGCTCAGCCCGACCTCGAAGAAGCCCTGGAAGCTTCCAGATACGCCAGTCATCCATACTCAACTCATCCCAGAGAGGTACTCTACCCATTCCTATATAACCACTCCGAAATCTGAGGAGAGGATAAACAAGAATGCTTTGAATTTTGCCGTTGATGTTGTTTTGGGTACTTATATATATGTTCTAACATGGTTGTAGTCCTGATAAAGTGTTTGTTAAGTTAATGTGAATGATATGGGTATTTTAAACGACATTTTTATTTTATTTTCATTACTATTAAATCTTTTTATGCTTGAAGGTGTTACACCACCATTCGAAAAAAAAAAAAAAAAGGTGTTGTACTTTTAGTGAATGGTTTGTGAGGTATGCTGTATTTTTACTACTTCTTATGTTGCTATGCATGCTGAGAATGACTTCTTTTAACGGCTAAATTCACAAATAATGAGAAAGGGGTCTAAAATTTGGAAGATTGATGAAGATGTATGGGGCTTGATTGGGTGGAGCATAAAAACTGATGCCACACCAACCATTTTGTCCTTTGATCTTACAAAAATAATGCATACACACTCCCACGATTCCACACCATAGACCAAATAAGTTCAATCCAAAAAACTACTTAAAATAGAGAATCCTTACCTCTAGGGCACTTTTTCTTTTTTGCCTTGCTTTGGAGCTATGTTGAGTTTGAAGGTAAACTTAGATAAGTTAAAATTGATTTGCATTGGGCAGGTTTCCAATTTGGAGGACCTTTCTTCTATCATTGGGTCTTTGCCTACTCCTTGTTTGGGGATTACCTTCGGGTCCTTTATACAAGCAAGCTTTTTTTGCGATGAGGTGGTGGTCCATAGACATCTAGTTAGATAGAAAAAGTCAATTATCCATCCAAAGTGGCAAGGCAACTCATTAAAGCACTTTGTCCTATTTTCTCACTTACTTCTTGTCTCTCTTTTTTATTTCAATGGCGGTGGTTAGTAAGTTGCATAAGTTTTAGAGGGATTTATTTATTTATTATTTTTTTTGAGGGGGGTATGGAGAGGAACTTCAAGTAGCATTTGGTTGGGTGGAATTGTGTTCTCCCATTATGGAGGTTGGCTTGCATTGACGAAGTTTCACTTTTTTAATAAGGTTTTACCCGGAAACTGATTATAGAGATGTGTGTTGAAAAGGAATAAGCTTTGTAGGAAGGTAGTGGTTGCTAAATAAAGGTATTGTGGATTTGAGCCATAATGGAAGTATCCTTCACTTGAAGCTGATGTGGCCAAAGGAATTAGAGTGTTGTGGCAAGATTTGTTTTTCGCATTACTTTAGTGTTGAGGATTGGTAGTAGGTGTGAGGAGGCCAAATTAGATGACTTCCTAGTAATTTTCTAGGTGATGTTGGATTCAAAAGCATCTATTGCTTATATTGTTCATTGCCATGTGATGTGGGATATTCCTCTTTAGGAGGAACTTGTAGGTTTGGGAAGTGGGATAACTTTTGAATAACCCAAGAGAGATGAGTCTCTGAAGCTCTAGGATTTCTAACTGATTAGTGTGGTGATCTCACATTGCAAAATTTTGAATAAGGTTTTGGGAAGTAAAGAACTCATTAGTAAGATCATGTCTAGAAAGAATGCTTTTTCGGAGGGTTATTTGATCCTTGGAGTCCTAGTAGGAAATGAAATTTTAATAAGTATCTAAAAGAAAGTAGGCATTAGGAAAATGCATTCCATTTACACGTTGTCCATGAAGGCTATGAAAAAAAAATACTCACTCTCTCCATGTATAGGCCACTTAACGTTCTGAAAAGTTATTTTGTTCTCATCCTTCCAAATCAGCCAAAATAAACAAAAAGGAGGTACTCAAAAAGCTTCCCCCTTGTTGCAAACCACATTATAGCCTTGTCAAGAACATAGCAAATCCTTTATATTCTTTGCACCCATTGTACACAAAGTAGGTTGGTAACAACACCTGCACAGTCTTCGTCCACATTCAACAAATGGAGATTTGATCAATGGATTCTCCATTTTCTTTGCATAAGCAACATTTGTTAACTAGAATGTCCTTTTTTTTTGAAGATTTTCATTGTTAAGGTTCCTCCCTCGACCAAAACACCACATAGAAAGGAACCTTTGGAATAACTCATGCTTTCATATTTTTTCCACAAAACAATCCACCTTTGTCCATCCCAACAAGAATTTATGATATGATTTAACATTGAATTCTCCTAATTTTGTTAGTTCCCATATTACTCCATCCTCCCCTTCCCCTAACTTCTTATTGTGCAACTACTCTAACAAGGCTGTGTACCACTCGTTCATCTTCTTGGAGTGAAAGAACGCAACTCTATTATCCTCTTCTGGCAAACCCATATACAAATTCAGTGAGTATCCTTTGACCACCCCTCAAACAACCCAACTGCTTGAATCTATCGCTAGCACTGTTAGCAGATTCAACCAACATTTGCGTTGTCCACAGAACCTTGTCACTGAGCAATTCCATATATTTGGAGTACCCATGCCCTCTCTTATAGATTCAAACCCCATTAGCTTCCTTTGGTACTGGTAGAAGATTAACCATCATCTCTCCTACTTTGGTACTTGAATAATCCTCTTCAGCACACGAGTTTGAGCCAGATATCGTTTATCTCAGAAACCCTAAACTTCGAAGTATCTGTATGGAGCATGTCGCTTTCTGTAAGAAACACTTCACTTACGCACCCCCTATGATTTTGGATACTATGATCACATATGCAAGATGATTCAAGTCTTCTCTTGGATGGTTTTGAGAAAATGACAAATGGGAAGATGTTATTGGCATATCGGAGAGGATAAATTTTCTCATATCTTTTTTTTGTTTGTCTATTCTCCTTGGTTTTACTTTCTATCTTTTGTTTTCAACCCAAGGAATTTGGCTTGCTTTTTGTTAAAATGCTGATTCATTTTATTTTATTTTATTTTTTTTTTGGGGGGGGGGTTATTTCTTGCCCACAATCATGTAATGCCGTTTCTTTTTCTTTTCTTTTCTTTTCTTTTTTTAAAATAAAATTTTATTGCTTATCAAAGAAGGGAAGCTTTTGAGGGAGGTAGATGTTGTCAATTTGGTGGTTTGTTCTTAAAAATGTGTGCTTTGGAGTCAAGTCATGTACCATGGTGGGGTCTGCTTCCTTCAGCTAGAATTTGTTTGTAGGGGTGCCCTTGCAAAAGTGGCCGAGCCCATGGTGTGGGTTACATAACAAGTTTCTTACAAGAGATATTATTAAAAGAAGAGTGGTGATGAGTTGGTGCTATCTTTGTATGCACAATGAAGATCGTGCCCAGTATCTTGTTGCATTGTGATTTTGTTAAGATAATTAGGGACTATTTTCTTGATAAAATTTGGTATTTTGTGGGCAAATCTTCAAGGGGTGCTTGAGTAGGTAAAATGAGGTGGAAAGCTTGGAACCTTGTCCTATTTTGTTTGGCTTGGTTGTTTTTAGTGGAGAGAAATTTTAGAGCTTTCTAGGGGATTGTGATACTTTTATGTCTACTCAACTCAATTCAACGAAGTCTAAGTCCCAAACTAGTTTGGTAAATTGATTTTTTTTTTGGTCCAAATTGTGTAGTTCAACTTCAACTGCCCAACTTAGGTCAATTTTTGGAGTTTTTTTTTTTTTTTTTTTTTTTTTTTTTTGGGATTTCTTGGAGAGGTAATAGGTGTATAATCTTTTGATGCCCTTCTGTTTTGATGGGGGCTTTTGTACACGGGTTATCCTGCAAAGCTTTCCAATGTAATTTTATTTGTCAATAATGGGCTTCTCATATATAATAACGTGGTTCAATTTTAGTGATGATGGATTTTGGAGAAGGGTTTCATATTATGTTAATTTCTGCACTGGGTCACTACCCGAAGGAAGCTTGGGAAAGTTAATAAATTTGTTCGTTCACTTTTCCAAGGAAGGGTCGAAGCCTTTTTAGTGATGTCCCTCCTCCAAGAAAGCCTCATATTTTTGCTTGTTTACTTACGATATGTGATGAAATATATTATTTTCCTGTTCGCAAGATGCTTCTTATTTGTTGAAACAGTTTCAGGTGCTCTCTCTACTGCGCCCATAATTATATGGCATGACCATATTGATCTGTACTTTTTGATCATGATGTTGCCGCTAGTATCATTTCTTAACCACATTTTCTTCTGATTATTATTTTTTTTCCTGCTTTCTCATTAGGCGGGCTAATTCATCACTATGTTGTATAACTCTGTCACAGTGGCCACCTTTGGTTGAAGTGGTGGATACCTGGGAGCTGCCCACTGTCCTAATTGAAAGATATAACGCAGCTGGTGGGGAAGGAACTGCTTTGTGTGGAATATTTCCAGAGATACGTAGAGCTTGGGCGACGGTAGATAACTCTTTGTTTATGTGGCGTTTTGATAAGTGGTGAGATTGTTTGTTATCTAAGTCAGGATTTCTTATTTTGATTCATGGTAGTTTCCTTTTGGTAAACTAAAACTCTCTGGATAGCCCTTCGTTTGTTAAGTTTTGAAGGGCTTTTGGTGGTTCATTAATCAGTATATACATTGTGGTTGGGACAGAGCCAGTAATTTGGCTCAGGGCACAAAATTAATCAAACATGGAATTTTTGTAAAATAAAGTTAATGGAAAATGAAAATGATTCTGTTCATGTTGCTTCTAATCTAGTATTCGCTGAAAGAACCAAAAATTTGGAAGTAGACTATCATTTTATCTCAGAGAAGATACTACATAATATTATCACGACTAATCTTGTTAAATCCGATTTATTCACCAAAGCTCTTGGAGGATTCCGTGTTAAATATATTTGTAATAGGCTTGGAACGTACAATATATATGGTCCAGTTTGAGAGGGAGTGTTAGAGATATGATTGTTGTAAATATAGAAATCAGTTATAGAATAGGTCGTAGATTTATCATTTCCTAGAATAGGAGGAGATATGATTTTGTTTCCTAAATTTGTACAGTTCTATGTATATAAATAGATGCTGTCATAACCTTTAGGGTGTGTGAAGCTTTCTCATTCAATTCATACTCTTTACAAGGATCTTTTTGCACTTGGGTTGCATCCTCTTGATGCATTTTTAATTATATAAAAAGGAATTTGATGAACTATAAATAGGAGACATTGAATGGACACAGACTTGGTTTAGCTTTTCCAATCTTTATTAGACCTTCAAGGTCTGAAGTGTCTATCACTTGCATGCATGGCATTGTAGATTTGGTTATCACCTGCTTAACACTCTCTAGCAGAAATGGGAGTGGAATGAAGTTGTAGCAAAATCATGCCTTTGTTGGTTCTTCACACACAAATGTGCAAGCTTGGTCCATAAAGATTACTTTTTAGCTTAATCTTGAGCAAATTTTCTTCAGAACATGCCAATTGAAATGGAAACTATGACATAGGATGTATACGCCATTTATAGTTCCCAAATGTATGAAATAGATTGTAGTTCATAGTTTATTTCTATAGCATCTTTCCAATCTGGTAGTTTATTAGTTAGGTTGTTGGCATGGAGTTATCTCAGCGGTAAAGTTAGCTAGGCTTGGATTTTAGCTTCCCTGCACATTATGCTGAGTGTTAGGAAGGGGGGGGGGGACAGCTGTACTTTTGAAGATGTTGACCCCTTTCAACTGAAGAAATACTGCATAATCGTGTTTAGTTTTAGGTTTGAAGAAAGTACCCCAAGTTTATTTGTTCACTTGCATATATTTTCCTGAAGAGTCTAGCTGTCTGCAAGGAGCTTCCTTTTCTTGATTCCATTATGCTTTGTGTTGCTAGCATTCTTTTGCTTCATCTTTTTTCTTTTGTTTTATTTTGTTTTTGGGCCAATATTCTATAACTTTTCCATGTTCAATCATTCTTCACGTAAAAAAAAAAAAAATAAAAAATCAACAATTGGCTTAATAATATCTATTACCACGACAGGACTTGAGGAGGAGGAGATTTTTTGCTCTTCACCTTTCTTACTGGCTTGAAATGTGGGGTATGCACCTTGTGTTTCTTCTTTTGGCAGGATAGTTGATAATATATTGTGAAATTAACTGACATGAAAATCATGCAGTTAAAATTGTTGAATGGTCTCCCCCACTCCAACCCCCCCCCCCCCCAAAACAAAAAAAGAGCACATTTTGAACTTTCAAGTTACTCTACTGATATCACATATTGTTTGATTGCTTACTGTATTCAGTGTTCTATCTCATTCCTCGATTCTGTGAAGATTGTTGCATGCGTTAATCTGCACTTGCTTCGAACTTCTTGTTTTAAAACATTCACTGTTTTGTTTAGGGATGGCCAGTGTCCAGAATATACTGGGGAGGAACAAGCTATTTGTGCTGTTGGCCTGGCTAAAGCTAAATCTGGCATTTTTGTTGAAGCTATCCAGTATCTTTTGGTTTTAGCAACTCCTGTTGAGGTACTGCTCTTCTTGCTATCTATTTCTAAATGCAATATTCTGGCTTGTACTATTCCCGGTTAAGACTGTTGACTATTAAGAAGTTATCTATTTACTTGAATAAGCTTTATTAAGAAATTCATATGTTAGTGTCCCCCTGGGGTTAGCCCGAGTGGCTCGTTGGTATGCTTTCCACAAAGACCACCATACGGGTTTGACTCTTGACTCAAGCAAGATATGCGTGAGGGGCAGCGTATATCTTCCTAGTTTATCCATCGGTTACGCGATTCGTTGAGGGTTATAATAAATTGGTGAAACTTCTGGGTTACTAAAAAAAAAAAAAAAAAAAATTCATATGTTGGTGCTTCGATATTTTGGATTTTTTTGGGTCTCATTTCCCTTTCTTTCTATGAATCTCATTTAGTTTTTTTTTTTTTTCTTCTTCTTCTTCTTCTTCTTTTTCTTCTTAGGTTTTGTTTTTTAATCTTTAGTTCTCATAATGTATACCAGAGATCCAATATTCTAGGGATGAATGATTTGCATCTGCCACTTGTTTCTAGTATTTATTATGTGATTGAATTTTCCCCTTAGAACATGTTTGTTTTGGGGGTAAACGAGGGTAAATTTTACTAGAGTAATTTTTATCCTCCATTACATTAGTTTGGATGAGGGGGTAACAATTACCTTGAGAGTAACGATTGCCCGCATGTAGGGGTAAATTGTTACTTATGGGGGGAGATGGGTAATGGAGGGTGGAGGGTAGGGGAAAAATTTTACCTCTTTTCATTACTCCATAAAATATTTCTTTATAACCTTGTAAAACCCTAGCCAATATTCTCCTATATAATTAATAAATATTATAAAATAATAATTTATTTAATCAAATTAAAATTAATTAATTATTAACTTATTTTATCAAAATAAGATTTAATAAATAACAATTTATTATTAAAATAATTTGTTATATTTTATTAAATTAATATTATTGAAATATTAATTTATGACTAAAATTATTTTTTTTCTCAAATTAAAAAAATGATTAGTTATTAAAATGATTTATTTATTAAAATATTTTATTAAATAAAAATTATTTCTCATAATAATAATTTACTAGATTATGTATTTTATTAATATAATTTACTAAAATTAATAATTTATCTATATAAACTAAAATTAGTTGTTTTATTAAATTATTTAATCAATATAAAAATAATTTTTAACAAATAATAATTTAGTATTAAAATTAATTACTATTGATATATTAATCTATGATAAAATTATTTTTATAATTAATATTTTTATTTAAAATTATGTTTAGTAATGTATATTTTATTAAAATTAATTATTATTAAAATACAAATTATTATGATGATTTATTTTATTATTATAGTTTATGAAAATTAAATATAAACTTTTACTATTTGGCAATTTACCCTCATTCCAAACACAATTAACTTTTACCCATGTAAAACTTTTAGCATTTCAAACATAATATAATTATTATTGAGTAATATTTACTCTCTCAATTGCCAAAGGGTAACAAATTCATGAGTTGAGAGAGTAAATATTATCCGGTAATAATTATATTATATTTGGAATGTTAAAAGTTTTAAAGGGGTAAAAGTTAATTGTGTTTGGAATGAGGCTAAATTGCCAAAGGGTCAAAGTTAATATTTAATTTTTGTAAACTATTATAATAAAATAAAATATTAAAAATAAATTATCATAATAATTTTTATTTTAATAATTATTAAGTAAGTTTAGGCACACAAAAGATTGTAGAGAAAGATAAATTTAGATACCTTGGATCTATGGTGCAACAAGATGAAGGGATTGATACTGATGTAAGTCACAGGATTCAAGCTGGGTGGACTAAATGGAGGAGTGCTTCGGGGGTTTTGTGCGACCGAAAAATCCCCCTCAAGGTGAAAGGAAAGTATTATAAGGTAGCGGTTAGACCAGCGCTGCTATATGGATCAGAGTATTGGGCAGTAAAGCATAATCATGGTCAGAAAATGGCAGTTGCGGAGATGAGGATGCTAAGGTGGATGTGCGGGATTACAAGGAAAGATAGGATTAGGAACGAGGAGATTAGGGGCAAAGTAGGAATAGCACCGATTGAAGATAAAATGAGAGAAAACTGATTAAGATGGTTTGGCCATGTTAGAAGGCGTCTAGCAGAGGCACCTGTTAGAAGGTGTGAAAGTATAGAGATTGCCAGGAGTAGGAGAGGTAGAGGAAGACCCAAGAGAAGCTGGAAAGAAACCATTAAACATGACTTGACCTAACCTAGATTTATCGGAGGACATGCCCCTAAATAAATCTAATTGGCGTCGACAAATCCATATAGCCGACCCCACCTAGTGGGAAAAGGCTTGGTTTGGTTTGGTAATTATTAATTTTAATAAATATATATTATTAAACATTATTTTAAATGAAAATATTAATTATAAAAATAATTTTATCATAGATTAATATTTCAATAGTAATTAATTTTAATACTGAATTATTATTTGTTAAAAATTATTATATTGATAAAATAATTTAATAAAACAACTAATTTTAGTTTATTTAAATAAATTATTAATGTCAGTAAATTATATTAATACAATACATAATCTAGTAAATTATTATTAATGAGAAATAATTTTTATTTAATAAAATATTTTAATAAATAAATCATTTTAATAATTAATCATTGTTTTAATTTGAGAAAATAAACAGTTTAGTCATAAATTAATATTTTAATAGTATTAAATTAATAAAATAAAATAAATCATTTTAATAATAAATTATTATTTATTAAATATTATTTTGATAAAATAATTTAATAACTAATTCATTTTAGTTTGATTAACTAAATTATTTTATAACATTTATTATAATTATTTATAAGAGAACATTATCTAGAGTTTTACAGGGGGGTACAGGAATGTTTTACGGGGTAATGAGAAAAGTATAAAATTTTCCATATATTCCTGTTATCCACCGCTTTCCCCAGGTAACCGTTTACCCCCATATGGGGGTAATCGTTTGTCACGCCCCCGAAATCCTAAGGTTCCGAGAGGTGAGTTTAGAATGAAAGCTTATTACACCTGACTTACTATAATCCTGCCATTTATAACTTCAGAGTTCCTGCCCATTTATTCCATTTATAAGGTTAATAAAATTGATTACTTTTATGACAAATCGTATACCCAATTAGAATTAAAACTGGATAACATAACCCATACTCATTTATAAAGCAGTATTTTTACATACATTAAACTTTAGAGGTCATTACATAAAAAGGAAATTTTATTTAATACATCTGTAAGATTTATTAGCTAGGTCGGTTCTTTTAGGTCTCGGGATCCACACCTGCAATACAATCTGTAGGGACGTGAGCACCAAGCCACGTGTGCTCCCGACGTATAGATTTATACTTTTTATAATGCCTTTTAAGAATTATGTAAAATAATGAATGTAGCAAGAAATTATTAAATACGTCAATATGTAGCAGAATAAAACACATCATTCGTAACTTTTAATTCTCTTGTCAATATTTCTTCATTTATTATTTTATTTTCCCAAGATGGAGAAGGATACTCTACAAGACTGTCCCACAATCATAGTGGTAGTCCAAAACCATTGCCAGTTCATATAATTATACGGGTTGCGACGTACCCCTGCGTCGTCGTTTAAGGATCCGAGTCCAAGGGCCACAATGAGCCTTTACTACATTCGTCGTCGTTTTGGATTACTAGTCCATGGGCACGATTTACCCGACCCTGCGCAGGTTTAGGGTTTTTCAACCCAAGGGTATCTCTTGACCCTCCCTATTTTTATATAGTACCCTCACTTTCCCCACAAAATCAACATTTTCTTAGGTTTTCCCTTTTACGTTGTTAAAGATTAGCAACAATATCCATGAGTGTGTATCAACTTCCACAATTTTATATTTTCATTTTATCATCCGTTTCACAATAAACACATATTCAGCATGTTCCAACATATTATAGCATGTCTCGGCATTGCATAGAAAATTTAATCAATTTAATCACAATTTCAATGCCACTGAAAATCCAGTTATCAACTTAATATTAATTTAATAATAATATAAACTTAACCTCACAATTATTCCCTATCAAAATAAACATCACAAAAAGTATAAATAATACATTAATTTCCCTACCTCGTTTCTTGGGTTGGAGAAGTGGGGATTTGTCGTATGTGCACACCAAACCACCTTTTCAAAATTGGACAGTGCAGGCGCGTGAGGAATGAATTTAATTAAAAGGCTTAGAATTTAATTTGGGTTGGAAAACTAACCTTTTTTTTTTTCCTCTCTCTTCTTCCTTCTCTTTTTCTTTTTCTCCTCCTTTTTTTCCTCTCGGTTTTCTTTCTTTTTCCGGCTTGGTGTCCCACGGCACCCCCCTTTCTCATATATATATATATATACAAAGCCCCACATGTGGGGCATTTTAAGTGGCCCACTTGCCCCCCCTAGGAATGAGGCTTCATTATTCACTACATTAGAGTTGGTTAGTTGGCAAATGAAGCAAAGCTCCACGTGCAGGTGGCCCAAACGGAAGCCTTGGTTACCAAGGCAAAGAAGACTTAAAGTCTTGCTGCCAAGTGCTCAGGCATGATCAAGTTTCCTTTTTTTTTTTTTTTTTTGAGCTGTCACATCGTTACCCCTAGGATAACTGTCGCCCCCTCTTCCAAATTGATGTAATGAAGGACAAAAATTACCCTAGTAAAATTTAGTGTTTGTTACCCTCAAAACAGACATGTCCTTGTTAGTTATTGAATAGTCATTCACACTGGCAAAGCAATTCCACTTGTTTGATCTTGCAAAATACAATTCTAGTATACTTTTTTGGTCCCAATATCTTCGAAAACACCTTGTGATGGACAAAATTTCATTGAGGAACTCTAGTTTATTTGTTTCTTGTTAGAATATCTAAGATGTTATTTAGTTTTTGTAGGGATTGTGTTTCCTTTCATATTATTGACATCAATGTTGAGTTGTATCATAGTTAAAAAAACTTAAACCCTAGCCACTGTTTATAACAGCTGCTAGTGATCTACTTTGGCCACCTCCATGGTGACTTCGCCTTCGCCGTCGCCGCCGCCGCCACCACCACCACCACCACCACCACTGCCGTCAAGTGGCGCCCCGTCGACCTAAGACCACTTACCACGGTGACCTAATAGTGACTTCTTAAGTTATTGTTTGCTGATTCTTCTTATTTTATTGCTAACATGCACCACTCTAGGAAAACCGTTTCTTCTCAGTATGATGGGAGAGGCAGGAAATCCTTTCATATTAATGGTATATCCATTGATATTGAACTAGATTTCAAAATAAAGGATGGCATAAGGATTGTGGAGAGGGAGAGAGGCTATGTAAGAGCTTTAGTCTTATTTGAAGAAGAGTTAAAATGGATCCAGAAGATGTGTGCAAAAGAGCTTAAAACCAAGGCTGGATTCTAGCAGTTGGGTCATCTTAGAGGTGGTTACAGGACATTGATTTGCACTAGAATCAGAGGAAGCTTGGAACGGAAACTAGAGCTTAGGCTCTTTGCTCCTTCTGGTAGATATCAGATTAGGATTCCTGAGATTTGTGAAGGGCAGGGTTGGTGTTTCTTTGCCACTTTACTCTCTGAGTTCATATTTGAAGGAATGGTTAACTCTAAGTGTTACCAGTATCCTCTATCAGAACAACATAGTTCTCCTGAATCTGCTGCGGAGAATAGGACTAGCAATCGTTCTTATCTCCAAGTTGCAGCTCTACCAAAATGGTTTTCTCCTAATATTCGCAGCTTTAATAAGGGACAACATATAGCAGTGAACTTTGAAGATGCTGTGTGCAGCAGTCATAATATGAGCTGTTGTCTAGTTGGTAGATTAGGAGGTCCAAGTTCTTTAAAGGTTGACACTGGCTCCCTTGCCATATGGATGAGCAGGAAATGGAAAATCCCTGGAGGGGTAGATATCAGAGCATTAGATGGGGAAAGATTCCTGCTCGCTTTTCTTTCCAAGGCTCTTGCTGACAAGTTTTTGGAGGAGAGGATATCTTTTCAAGGCCACCCACTGCTGCTGGATATGCTGTTCCAGGAGAGGAAGGAGTCAGTCGGCAGTTTGGGTTAAGGTGGTGGGCCTGCCGATCTTTCTTTGGAGTCCTGGAGTATTTAGAAGCATAGGTGAATTTTGTGGAGGCCTTTTGGAGATAGATGAGGAGGCTTTGAACTCAAAGAACCTTGAGTGGTTTCGTCTTAGAGTCAAAGGCAATGGCAGAAAAATTCCAGCATCTATTAAACTGGTGGTGGGTCACTTCATGTACGATTGCCCTCTTTGGGTTGAACGAGAACCTTGGGTGGAGTGGACTGTTGATGCCAAGCCCAATGGTACATTCCGGCCACCGAAAGTAAGGAAGAAGGTGGAGCCTGATTCAGTTGGTGTTGCATTAATTGCTTCTGACATTGGAAGTCGAAAAGAGAATAATTCAAGGATGTAGAAGGTCATGAACTTCAAAAGACATCCTAAGTCTGTTGGAATCTCAAAATGGGTCCCATCTCTTAGAAATAAACAGGAAGATTCAATTAATGAAGGAGGGTTGCTGAACAACCCATTTAATGTCTTTAGCAGTTTAGGAGATGGAGCAGGAATATCCATTGAACCCAGTCGGTCGGCTCAACAGGGTGCATTTAATTACAAGGATGTGGTGGATGATGCCAATCTAAGTTCTGTGAACCATAACTCAATCAGATTGAAAGATATCTTTAGGGATTCATGTCTAGGCAATTATGAAACTACTGTAACCTCCCCTCCTGAGATGCACCATCTCACATTAAGCCTGTGTAGTCCAAATCAGGCAACGCAACCAATCCAGCCTGAAGTTAGTGAAGAGATACTGGATTGCTCTCCTTTGGTGATTGTCGAACCTGAATTGGATTGGTATGAACTTGCTGAACCTCTGCAGCTGGAAAACTGTGGACAAGATCAACCAAAAATTTCAGCCTGGGTACTCAATCGGATGAAAACATTTAGAAAGATTCTGGGTATCTCTAGTGAAGGAATTGAGGACAAGCTGATGGAGTTGCTCTGTGCAATAGAAGAAAAGAGAGGCAATTTCAGAAGAGAGGTTGGGAAGAATTTGAACAGAAGTGCTAGGAAAGGTGTTAGGGAATTGAAGAACCTGCAGTGCTCCATTTCTTATGACAAATGGGGGTGGGTGGAGGAAGCTGTTGTCGGGGAGGAGGAGAATAGAATCATCAATGTCTTAAAATGAAGCCAAGAATTTTGAGCTAGAATGTTAGAGGATGTAGGGGGCCTAGGAAAAGGACTCTAATCAAATCTTGTATCAAAAAGTGGAGACCTGACGTGGTGTGTTTGCAAGAAACTAAACTTAGCCAAGTTGATGATTTAATAGTTCATTCTTTGTGGGGAGGTGGCAGATGCAGATGGGTTTCATTGAACTCAGTTGGGGCTGCGGGAGGTGTCATAATCATGTGGGATTTCAGAAAGTTAAATCTGCTTGATAGTGAAGTGGGAGCTTTCTCTATTTCATGTCTGTTCAAACATATTGAGGAGGAAATAACTTGGGCTTTCATTGGGGTATATGGGCCGGTGGACAAAAACTCAAAGGCTGATTTTCTTGCTGAAATTGGAGCAGCTGTTTTTAGGTGGTCTGTTCCATGGTGCATGGGGAGAGACTTCAATTTGGTTAAGAATATTGCGGATAAATGGGGATACACAAAGAGAACTAAGCAAATGAAAGTATTCACAGATTTTATAAATGACTTAAAATGTATGGACCTACCTTTGGTTGGTAAGAGATTCACATGGAGCAATAGCATTAGCAAATCAAGAATCGACAGGTTCTTGATTTCCTCTGATTGGGAGGATCTATTTCCCAATGTTCTTCAGAGAACCTTGCCTCGGCTGGTCTCAGATCATTTTCTTTTACTGATTGATGGGGCAGTAATTAAGGGAGGACCAAAGTCATTTAGGTTTGAGAACATGTGGCTCCAGGTAGAGGATTTCAAAGATTTGTTTGCCAAATGGTGGACAGGATATGAATGCACTGGAACTGCTAGCTTCAGGATGATGCAGAAGCTGAAATGTCTGAAAGCAGACTTGAAGAAGTGGAATATTGAGACTTTTGGGAGGCTTGATTAGCGGAAAAAACAACCTGGAGCAGGAAATTCAAAGACTTGACAGTCTTGAAGATGAAACCATGTTAACTGAGCAAGAAAGAAGCCATAAATTAGGACTAATGCTGGAGTTAAATAAATTAATTCAGATGGAGGAGACTCATTGGAGGCAAAAATCAAGAGTGAAATGGCTTAAGGAGGGAGATAGAAACACAAAATAGTTCCACAAGATTGCATCTGCCAATAGAAGAGCTAATTGGATAAGCAAGTTGCAGGTTAATGGTAACATTACTGAGGATCCCCGGATAATTAAGGACAACATTCTGAATTTCTATAAGCAGCTGTTCAAGGAGGAATCAGTTTGGAGACCTAAGGTGGATTTTATGGATCTCCCTCGGTTGGATTCTGCTGAGCAGGAAGGCTTGGAGCTCCCTTTCAATGAAGAAGAAGTTCTTCAATCGCTGAAAGAGCTGAATGGTGACAAAGCCCCCGGCCCTAATGGATGGACAATAGCATTTTTTCAACACTACTGGGACATCTTTAAGGAAGACATTATGCAGATTTTCTATGATTTCTACCATACCAGCAGCTTTGTCTGCAGCCTGAATTGTACATTCTTAGCTTTGATTCCTAAGAAGACCAGTGTTGTGAAAGTTTAGGACTTCAGACCTATAAGCCTAGTGGGTGCTATATATAAGCTTCTGGCCAAGGTACTAGCTAACAGACTTCGGCGGGTAATGAATTCTTTGATCTCTGAGTCTCAGAATGCCTTTGTGAGTGGGAGACAAATTCTAGATGCAGTTCTAGTGGCCAACGAGGTAATTGACTCTACTCTGAAGCAAAAAGGTTCTGGCTTAATCTGTAAGCTGGACATTGAGAAAGCCTATGATCATGTCAACTGGAAATTCTTATTTTACCTATTGAGCAGGATGGGTTTTGGAGAACGTTGGTGTAGTTGGATTAAGGGGTGCATCACGACTGCAAGTTTCTCTATTCTTATTAATGGCACTCCAAAAGGTTTTTTCTCGTCCTCTAGAGGCTTGAGGCAAGGAGATCCTCTTTCCCTATTTCTCTTTATTATAGTTATGGAAGTGCTTAGCAAAATGATCAAAACAGTGGAACAAGCTGGGCTTATAAAGGGATTCTCGGTTGGGGACTCAAGGCAGATTCCGATTAGCATCTCTCATTTATTGTTTGCTGATGACACCATTGTTTTTTGTGGGGCTGATAGGCTGCAGTTAGGTCATCTAAGATGCACTCTTTTAAGCTTTGAAGCAGTTTCTGGTTTAAAGGTGAATCTTAGCAAGACTGAAATCATTCCTATTGGCATTCAAGATGAAAATGGGGACATGGCAGCAATTCTAAATTGTAAAACTGGAACTCTTCCTTGTAATTATTTGGGAATGCCACTAGGTGCGAAGTATAAGAGTAAAGAGGTCTGGGAGGTAGTAATTGAAAGATGCAGGAGGAGACTCTTAGATTGGAAATTGAATTATCTGTCAAAAGGGGCTAGAGTAACTCTTATTAAGAGTGTGCTCTCGAGTTTGCCATCTTACTATCTCTCTCTTTTTACTGCCCCTGCATCGGTCTTGGAAGAGATGGAAAAATTACAAAGAGATTTCCTTTGGGGGAGGCAAGCAGAGGTCGCTAAACATAATTTGGTTGCTTGGAATTCAGTCTGCACTTCAATCAAATCAGGTGGGGTGGGAATCAAGAAGCTCAAATTGCAAAATGAAGCTCTTCTTGGGAAGTGGCTTTGGAGATTCCCTAATGAAACCTCGAGCCTGTGGAAGAGGCTGATTGTTTCTAAATATGGGGAGGAGAGAGGTGGTTGGTTTACAGCTAATTGTTCTAAGCCTTATGGTGTCAGCCTTTGGAAAGGTATAATGAATATTTTGCCCAAATTTGAGTGCTGTAGTTCCTGGCAGTTGGGTAGAGGCGATCATATTCTATTCTGGAAACAACGGTGGTTGGATATTGGTTGTTTAGCTGAAGCTTTCCCTGATATTTTCTCTATTGCCACTGACAAGGATGCTCTCGTCTCTGATTACTACTCTACCGTGGGGCATAGCAGAGATTGGCACATTCAGCTACGAAGAAGTGTCAATGATTGGGAATTAGGGAGACTCTTTCAGCTGATGGAGGTGCTTAACTCAGTCACTTGGTTAAATTCTGTTGACGCCTTGACTTGGAAGGCGACTAAGAATAATGTGTTCAACGTCAGATCCTTTTATAGGGTTTTGAAAGGGGATGAAGCACACTATTTTCCCTGGATGAAGATTTGGAAATCTGTGGCCCCATCCAGGGTAAACTTCTTTGCTTGGTGTGTAGCGCATGGTAAAATCTTAATTATAGACAGTCTCAATCGCCGTGGTTACTCTTTGGTGAATCGTTGCTACTTATGTCGAAGCAATGAGGAAACGATTGATCGCTTATTCATTCATTGCCCTTCGACTGCTAGTATTTGGCCTCTAGTGCTATCTTGTTTTGGTGTTCATTTCTGCTCTCCTAAAGATCTCAGAAGTTTTCTATTGGCTTAGTGGGGGCATCTTTTAGCGAAGCATAAGATGGAAGTTTGGAATTTAGTTCCTCTTTGTTTCTTCTGGATTGTTTGGAAAGAGCGCAATAAAAGAATCTTTGATGATGAGGAAAGGAATATTGTGAAAATCAAAAGCTTGTTTCTAAAATGCCTATTTTCTTGGGTTATGGAGGGGAGGGATGCAGACTTATTTTCTTTATTGTACTTCATAGAATCCTTAGGCTCGGCAGCTATATAGCTTTCCTTTGGGTTGGATTGTAGATCACATCTCCTGGATGCTATAACTTTTTCCATATAATTAAATTTACTTATCTTATCAAAAAAAAAATTATATTGGTTGTTGAGGTACATCCAAGGTGTTTTTCCTAGTACTCGAGGCAAACTTAGTATCTGTAGTTGCTCTTGTGGTGGAGAGAGATTCACTGGTCATGGTGATAAAAAATGCAACTTTGTGGTGGCACCAATCATAGTGATTTATTTTGTTGGGAAAAGTTTGGAAAACTTGAACAAACACATCACATTGCTGATCATCTTTCTTTAGCCATGTCAATGATGTATTGTAGTTTTCCTTTCCTAGATGTAGTGTCTTTGTAGTGTGGACCCAAATCAAATAATTCAAACCTTGCAGCTACTTAGGTGTGATAGGATGATCGACTGAGGGAAGTGAAGGTCTGAGAAGACGAAGAATCATTTTCAGACTCTGACAATCTAAGTAGATCAAGACACAATCTTTAAGCAAAGTCAAATCCTCAACCCGTACGATACTTGGCCTCCAAAAATCAAATTGAATAAACAAGACTCAAATATCCTATCAATAGTTCCCAACATGAACAAATAAGTCATAACAAAGAACTCATATCTTCAATACATAATTTATGGTGGTTCATGGTTGGTAGCAATCACTAGTCGCACCATATGTTGTCGTGTCATGGTTATATAGGTTATCAAGAAGAAAAATAGAGGTTGATGCTATTGCTAAATGTTAACAACCAAATAAGTTTAAAAAACTTAAAAAAAAAATTAGAGGATGATATAAGTTCTAAAGGGAAAGTGAGGTGTATAAAGATTAGATGACAAGGTAAGAGATAATGATGAGGGGTGAAAGGCCTGTCAACTAGACACTAGAGAAGGTGAACCATGTGTGTTATCAAGAATAAAAATAGAGGTTGATACTAGTGCTAAATTTTTCATGTTAACAACCAAAGAAATATATATATAAATATGAAGAACTATAAATAAGAAGAAAATTAGAGGATGATATAAGTTCTAAGGCTGTGTTTGTTTGGTGGATGAGGGATGGGGGATTGGATTGGCAGTCCGTGGGACCCGCCTATGTGAAGTGTTTGTTTGGTTTTTTGTTTACTCCGTGGGTCCCACGGATTGGAGTGGCAGTCCGGCAAATGGCCGGATGAGCAATCCCAGCTTTTTGTGGTATTATTAATACCCCATCTCCGGATTTGTTTCCCGCTAAGATCCAAAGGTCCAAAATTATTTCCTATCACATCACATATCATATCACATCTTTTATCCCACTTTATATCCCACCAACCAAACACCAAAAAAATAATCCCACATAAAAAATTAATCCTATCTTTTATCCAATCCCATATGTGGACCCCACAGTATTACTTATCCCCCATCATCCAATCCCTCAAACAAACACACCCTAAAGGGAAAGCGAGCTATGTAAAGACTAAACGATAAGGTAAGAGATGATGATGAGGGGTGAAAGGCCCCTCAACTAGACACCGGATGATATGAACCATATGTTAACACTGTGATGAATATGACTAAATTAGAGAACAAAAAAAGAATTACCAAACCTGTGGGAACTAGCTCCAAAATCGATGATGATCCAAGAGGGAGAGGATGAGGCTACAAGTGCTTATTTGCCGGAGTTAGCCAAAGTAGTAATAGAGGTAGATAAGGTGGAGACACATGGCGACTAAATAAGTTCCAAAAATTATGAAGAACTCAAAGTGAATGTCTCTTGAGAGTCAGAAGTAGTAACTCTACTATCAGCTCTGCATCTGTTGATCCTCGTTATCATGTGTGGATGCCATTGTCATTGGCATTTTCAAGAATAGCTTGGAAGACTCAATAGCCACCACCGTTGGGTTTTGTGATTCATCTAAGAAGATCTAGGATTGGCTGCCTTAGTCCTATTCTTAGTGGAGCAATGTTTATTGGATATATGAATTGTGACTTTTTTTTGCAAAGTAGGGTGATAGATCACTGTCTAACTATTGCAGTCACCTTAGGGATTTTTTTTTTTTTTGGGTAGTTAACCTTAGAGGGTTATAGGAGCAATTATTCCAATATTGTCCCTTCTAGGAGGATTTGATGCAGCAGAAGAAATATTGAGAGTAATTTATGATTGCTAATTTCTTGGCTGGCTTTGATTTTGCTCTACTTGGTTTCAAGTATCAGTTTTTTTGCCAGTGAGACCTAGCTACTGCTGCTAGTGCTCACTCTCATATACAATGGTTGTCTTTGGATATTTAGACTTCGACAGTGACTTCTTTAGTTCTTGTTGGTAATTCTTTTGTTCTTATCAGCAACTATAGTGGTCGTGGAGGTACATCCTAGAGTGTTTTTTGTAGTATTCGAGGTGGACATAGTGTCTGCAGTCGATCTCGTGGTGGAGGGAGATCCATTGCTCATGGTTATAGAAAGTCTAACTTTTTTGGTGGCACCAATCAGAGTGATCTATTTTGCTGGAAGAAGTATGGAAATCTTGAGCAGGAACACACATTATTGATTGTCCTTCATCCTCGTCTTCAGGAGTTACCACTTCTAGTTCTTAGTAAACATTCACTTTCAAGTCTTTACAACAGTAGGAATATATTTAGTCTCTACGTGTCTCCACCTCATCTACCTCTATTGTTACTTTGACTAACTCAGGTAATTTAGCTTTTTTGACCTTATCCTCTCTCTCTTGAATTATCAATTTTGGATCCAATTCCCACATATTGGGTAATTCTTCTTTGTTCTTTGGCTTTAGTCGTAGTTGTCTTGGTGTTAGCACATGGTTCATCGCCTTTCGCCCATGACCATGTCTTACTTTATCATCTAGTTTTTATGTACTTTAGTTCCCTTTTAGAACTTGTATCATCCTCTAATCTTCTTGTTTCTAATTTTTTTTTTATATTTGTTTAGTGCTAACATTAAAGATTTAACACTAGTATCAATCTTTATTTTTCTTCCCGATAACATCTATAACCATGATACGACAACATTTGGTGTGACTGCCAACCGTGATCCACCATAAATTTTTCTTTTTGGGAATTTCCAACCTTAGCATCCCACTTTTTGGAATTTGGTGAAATTTCACCTTATTTTGTCTTCTGGTGATCAATGTTATGCGCTTGTGGTGATTTGAAATTTGAAGACCAGAAGCCAATAGGAGGCTTGGTCCTAATTTTTACTTATGGATTTCGACTTTGATGCATAGAGCTGTTATTGGCTTATGAGGCCTGCCCCCTCATTTTTCTTCATTATTCTCAGCCTATTTGAAGTCTTGTATTTTTTTTTTTTTTTTCACTTTGATTTGATGTGTTTAGCCTAATAAAGGCTTGTCTTTTTACTCCCGGCAGTGATAAACACCCTCCCCCCCCCCCCCCAAAAAAAAATACAAAAAAATAAATAAATAAATAAATAATACCCCATCCCACACACACAAAAACAACCACCACTACCACCAAATCTTTCTTGAATTTTCTTACCCTATCAAAGGTTTGTCCATTACTTTAACTTTTATCTGAGCTTGGAGTGTTCAAAATGATGTATTTGACCAATCTGGGTCAAACTTTGTACTTGTAATGGCTTAATTACTGGCGTATATAGAGTTAATATATTCCATTTTTTCACATTATGGTGTAGATATTCAATTTATGCGCATGTAAGGCACATGATTGTATTGAGTAAGCTTTGACAGTTCTTTCTTGAGCAAATTTCACTATGTGTTTTGTCGTCAATCGGATATTACTCACATTATGCTTTTACAAGTTATATATTTAAAATTACTATATAGTAATTACGTTCTTGAGAACTGGAGGCATGTCAGTGGCAGCATGGTTTTGGAAGTAATTTTGAGAAGGCACTTGCAGGATTGGAAGGTGGAGAGCTATGAAAGTTTTTATTCTTTTAAAGTTCAAAGAAGAGATGATATTTCTATTTGGAGGTCAACAAGGTCAGGTGTGTTCGGTGTCAAATCTTTTTATAACGCTATGGCAGAGGTGGTGGTGACACAAGTTTTCCATGGGGCAAAATTTGAAAGTGTGGAGCTCTGCCTAAAGTAGCATTCTTTGTGTGGTGTGGAGTCCTAGGCAAAATTCTCACAGTAGACAACTTGAGGAGGAGGAGGAGGATGTGAATAAATGTTGTTTGTGCAAAATTGCTGCTGAATCTGTTGATCATTTGTCTGTGAAATGCCGGTGGGCTGATGAGCTGTGGAATCTTGTCTTTTCAAAAATCAATCTTGGGTGGCCTATGGCTAGAAGACTTAATCATTTGCTCGAATCTTGGGGTGTCAAGGCTTCCAAAATACGAAAGGAGAATTTGGAATCTTATACTGTTTTGGAATCTTTGGTTAATTGTGGGGGAGAGAAATAGGAGGTGCTTTACAGATGTGGAAATTCCATTGTGGAGGGTGGTTTTCTGTCTTCTTTAGACAGTTGGTTAGAGAAAGGAAAAGAGAGAGATCTTTACTTTTTTACTGTTTGTTGATAGTTTTGAGTTTTAGTTGACCTTTGTGTCCTTTGCATCATCTTGATGCTTTTAATATACTGTATCTATTTTTTTGTTTATTATTTTTATCTTTGCTGGAGAAGTGGTGCTTTAGCTCAGTGGAGCTGTCCCTCTTACCCACTTACCCTGCCCGGGTTCGACCCCGGGCTCCCCCCTAACCCCACTTACCAATCAAAAAAAATTTTTTTATCTTTGCTGGATGCCTTAAAACTTGTAGAATAGCACACATGCCTCTTTATTCTTCATTGAAGTGCATTTGTATATGCATGAACAATTATGCTTTGTTCTTTAATTGCATTTGTTTCCCATTAGCCTCCCCCTCCCCCCTGCGGCACGCCGGGTTTAACCTTCAATATATTTGTTTCCTTTGAGAATTATCTTCTTATTTCTGTAAATTTCTCCCCTTTTATATTGACTTGCTTGGCAATTCACATCTATATTCTATTTTGGCCAGTTGATTCTCGTAGGAGTATGCTGCTCTGGAACGGGTGATGGAACAGATTCATATGCCGAGGTTTCACTACAGCCTTTGCCAGAGTATACAATTCCATCTGATGGAGTCACAATGACATGTATTACTTGTACTGACAGAGGTCATATTTTCCTGGCTGGCCGTGATGGCCACATTTATGAATTGCATTATACAACCGGTTCAGGCTGGCACAAGCGTTGTCGTAAAAGTTGCCTCACTGCGGGTTTGGGAAGTGTCATTTCAAGGTAACATCTCCTTTTTAATAATTTTAATGGCTTATGCTCATTAAGTTTTCACATATGCATAAGATGTTTTATAAGATGGCCTTTGGACTTCATTAGATCTCTGAGCTTATGTTCACCTTCGAATGGGCTCCAATGATAACAATTATTTGTAGGAACATTTTTTGACTGAGGTAAATCCATGAACTCAATTTGATAATTCCATTGCACATTGAGATTAACGCAAGTCAAACTATATATTATCTATTGAGTTGAACTTATGTTTTGGTCCATATCCGTTAGCAGCCAGGTATTGATACTGCTGTTGTGTTTGAGCTCTTGCTTGAAATCTTATCTCTCTTTTTTGGAGAAATTGTCTTGTTCTTATATGCTCATGGATGCTCGCTTTCTGATTCTGATCAGGTGGGTTGTACCAAATGTATTCAAGTTTGGAGCTGTTGATCCCATTGTTGAAATGGTTGTTGATAATGAGAGACACATTTTGTATGCGTGCACTGAAGATATGAAGATCCAAGTTTTTGTTCTTGGCCCACAGGGAGACGGTCCGCTCAAGAAGGTTGCAGAAGAGAAAAATTTGATCAATCAGAGGGATACACATTATGGAGGGAGACAGTCAGCTGGATCAAGAGCCCCTCGATCAGCAAAAGCATCTATAATTTCCATTTCTTCCTTGTCAACACTGGAATCAAAATGGCTACATCTTGTTGCTGTTTTATCAGATGGCAGAAGGCTGTACCTATCAACTACTCCTAGTGGAAGCAGCGGTGCTGTTGGAGGTTTGGGTGGATTCAGTGCTAATGGTCAGAATCCGAGCTGCTTAAAAGTAGTAACAACTAGGCCTTCTCCTCCTTTGGGAGTTGGCGGTGCTTTAGGTGTGATATCTGTTGCTGGTAGATCACAAAATGAAGATTTGTCATTGAAGATAGAATCAGCTTATTATTCTGCTGGAACTCTTGTTCTTTCTGATTCATCTCCAGCAACCACATCTTCACTTCTGATTGTGAACAGAGATCCAAGCACACAATCATCTGCATCTGCGAAGATGGGAACAGGTGCAAGGGGTACTCGGGCACTACGGGAAACTGTATCTTCCCTGCCCATTGAAGGTCGAATGCTTTTTGTGGCTGATGTTTTACCACTGCCGGATACAGAAGCCACTGTACAGTCACTGTATTCGCAATTGGACTTCTGTGGATTTGATAGCTCAGGGGAATCCTTTGAAAAAGCAGCTGGAAAACTCTGGGCTAGAGGTGATCTTTCAACACAACATATATTACCAAGGAGAAGAATTGTCATATTCAGTACAATGGGCATGATGGAAGTTGTTTTCAACAGGCCAGTTGACATTCTGAGGAGGTTATTGGAGTCCAACTCACCAAGATCAATGTTAGAGGATTTTTTCAATCGGTTTGGAGCTGGAGAGGCAGTGGCCATGTGTTTAATGTTGGCTGCAAAGATAGTCCGCACTGAAAATCTGATAAGCAATGTTGTTGCTGAGAAGGCAGCTGAAGCTTTTGAGGACCCTAGACTTGTTGGAGTACCGCAACTAGAAGGCAGTGGTGCATTGTCAAATGCCAGAACTGCGGCTGGGGGATTTAGTATGGGGCAGGTTGTCCAAGAAGCTGAGCCTATTTTCTCAGGTGCACATGAAGGACTCTGCTTGTGCTCATCAAGGTTGCTTTTTCCATTGTGGGAGCTACCTGTTATGGTAAGCAGAGGTAGCTTAGGTTCTTCTGAAGCCATGTCTGGAAATGGGATAATTGTATGCAGACTCCCTGTTGGTGCAATGCGAGTCCTTGAAGACAAAATTCGTTCTTTAGAGAAGTTTCTAAGATCTAGAAGGAATCAGAGAAGGGGACTATATGGTTGCGTTGCTGGTCTTGGAGACTTGACTGGTTCAATTCTGTACGGAACAGGTTCAGATCTGGGCACTGGTGATAGAAGTATGATAAGGAACTTGTTTGGTTCTTACTCTCGGATTGAATCTGCTGAAGGTGGTACATCTAATAAAAGGCAACGACTTCCATATAGTCCTGCAGAATTAGCAGCCATGGAGGTAAGTCGATATTGAGAGGCTTTGTGTGTATCTGTGTGTGTTGTTTTTTAATTTCATTTTAATTAGTTTTTACAGATTGGCTACGAATCAGTTGGATTGTTTTCCGTAGGTAAGGGCGATGGAATGTATCAGGCAGTTGCTCCTTAGGTGCGCTGAAGCTCTGTTTTTGCTGCAACTCATTTCACAGCATCATGTGACGCGCTTGGTTCAGAATTTTGATGCTCATCTGCGGCAGGCATTGGTTCAATTGACATTCCATCAGCTAGTATGTTCTGAGGAAGGCGATCAACTTGCTACAAGGTTTATATCTGCTTTGATGGAGGTACTTCTGTGCAACTATTACAGATCTCCTGAATAAATACACAGAAATCCTAAATAAATTATTTACAGAACTGTTATTATTTGGTTAACATTTTTCTCCTCTTCCTCTTTTATAAGAAAAATAATGTTATAGTAGCTTATGCTGGGGCTGTTTGGCATTGTTGCATTTTGAAAAAAAAAAAAATGTTATAGTAGCTTATGCTGGGTCTGTTTGGCGTTGTTGCATTTTGAATTTTTCTCTTACAAAAGATGTCACCATGCCTCCAGTATTACACTGGTCCTGATGGCAGGGGAACAGTAGATGAGATCAGTGCTAGACTTCGAGATGGGTGTCCAAGCTATTTCAAGGAATCAGATTACAAGTTTTATTTAGCCGTGGAATGTCTTGAGCGAGCTGCTGTGACTTCTGATGCTGAGGAGAGAGAAAATCTGGCAAGAGAAGCCTTCAACTATTTAAGTTCAGTTCCAGAGTCTGCAGACTTGCAGACTGTTTGCAAACGGTTTGCTGACCTGAGGTTCGTCCATCCATTATGCTGAACATTGTAACCTGCAGTTCTTTCAAGTTGTATTCTTTTAGTTGAATTGTTAAATATTAGACACAATTTCTGTTGGACATTGCAGATTTTATGAAGCTGTGGTCCGCTTACCTTTGCAAAAGGCCCAGACCCTTGACCCTGCTGGTGATGCTTTTAATGAGCAGATAGACGCAGGAATTCGAGAACATGTGCTTGCCCAGCGTGAACAGTGTTATGAGATTGTCACTAGTGCTTTGCATGCTCTGAAAGGAGATGCTTCACAAAGGGAATTTGGTTCTCCTATCAGATCTGTTGCCCAATCTTCTCTTGACCCAGCCTCTCGGAAAAAGTATATTTGCCAGATTGTTCAACTTGGTGTACAGTCACCTGATAGACTATTCCACAACTATTTATATCGGGCATTAATTGATTTGGGCCTCGAAAATGAGTTGTTAGAGTATGGTGGCCCTGATTTGGTTCCTTTTCTGCAGAGTGCTGGGCGTGAACCTGTACGTGAGGTGTTATTTTGTTTAGTACTTTATTTACTCCTTTTATTCGTATTCAAATTGTAGTATATCTTTGAGTTTTTAATTTATCTCTGTCTCCTTCTTTCCTAGGTTCGGGCTACTTCTGCAGTTACATCAGCAACTTCTCCACTGGGTCGTTCTGGATCACATATTCAATCCAATCAAGCAAAATATATAGAGCTTCTGGCACGGTATTATGTCCTGAAGCGGCAGCATGTTCTTGCTGCACATATGCTGTTAAGATTGGCAGAAAGGCGGCCTACTGATGGAGGGGATGTTCCTACACTGGAACAGAGGTCATATCATTAGCACTCCTTGAAGAATTTTTGTGATACTTTTTTTTTTTTTTTCCTTGTTAATTATATCCATGTTGAATGACTTGTCTGGCATGAAATTCGTAAAATGTGTGTCTTACAGCTGAGTCAACATAACCCTCAGTTATTTTCTGCCTTTACTGCCTAAATAAATGGTTTGACCCACATAATTGGATCGAACAAAATATGGTTTTTTTAGTTTTAAAGTGTTGATCCATTGGTGCACTTGCAAGGGCTTCTGCTGCTAAAGACAAAATCTAAGGTGTCATTTGGTTTGTATTTCTATTTTTCGTTTTCTGTTTTGTTTTGTATTTTCTATTTTATGTTTTGAAAATCTCAAAACAAGGAAAACATAAAACGCATTTGGTTTTATATTTTTTGTTTTTCGTGTTTTGAGATTTTTCTTGTTTTGGGTTAAAAACATTCAAAACGACTTTTTGCCATTTTACATTTCATGTGTAAATCCATTTTCTGTTTTCTAAAACAAATTTTGAAAATATAAGTGGCCAAATGCGTTTTGAGCTGTTTTTTATGTTTTCAAAATTGCAAAATGGAAAATGGGCTCAAAACAGGTATACCAAATGGCACCTAAGTGGTATGTTTTGGAAAAAAGATTCTTGCAACTGATCCTAAGGACTTGCGATTCTGATAATTGAATTAAACTTACAAGCGTTACATGCATGAATGTGTGGAGCATAATATTGTATCATGTGTATTAAAGAAGGCGAAGATGGACCTTGTGGTCTCTCTAATCTCTTTAGATACAATTGACAGCTCTAGAAGGTTGGATTTGTGTGTGGTTGACCGGGAATCAAAATCATTTACCATGTCTTGTTCCAGGTGGGGTCAAATGACTTGTGGGGGTTAGTTAGGATGATATTCCTCTTATCAAGCTTAGTTCCATTTTCTATTCCTGTTGTTTTTTCTCTATACATTTATCTTCTATCATTTCTTCGGCTGCTCGTAAAGTCTTTCTGTGTCTCGTAAAGTTTCCTATCGTCTGTCATGTTGTTTTTACACTTCACGTTTTTCTTCTATCATTTTTAGCTTCTTGTGGAGTTTTTTTGTCTCATAAACAAAGACTTGTACAATTCATGGTTGGTTAAGAGGTAGCTCCAGTTGTTTCTTTTTTTCAGATTCTGGAATAAAGCCAACACCTCTTTAAATTTTAGTTGAAACAAACTTAGGTTGGGTCAAATCATTAATCTTTGGAATGGCCTAAATTCTGTCTATGTCCTGGTCCACTTTCTGAGAACATCAAATCATTTATCCTTGGAATGACCTAAGTTCTGTCTATATCCTAGTCCACTTTCTGATAATTTTACTCGTTTCACATTTGCATTTTCAGGCATCAATACCTAAGTAATGCAGTTCTGCAGGCAAAGAATGTGAGTGATGGTGATGGACAAGTAGGTTCTTCTCGTGGTGCTTTTGACGATGGACTGCTGGATTTGCTTGAAGGGAAGCTTGCTGTTCTTCGATTTCAAATAAAAATCAAAGAAGAATTGGAGGCCATAGGCTTTAAGTTAGAGGCATCAACTGGTATGTCTGATTCTTCTCCAAGTGATTTGTCTCCTGAGGGAACCCATGCTGCTGATGCGAATGTGGTGCGCTCTATACAAGAAAAGGTCAAAGAGTTGTTATTTGATTTAAAGAGCATCACTCAACTCTATAATGAATTCGCAGTTCCATTTGAGCTCTGGGAGGTAAATCATTCTTCCCTATCTAAAAACTCGACATTGTATTAATTTATTTGAGATGATATTTTTATGATCTTTTTTGAAAGTTTGCATTTTTCATATTTAGATATTACATGGTTGATGTGTTCTCTCTCAAGTATTAATCACTGTATAATTAATGAGATAATTTGTTTACTATTATTAATATTATTATCATTGTTATTATTATTATTATTTTGGGGGTGGGGTGGGGGTTGTGAAGGTAGCCCTCTACAGAAGAAATTAAAGGAACCTGCTGCAAGATGGTCTCTTGCTACTGTCTCCTATAGTCGGGTATTACAAAATGATTAAATATCTGTTCTAGTTCTGTTTCTTTTATCTTCTTATTTGCCTGGCATACTCCTTTTAGTAGTTTTTAGTGGGCTAGAATCATTTGTTCAATGGTGTTTATTCCCTTCCTTGTATCCCATAGACTACAACCTTATGCATAGTTTTGCTTTTACTAATGCATGTGCATGCCTTAATTTGTTTGTTTTTGTTTTGATAAATTATATTTAGTTGTCAGAATTTTACTGTTCTCTGACCCCAGATATGGTTATGAATTGAGCTCTACATTGTCTCTCCTTTGTTAGTTGTGGGAACACATTTTGGACAAAGGTTTATGGGCCATGCAGGCAGTTATTAAATTTTTTATTTGAGTAATATTTTAGTATTTTCACTTTTTCCGATTGGTTTTCCTGCTTTTGTTCATTCAGATATGCTTGGAAATGTTGTACTTTGCAAACTATTCTGGTGATGCTGATAGTAGCATTGTGAGGGAGACATGGGCAAGACTCATCGATCAAGCTCTTTCTAGGGGGGGCATTGCTGAAGCTTGTGCAGTATTGAAGCGGGTTGGTTCCCATGTTTATCCTGGTGATGGAGCTGTTTTACCATTAGATACGTTGTGTCTTCACCTTGAGAAGGCGGCATTGGTAATTCTCTTTTTAACTTTATTTTCCTTTCCTTTTGGTTTTCTTCATTTTTCTTGTTTTCCTTATTCTTTTTATCTGTGCTGGTGGTTCATCTGATAACTCTCACTCTGAGAGTTATATGCGTAATATCTTGATATCTTTCCCTTTATGGCTCAATTCATATTTAATTACATCATTATAGGAGAGGTCAGTTTCGGGGGTTGAATCCGTGGGAGATGAAGATGTTGCAAGGGCTCTTCTTGCTGCTTGCAAGGGTGCAATAGAACCTGTATTGAATACTTATGACCAGCTGTTATCAAATGGAGCAATTTTGCCATCTCCAAATTTAAGATTGCGTCTCCTTCGTTCAGTGCTGGTAGTACTTCGTGAGTGGGCGATGTCTGTATTTGCGCAGAGAATGAATACAAGCACAACTGGAGCGTCTCTAATTCTTGGTACAACATTCTCACGGGAGCAAACAACAATACTTAACCAGGGGGTTCGCGATAAGATCACGAGTGCGGCAAACAGGTCAATTTCTTGCTCTTTTTTCTGTTCCACCTGGGTTCATGAAACGTTCATATATTGCAACATGTATATGCTAAGTAGTACAAATAGGGATTTGAGATACTAATAAAATATAGGAATTGATATGTGATACGAACATAATATGGGAACAGATACGGATACAGTGATTTTGGAAAAATGAGGATGCTAGGATATGGCAAAAATATAGTTTTATTAACTATGTGTGAATACATACGCATAAAAATAAATTCAATAATTCAAGCATAATTCGACTTGTAAAATGCAGCAAAAATATAATATAGAAGACGTTATGGTTTTAGGATTTTCAGATGCATAAATCTTGGTTTGTCTTAAATCCTGCTTGGAGAATGATCAAATAAATGGAAATGCCACGTGATATATCTGACGTGTATTACATATTTGGTATCCGATGTGTCAGATTTGGTTACTACACGGTCATGCTTCAAACTGTATATGTTTCAAGGGATTGGAATTTATGTATTGTATGTGTTCGTGAAACAATTCTGGGCTGCCTTTTGTTGCATGCGGATCTCTTGGATCTTGACATAGTCATATTTGCTGAACTCATCTAAAGGTTCAAAGTTCCAGTTTTCCCTAAACAATTTTGCATTTTATTTGAATCCAACTTCCTTATGATCTTCCTTTTGGACCAATGTTATTTCAATTAGGACAACTAAAATTTTGTAATTTCTAAGCGTCCTCAGAAACGCTGCAAAGTTGATTCAATAATTACAAGTAGGCCGGTCAGTAGGCAAATCCATACCCGATCTAGATACAAAATTTAAAGACTTGATCCAGATCCATAAGCAGTCAGATATGTTTAATCTAGTTATGCGGCGAAGTAAAAGGGTTAGATAGAAGTTGAGTCTGGCTTTCTGTTAGTCATAGGGATCATTACCTCTTTCATATTTTTTTAGTTTTTGCAATTGTCTGAAAACTAAAATTACTATTGTCTTGTGGGTTTGAAGATCTATTTTACATTTGTTGTTGTTGTTTGTAATTATTTGATTATATTTTATTCTTAATCATTTTGCTAGAACTTCTTGTTCCAACTCTTTACTGCTTCTTGATGCAATAACAGGTATATGACTGAAGTGCGGAGATTGGCCCTTCCCCAGAGCCAAACAGAGGCTGTGTACAGAGGCTTTCGAGAACTTGAAGAGTCACTTCTAAGCCCTTTTTCTTTCGATCGATTTTGATTATTCATAATATTAGTTAGTCCAGTGTATGAAATATCATATTTGCTTCGCAATAAAATAGCGTTGTATTATGCTAATTTTAGATTGATATTAATCTTAGAGAAGTATACAACAATTAATTTTCAGACGGAGGATTGCATCTGTCTACGTAATTGGTGTTGGATGTGGCTCTGTTTGGATGGGAATTCGGGGAAGGAAGAGTAGAATTACTTACTGTTGGAAGTGGCATGTGCGTGAATGACGAAGACTTTGGCAATTATTGCTGGAGTTGGAATAATCCATAAAAGTTATATTTAGGATTGTTCTTCCACTTCTCTGGGTTGCAGATTTCTTTGAAAAAAAAAAAAAAACAAAGGGTCTGTCATACCATCCCTACTGCTCTGGAATTTTTCTTGGAGTGATTTTGATTTCTTCATGAATTCCATGGGGTTGAGCACTTCAAATGCCCTACCCCGGTAATTTTTTCTTGCCATTGGAATGCAAATTTATAGAATATTTGTTTTTTTTCTTGTTTTTTTTTTTTTTTTGGTAATTCAGAATCTCACTAATTTATTGTAACATTCAATAGATCGCATAACTAGTGAGTAAATCGGGGATTCGTGTAACATCTTACGGACCATTAATTGGTTAAGTTCAAGACTTGTGCTTTGTGTAGGAACTTCTAAAGTTTGCTAAGCTTTAGATGCAAAAACAGAATTGAATAATTATTAATTATTCACTTTGTTGTTTTGATCCCTAGGTGGAATAATGTACGAATGTAAGAATTCTTCAGTGCAAGCAGCTCCCACTTTTGGTAAGTAAAATATTCGGTGAGTAAATATTATGTGAAACGATGATACTGTGTTGATGACAAGGTGTAATAAATTAATAAAGAAAAGGGACATGTTTATTTTGAATTTAAGAATTAACGTAGGGTTGAGTTTGAAATTAAAATATTAAGCTTGTGATAGCCTGACTCGAGCTTGACTCACCTATTTTTTACTCTTATTTGACGGTGATTCTTTTAATAAAATTTTGATAAAGGTTAATTAATGATTTTGAATGATCTGAGTAATTAATTAATAAACTCAAGGTCGACTCCAATTTGATTGTATTTGTGCATTTAATAAGTCAACATTAAGTATGAATATTATTTACTTGTTAAGGGCTCGAATTTATTTAATATATATATATATATATATGTATATAGCTGATAAATTAAGCTTATCTTGAATTTCTCAACTACATTCATTTGCAATTCTATCTACCGTCTCTCTCATTCCCATTCAAACTCTCATACGATCAATTATTTTATGTTCTTAGAACACAAAGGTTAGATTTGATTCGGAAAATATCATGATAGAAAATAAATAATATGTAAGGTTATGGGGATTATATATTATAAAAAATTAATTTTTTATGTTGAATTATTTTTTTTTAAATGTTTGATTGATTGGAAAATAATATAATTTTACATAAAATAATTTTAAATCTTAATATTTTATTAGAGAGTGAATCGAGTCATAAAAATGTATAATAATATCACATTTCCGTGACATTAATCCCCCCTCGATTCTACATGAGTTTAAAGTCAAGTCGGATAACAATAACAACTCCATCTCCAATTACTATTTATGCCCCTAGAAAAACTCGTACGGTATTTCTACTACGTTTACGTGGCACATATTAACCTAAATTATCGTAGCACAAAAGCGTGCAACAATTTTTCCCCAGATGCCCACCTCGCCAATCTCAGACACCCTTTTTAAATCTACAGTTAATAACCACCGTCATTTTCTGTCCGTACAATCCCGGTTCAGTTCGGTTACGAGTGAACCAAGACAAGGAAGCAGCGCATCGAACCGTCTTCTTCATCAGAGCCAAACCCACGAGAGACTTAACAATGGTCCGTCATTCGCCTGAAGGAAGGTTGTCGGATCATCGTTTTGTGATTCCGAGATTCGTTTTGCTTCCAAAGATCTAACCGCTAAGCATAGTTCTTTTTTTTTTTTTCTTCCTATCTCAAAGAGATTGATTTGAATCGAGCTTAAAAGAAAAAAAAGAAATGGCAGGAGGAGGAGGAAATCCTTCTGCAAGGGAGCTCGATCAGACACCAACATGGGCAGTAGCTTTGGTCTGCGCGGTTATTGTTATAATTTCTATATTATTGGAGAAGGTTCTTCACAAAGTTGGAGAGGTAATTAATCTTCTACAATTTTGTTATCTTTTTTCTCTACCACAATTTTATTTTATCAATATTTTCTCTAAAACAATTCAAGAGGGATTTTTCTTTTTCTTTTTTTCCCCTTTTCAGTTTTTTGGGATATTTTGTAAAAATTCTTGTCTTAAAGTTTGAGCAACAGTAAATTTGTTTCATTGCAACTCGGTCACGACTTCAAAACCCAGAATAGCTTCTACAAGTAGAGTAAGATTAACAACCAAAAAAAAAAGTAGAGTAAGATTGCATCACCCCGCATGGGTTGCCTTCACGTATCTTTATATATATATATATATATATTTAAATCTACGACGTTCGTCCAATAGGTTACATTTCTGTAACCTGCATTAGGGTAGATCATATTTCTTCCGTTACAGATGCTTTTCAAGCCTCCCTCCCCCCCCCCCCCCAAAAAAAAAAAAAAAAAAACTATTGGGGCTGTTTTCTATTTTTTCTTCCTTTGTCTTTTTGAATTATTAAATCCTTTATAGATTATACATCTAAGACATGGATAAAAAGTGTTTTTCATTCTGTTTGACTTTTTATTTTCCCTGTCTTATTGTTTCTTGGGATTGTTTTATGTTTCTTCATTGGTCTGTCTACTAAGACTGCTATAATCAACAATGTTGCATTTCAGTGGTTTGACGGAAGACGCAAAAGACATATGCTTGAGGCTCTCGAAAAGATTAAAAATGGTAAGTTCAAAAACATTTGGTCTTGAGCAATAAGAACTTTGAAAGTATGCTATGTTCGGTTGGACATTAGATTCAGGAACTAGAATGAAAAATCCCATTGATCAAGGAATTTTCATGTTTGGTTAATCTTTGATCAAGGAACTTAAACTAAAGAATTTCTATGCTTGTGAAATTGTAAGTTCCTAAGTCCAATATGGTACTTGGAAATTCCGCAAAAATAGGAACTCTTTATAAGGCGTGAACTGACAAAGTTGTCCTCATTAGTTTAATGTACTTTTAAGGGGTGTTTGGTTTACCAAATAACACGAAAAAAAAAAAAAACTCCAACTTCTACTAACCTTTTTCAGCTACCTCTAATTAAATTTCGTCACGTGTCACTTTTACACCAACTTTTTTTTTAAGCATCCAAACACTACCTTAAAAGAAAAGGGTGGTTTAGTTTCTTAACTTATATTCCCATTCCATTTCCAAACGAATTCATACATATAAAACATTAGATAAGGAATTTCCATTCTAATTATTCCTTGGTGTACCAAATGTTAGAATTTCGTTTCCGTTCCTGTTCCCGTTCCCTTTCCCTTTCTCTTTTCCTTTCCCACTGGCGATCAAACATAGCCTAATGGTTAAGTTATATATGTTATTAGTTTCTGCAATTGTTTTTTTATTCAATTGTTTATCTAGTTCTTAGTAACTCATCTTCTTCTTATTGACTAATTTTTTACAGAGCTTATGGTCCTAGGATTCATTTCCCTACTCCTCACATTTGGGCAAAGCTATATTTCCAAAGTTTGTATTCCCACTAAGGTTTCAAACACAATGTTACCATGCCCCATTAAACATCCTCCAAGTTCACATGAACCAGACATTAGGCCTCCTCATAAGAACGAGCCAGAACATCATAGGAGGCTTCTATGGAATGAGCATAGACTTTTAGCTGCCGATAGCGCACCTAAAGGGTGCAAGATGGTAAGTGCCTTGTTCAATCAATTGATTTATGCCTTAATTTTGAATCCATTGGTATGGTGCAATAAAAAGCTTGTATGTTCAATTATACTTTATTAACAAGAAAATGCCAATCATGAGCTCAATTCGCACTTTGGTGGAGGGTTCAAATGTTAGAGATAACTCAATTTAAAATGAAACTTGTTCATGCGGATAACTTGATGACAATTTATACAATAAAGAGTAGTTAATTGCAGAACTACCTTTGCCTTTTCCCTTGTATTCTCTCCTCTTTTGTTCATCTCCCACGTCCTTGGTCAAATTTGCTCCATTTTGCTCATTGAAAATGGGAGAACTACATGGGGCATCCTAACACGGATATTTTCTGTAGGCAAATTATCCATATGTCCTACTTACACAATAGGGATAATTCAGACAAGATTTAAGCTTGATTCAACAAATGAAAATGTAGAATGATATTACATAATCGGTGATTCTGGCTTAATTTCACAAGCTTATCAATTTAAAGCTTTTGAACCTACATTATCTATTTAAATGTCCTTCCTTGTAGAAATGTGTCGTACACGGGCTGCTGGACCAGGTGGTAACCTAGTTTGGATGTTATGCCATCTCTATTGCCAGATCATCTATATGTTTTAGTCTAACTATATGAAAAGAATGAAAAGGAGTAACATGGTTGCCAACTTACCATACCTGTAGGTTTAGAGTCACTATATAAGCTAAGGCTGATGTTGTATTATGGTTATCATATATAACTGTAGAATTGGTATCATTACTTGACTTATTTAAATGTCATATATATAAGAGTTTCAAATTCTAAAAGAAACCAACTATGTTCTACCAAGACAAAGTAATGGACTCATTTTATGGCCTCATGATTTATTAATATTGCAACAAGTTTCTTTTGCTTAAAATAAGTTTACATATTAAAGAACCACTGTGCACTTTGCAGGAATTTCATTACCACTATATAAATTTCTCTTTTCTTTGAGATTTAATTTTTCAATAAAAATTTGGAAAGGATTCTCCATTTGAAGACTGAACTAACTTCTATGCAAATTGTTCAAGCGTTTATGTAGTCACCGTTGACATCTTTTTTTTTTTTTTTTTGGCACTGTAACTTCTTTTTATCAGTGTTATATGAATTTCATATAACTTTTGAAAACGTTGTTATAACATTGTTAATTGCCTATATTAGATGAACTTCTCTCCTTTCCATTTCATACTAATGCAATTCTTATCAATAGGGGTATGTGCCACTTATATCTGTCAACGGACTACATCAGTTGCACATCTTCATATTTTTTTTGGCCGTCTTTCATGTTTTATACACTGCTATAACAATGCTGCTTGGAAGATTGAAGGTGAGTGTAATATGAGATTGATTTCAGTGATTCTATTTTAGTACATGAAGTTTTGTCAGTTCTATTGTATAACAAGATGAAGGGTGCCAAAGGGGTTTAAGAATTACCTTGGACAGTCAGAGGGATTATATATTAGATTAATGCTATACAACCAAAAATCTACAATGAAAAAAGTGATCAAAATGTCGTGGAAATTTGTGGACCTATCACTTTGAGACAATAAATGCATACAAGTATAAATTTATTACAACGCTATCATTGTCATCTGATTCTGGTTGCACTTTCCAGTAGAATAGTATTTTCCTACATATATCTCTGGGAACTTGGAAAGCGACATGCTTAAATGATCATGATTGCTTTCTCTGACTCCTAGTATTTTCACAGCCTTCTATCCTAATATTTAATCTTTACATGGTGTGATTTATATACTTTATTGTCAATTTTTAGTTGTTGTTGTTTTTTTGGTTCCTTCTCACGTGCAGATACGCGGGTGGAAGGAATGGGAGTGTGAAGCTCTTCAAAGAACTGATGAACTGAATGGTGAATCACTATCATCACAATTAAAAATTTCTACCCTCACTTTGAATCTCTTAGTGCTTTGTGGCATTTGCTCTTGGTATCTTAATTGCTTAATTGCTGAACTCTCTATGCATGTGTGCACCTGCCTATCGTGCAGATCCTACAAAATTCAGACTTACTCACGAGACGTCCTTCGTGAGACAACACTTGAGTATCTGGAACCGAACACCATTCCTATTTTACTTTGTAAGGAAGATGCTAGATATTTATATGTTGCTGATTAGTTCCATTTCTTTTATCATACTGAATTTGGTGCAGCAAAGTTGATGACACACTATATGAGTATCAACTATCAAGTATTAGTACTGTTTAATATAGTTGCTAATTGCTTGCAATGTGAAAAGAAACTAAGCATCTTACTAATTTGGTGATCTGTATGGCTTCTATAACATTAATTAGTGTACATAGGTTGAATTGAATGAATTCAATAATTTCAGGTATGCTTCTTTCGACAATTCTTCAGGTCCGTTCGTAAAGCCGACTACTTGACCATGCGCCATGGGTTTGTCTCTGTAAGGTTTCTTTTTTTGGGGGGGGGGGGTGTCAATGCAACAATTCTTCTTCCCCTGGGGATAAGAATGTAAATTCAACGTTTTGTTTGTAAACTTGTAGTTGATGAATTAACTGTGTTGTTTTTCTTAGGTTCATCTAGCACCTGGAAGTACTTTTAACTTCCAGAAATATATTAAAAGGTCACTAGAAGATGACTTCAAGGTAGTCGTGGGAATCAGGTATCACCATTTTTATGCATCACTGTGGTTTCTTTTGGGATTTTCTTTTAGCAGCTGGGAACGATGTGCTAATTAATTATTGTGCTCGCTTAATTTTACGATGATCTCAGTCCATTATTATGGGCTTTTGCAGTCCTCTTTCTGCTTCTCAATGTTCATGGTGAGTTAGTCTCTTAATTTTTTTTTTTTATTTTTTTTTTTTTTGGATATTCAAGCCAACATACATATTTGAAATCTAAGTAAGGTGTAATTGTTTAATTCATTCATTGTCTTGCAGGATGGCAGGCAATGTTTTGGCTGTCCATTATGCCTCTAGTTGTAAGAAACTTCAATTTTCATTGTCACATAGCTCATTATACTTGTTTTTAATTAGTGCAAGAATGGGATCAATAACTGACATAATTGAATTGGTTAAAGCTTGTCTTATTAGTCGGAACAAAGCTGCAAGCAATTATAACTCAGATGGCTGTTCAAATCGTAGAAAGGCACGCTGTTGTCCAAGGCATACCTCTTGTGCAAGTCTCTGACAAACATTTTTGGTTTAGCTGGCCTGAGTTAGTTCTCCACCTCATACATCTCGCTCTCTTTCAGGTATATTCAAACTCTTCCTTTTATACCGTTCATCATCGAGTGGACCAAATGCTTCTCCTTATTTTCCTCCCCCTCCTCCTCCTCTTTCTCTCTTTTCTAACAAGCTGGTCATCCTTCTTATGTGTTCAGAATGCTTTTGAGATAACATTTTTCCTTTGGATATGGGTAACGAATTGCTCTCTCCTCTCTTCTTTTCCTCGGCCTTTTTGTCTATCTTCCTCTCATCTTTATGAAGTAATTCTCTCTTGTGCAGTATGAGTTCGGGTTGGCATCTTGCTTTCATGAGAGTTTCTTCCTTACAATAGTGAGAGTTGCTTGCGGGTAAGTGAAAAGAGTTCAGATATATCGAATCTATTTGGAAGGCAAACCCAAGAAGAACTACTGCTGTAATGCTTATTAAACACTTAGATAATATCTAAATCACTCTCCATTTTAACACAATTTCCATAAAAGTATTAACTGCTTTAATCTATGGGTCTCGTTAATGGGTGCCTTAGGGGCATCCATCAAAGATCAAATTTATCAATGAAAATATATCATATAATAATATTTCACATTATTTGGAGGCAAAATTCTATTAAAGTGTGAGATATTATTACATGATATGTATTTATCGACACTGTTAACAAATGCAATAATTTATTTGTACATGAATGTACCAAAAGTCATTCTTCCTTTGGAAGTATTTTGATACCCCAAGATCTTCCTTGGAAGTAGAGGTTGAAGTACTATTTGATTGATGACCCTACTAATTTTTAGTTAAAGCATAGTTTAATTCATATAATTGACCTGAAATTCTGACTTCATACGGGAATATTTGATTTGGGCAGGATAGCTGTTCAAATTCTGTGCAGCTACATCACACTTCCACTATACGCCCTTGTCACTCAGGTGCGTACAAATTCGCATATACATCGTACTTTTATTTTGTCTTCCTTTAAAAAAAAAAAAAAATGGAAAGCAGAAGCAACTTGCAGAAGGCTTAGAAGGTGATTAGTAGATGTAACTCCAAGTAACAGTAGACATTTTTTCTTTTTCTTTTTGCTTATTATATGTTGGGTTTTTTTTTTTTTTTTTTATCAGATGGGATCAACCATGAAGAAGTCTATATTTGATGAACAAACTTCAAAGGCACTTATGAACTGGCACAAGAATGCCTTGAAGAGAAAGAATGCTGGGAGTACTGGTGGCCACCAAGACCATGAAAATCCACCCCAGTATGAGAAAGAGATCGAATTGGGAACTGTTAATTAATTAGGATTCATTTAGTTTGTTTTTCTATTTTCTGTTTTCTATTTTTGTTTTCTATTTTCTGTTTTGAACTTATTTTTCATTTTGTATTTTTAAAAATAAAAAAAAAAACAGCTCAAAAACTCATTGCATTACTTGTATTTCTAAAATTTGTTTTCATAAAAACAGAAAATGAATTTATACATGCAATGAAAAATGCTAAAAAATTGTTTTAAGATTTTTTTTTTTTAAAAAAAACAAAGAAAATTTTAAAAAATAAGAAAAACAGAATATTTTTAATTTCCTCATTTTTAAATTTTTAACCCGTAAAACAAAAATAAAAAATAGGAAATAGAAAAATAAACCAAATACGAAATTAATTAATAACGTGGACGTTAAGTTAGTACATGAGCTAGTAAGAGTTGTCGGGATGAGACCGTCTAAATCGTCTCTTCTCAGATTCCATAACGACGAGAGTCTCATTTACTTGAGCTACTCTTTTATCTATTATTTATTTGAAGCAAGGGGATTGAAGTATGATTTTAGTTCTAGATTTTTTCTTTTATTATTATTATTATATAGCAAATCAACTAGGAATAATAGATTGGTGTAACAATCAGGGCTCAACCCATGCGTTGCTTGATTGTATAATTGTATTTGATAGAAGCTTCTATGGTTCTACATGTTTTTTTTTTTTTTTAATTCCACATTCCTTGCACATTTTAATTACAATATTTAAATTTCATTGCCAGAGTAACAAGTGCATAAATTTCAAAATTCCATTCTCCAAACATTTGTCTTTTTTGTACAAAAAATATACTAGCATTTTGAAAATTAACCTACTAGTTAAATTTTTACTCAAAAAATTAAAAATAATAAATTATATTTCTACATAAGACAAAAATAAATAAATAAATAAATAAATAATAGCTGAAAGATGCCCATTTTTGGAGGCAAAAATCACTTAAACACCTTGAGGTTTGGGTTTTTAGTAGCTTGACCTCTTAGGTCTTAAAATTGAATACTTACACTTAATTTTTAAGTCTTAAAAATGGGTACTTACATTATTAAGGTTTGAACTTTTAGTGACAAGACCCTTTGCAGTTTTTTTTTTTTTTTTTTCGTTAGTTTGAATGGGTTGATTAATTTGACCTTCTAAAAAGTAAAAAATACCCTTAAAAAATAAAATTTTATTTTTTCGGAGGAAGGGTTTGTTAATCTTTAGGCATTTTTTTTTATTTAAACTGAAAAATAGAACTCTACACTCATACTAAGAAAAATCAACACACTCATACTAAAAAAAATCAACACATTAATATACATATAAACTTATTTTAGATTACCAAAATGTAATTTTTTTTCATACTACCAAATATAATTTTTCGTTGGGTAAATTTTAGACAAAATTTTCATTTTTAGATTAATATATAAATTTATATATTATTATACTTATTTTTAGTATTTAGTGGGGGCATGTAATGTTTTTATTTAAATTTACATATTATTGTGTTTATCTTTTAGTATGTGTGTGCATTATTATTATTATTGTTTAGTTTAAATGTGAATAACATACTTAGAAGTTTAAAAAAAAAAATTCAAAATTTTGTAATTTGAAATAAATTTATATATTATTTAAATATTTTTTAGTACAAACATACCATAATTTTTTAATTTAAATATGAATAACATGTGTAAAAATTGTTAAATAAAAAAATTTTAATTTGATTTTTGGAGAGTATTTTTTATTTTTTAGATGGTCAAATTCTCTTGGGGATGTAATGGTAATGGAAAAAAAATGGCAGGGGTCTTACTATAAAAGTTCAAACCTTAGGACTGTGAATGTTATTTTTAAAACATAAGGGGTCTAACGGTGCCTCTTACCATTTTTTTTGGTTTACCAAACTCGAGGATGTAATGGTAATTGCATGAAATGATTGTGCTGCCGTTAGTGTAATAGTGTTGCATAAAATATATAGATGGAAGAAATCTTACCATTTATTTGGGGGGTTCTGTTTATCAACGGCCATGGCTTCGATAACGAGCTTTGAGAGGTGGGCAGTTGAAAATCCTATGCTTGGTTTAAAACCAACTGTTGACCAAACTCAACAGCCGCATTCAAAGCCGGTGCTTGCTCTTCCGATACCCATTTCGAGAAGGTCTGCAATTCTGATCTCGATTTCGCTTCCTCTAAGCCTCATTTCGCTGCCTCAACCATCACAGGCCAGAGAGAGGCGCAACAGAAAGTCCATCCCTCTTGAAGACTACCTTACCAGTCGTTAGTCGCTCGTCCCCTCTTATTACTACTTACCCTTGTCTTGTCACTCCTCCGCCGCCTATTATTTCTATGTTCTGTTCATGTTCTTGCTGTAAATTCCTCTTAATTTTCATTAATTTTTTGGGAATATTTACTTGTAAGTAAATATTTAATTAAATGGAAACCCATGTGATGTTTTCTGAGATTTTGTTGTGGTTTCAGATATAAAGCACATAATGTTTGCAAATCATTGTTTCTTGTCATTGTGGTTTTGTTATTTCCTTCAAATGGAAATACTAATGACTGATACAATGACTGATGTAATTTATTTATTTTTTTTATGGGCTTATCTTCCTTTCTCCCTCTTTTTTGGAGTTTGTTAATGCGGTGGCTCCTTTGGGAGTCCTACATTAGTTTGCTTACAATGGAAGGAATTATAAATAAAAGCTCTTTTTCTTTTTCTTTTTTTTAGTAACACGCCAATCAAAGTTTTGGATAGCGAATTTGTACTCTAATTAAATTGCTCTTTAGTGAGGTCAGAGGTGAGGGTTAAAGTTTGCTTGAGAAATTGCTTTGTGGGGTGTCTTGGATATTGGGTGTGAGAGAGAATTGTACGGTTGTAAAAATTTTCATACAGTGAATTTTCTTTTTTGATGCCCGTGGTTTTTCTCCAGTTGGAGTTTTTCACATAAATTCTTGTATTGTTATTATTTATTTGTTCTTCTCGATATTTTGCCAAAGGTAGATCCTAAGGGGTGAATTTAAGGGGCCTAAATTCCCAACACCGTTTGTTTGATCTCTGATATAGGTCTAGTTGATGCCTTTGTATTTCAGAAGTGATTGTGTTTGGGCAATAATATGTCAAATACATTGCTACTTCATGTACAGTACATCTGAAAATGTTGGTATATTGCCCAAAGATAAAATTATGATATTTATAAGCATAATTTTGAAGGACCAAAAAATGGGCAGAATCTTCTTCTTTTTCACTTGGAGTTTGTTTTGAAGAAAAATTTGGGCTGAATTTTCGTATGTACAGTTCTCTTGTAACTTTACTACTGCTGCTGTTACTAAAGATTGCAGAATGATCAGTAACAACTTTAGGATTGTTAAGTGCAGCCCCCTCGATTTCCTTTCCTACAACCCCATCTGAAATCACATCAGAATACTCATTAACAATTATAGGAGCAGTGACTTCATATGATAAATATTTTCAGAAAGCAACTTTAGATGTAATTTAAGTATATAATTTTCCTTTCCTTTGTTAATCGGTTGCTCTTTGAAACAGCTGATGGGCTGAAATACTATGATGTTGTTGAAGGAAAGGGTCCTGTTGCTGAAAAGGGATCAACTGTTCAGGTCTGTTTGTAATGGAACTAATCGACCCTTCTGTTCTCATGTAATGGGTTGCAGCTTACTTTTTTTCTCTAGCTTCTCCACAGGTGCATTTCGACTGTTTATATCGTGGTATTACAGCAGTGTCAAGCCGAGAATCTAAAATATTAGCTGGAAATCGCATCATTGCACAGGTTTTTTTACTTCTTTTGGCTTAGTCTGTTAACGCGAGGTTACCCATCCTTGGTTTATTCTCTATTTTGATGCCTTTGTTGCCTCAACTATCTTTATTGTCACTATTAGAATATATTTATATTATTATATTATCTTACCAATATTAGTATTAGAATATATTATATGATCATATTATCTTACCAATATTAGAATATATTTCATTACTATATGTAATTATCATATTCTTAGATATTCTACTTTTCTTGTTTAAATTATTTTAGTCTATATATACCGTTGTACTCTTTCTTATAATACATATCAATAGTACATCAATATAATCATTCTACCCTTTTCTCTCCCATTATTAATCTCCTTTCTAACGGTCACTCTTCAAGAAAGTCTGATCAATGCTTGAATAACGTGAAATTTAGTTGTAAACAACCACAGAAGATATTTGATGCTTAACATATTAGGCACAGCTGCACAAACATTGCTGATAAAATGATGGAAAATAATTTATCATTAAAGTCGTACAACACCAAAGCCATGGTACAAGCCCATTCCAAGCCAATTTATGACCCTGCAGGTTTTCCATTTTCCTCCTTCCACTGGTGGTTTAATGGGCACCTGACACGGGCCATTTCCCTGCCTAATTATTTCTGTTACCAACCAGACAAAAGCGTATCATTTTTCGAATCTTTTACACCTAGTCAAATAATGAAGTCTTTAATCCCTGGTGCATGGCATTTTGACAGTCATTGACTCGTGTTCACTTGTATCCTAAATAGCCTTATGAGTTCAAGGTTGGAGCTCCCCCAGGGAAAGAACGGAAGCGCGATTTTGTTGACAACCCGAATGGCTTGTTCTCTGCACAAGCTGCACCCAAACCCCCACCAGCAATGTATTCAGTAACTGAGGGAATGAAAGTCGGGGGAAAGGTGATAACGTCCCTTTTACTGTCTTTATATGCATGGTTAAATCACTAGCTGTTCTTCTTCTACATTATTGGAACTGTAATCTCGCATAATGCTTTTCTATTCTCATTCACAGCCTGTCTTATTCTTTTTGTGCAGAGGACTGTGATAGTTCCTCCTGAGGCTGGGTATGGCAATAAAAGAATGAATGAAATCCCGGTAAACCCCTAACGGCTGTGGTACCATTCTGTTATTTTGAATTTTTACTCTTGTTAATTTCTTCCATTTTGTGAATTTGATATTGTGGTGCATAAGGTGAAAGGAGCAACAAACAACCGGGTCACTGTAAATGGCAGCAAAAACTCAAACATTCAAAATATTGCTATGTTTTGTGTTCTATGCATGATAAATCTCATCCATACATTTATTCTTATAAGCCATGGATTCAATACTTATGAGTCATACTATGTCAGACGGACATTTTTTCCCCCTTGACATTTTTAGAAACTAGCACTTTATGAAGTAACAACTCTACTATTTTAGTCTTTAGGCTCCAGGGATTAGTCGAGGTGCACGCAAGTTGGTCCGAACACTCTCGGTTACCAAAAAAAAGAAGGAAAAAAGAAAAATAATACTCTACTACTTTAGTATTAATTATTTGAATCTTCCATATATGTAAATTCTCTCTTATATTTTACTATAACTTAATCTCAATTCTATTCATTTGAAATCCATGGGTATCCCAAATAAAATTATTTTGATGTTTATTTTGCAGCCAGGAGCTGCCTTTGAACTGAATCTTGAGCTTTTGCAAGTAAAGCCATCAGAAGGAAAGTAGCATGTTTTTGGGTTAGTGAAGGGTAGTCTAAATTTCTTCTTCTCCTCCTCCCCCTCCTCCTCCTCCTCATTTAATTCTTGTATAAAATATTTACAAATTTGTCCTTTTACATGGATAAGCACAGCTTCATTATTGGCCAATCTGTCAAATTGAAAGGTTCTTGGATCTCTTTATTTTGTTGGAGCATATTGTAAATATGTCACAGGAAATTTTTTATCTTGGACGGTGTATCAAGCATTTTGAATTGAATTGTCCAGAGCTTTTCATATATCAGAAGGAGAAGTTAATTTATTCTGTTGAAACTTGTAGTAAAATCCCAGCCTTTCTCTCACATATTTGCAACTTTTGGTAATATCTCCCATGAATTTGTTTTTCTTTTGATGTCTTTGGGACAGAAATATACCATTACTTGGGATGTGTTGGGACAATTACAAACTGATGACATGGACAGCCGAACAGCTATCCTGGCCTCCGGGTGACAATTTGTATTTGGGTTAATTATCGTGTTAGTTCAAAGTTTAGTAAATATGTTAAATAATTAATTTATATTAAAATTGGATCAATTTCGGGTTAGTATATTTATTGAAAAACTTTATTTGTATCATATCTCTCTTAATAATTCTGTATTAGTGCCATTTTATATCTAATATTACTTTATTTGTCATTTTTCAATTCTCCAGTGGACTCGGGGGAGTTGACATCACTCCCCCTTGATGTTACCGAGACATTAGATCTGAACTATTGAATTTAATAGCTTAGATTCATTCACATATTTTCAATTTAAAAATACTTAAATGAATGTAAATTGTTAAACTTTACTTCAACAATCTTGAAATCTAATGTCATATGCGCCTCACCCTTTTCATTCTCCATTCTAGTCTCAATGCTCATGCCATGCTTTTTTTTTTTTTTTCAATTTTTTCCTTATATCGATAAAAAATATATTTTAAAATTCATACCAAAGTAATTTCTTAATAAATTAATCTGATTTGGTTCTAGTTTATAAAGTTATAAATATTGTTCTATATAAATTTATGAGAAATATAAATATAATACATCAATAATTTTTATATAATAAAACACATCATTTGAATTTAAAATTTGAAATTCAAATAAATATATATTATATTTTGTAAATTATACATACATATATTATATATATGATATTTTGCAAAATTATGCAAATTATATTTTACTTATATTATCTATTATTATTAAATAATGTATGGATATCTCTAGACAAAGTTGACTAAATTTTTATTTAGAAAAATATATTTAAATTTGAAATTTTTAAAAAAATTATTAAAAAATAAACATTTAAATTAAAAATTCAATTTTAAAGTACTTAAAACTTAAATTTTAAATACATACACTTTTATACTATATGTTATTTATATAATAAGAAAGTTTAAAATTTTAAATTTGAGATATTTTTAGTTGTTGAATTTACTAAATAGCCAAGATTAATTTCTTTTTTTTTTTTCAGTCTTCCCATATTTTTGTAATACTTTTTATATAAAGATGTCATTTATATAATAAAGAACCTTAAAATTTTAAATTTAAGGTATTTTCAACTGTTGAATTTGCTAAATGACTAGGATTATTTTTCTTTTTCTCTCACTCTTCCATATTTTTTTGAATACTTTTTATATAAAAGATTTTAAATTAATATATTAAAAATGTGATAATATTTATAATAAATAATAAAATTTTATACATTCATCTCTTTTGATTAATAATTTTTATTTTTATAGATTATTTTTACATTTTTATGTAAATTTATTTTTATAAATTTATATTTAAGTTATTTATACGCCAAATTATATTTCTATACCTCATATACAAATTAAATTAATAAAACAAATTAAATTTATTTGGTTCAATTTTTCAGTTTCAATCACGTTGCTCACCGCGGCCCTCGTTAGTGATTCGTGGCCGCCTTGTGCCTTCCTATCACACTCCGGGTAACTGAAAAAGAATAAGTTGTTGGTTTGAACAAGTGGTACCATATGTATCTATAATTAAATTTTAGATTGCCATTGGATTTAACTGAGGTTGCGTTTGGTAATCAGCTGCCAACTATTAATTTTTAATTTTTTTGAAATAATTAAATTTACTTTCTTATATTTATTTTTTTTTTTCAAATCTTGAAGAGTAAAGATATTAAATGAATAAAAAAATTAAAAAATTAACTATTAAAAAATTAATTTTTAACTTTCTTTTTCAAATAAAAAAACTTTTTTTTTTAATAAATAACTAGTAACCAGATAATAAAAAAACTTTTTTTTTTTCAAACTCGACTTGCCAAATGATTTGGTTGTGGTTAATATTATTGTAATTAAGAGAGATTTTTTTTTGGGTACGTTATATTAATTTCTATTTATAATTATAATTATAATTATAATTATATAATTTATATGTGATTATTTTACAATTATTATAATTCAAGTTTTTTTGTTTTTTGAAAGGTAAAGTTTTTTTTTTATAAGGGGGAGGAGGAAGACTCGAACTCGAGTCATGAGCAGGCAAGAGATGCTCTTAACCATTGAGTTACAGACCACGCTCATTATAATTCAGGGTTATCAAATCCAGATTTACGATTATGCATGTATATTCATTTTAGAAAAAAAATTAATTTTAGATTGAAATTTTAATTTTAATTGATTAAAATTTTGAATTTTAGTTATATGAATTTATAACAACGACTTGTGTAGAAGGTGCCAAAAAAAAAACTTCTATTTATTTATTTATATGTGTTTATTTAAAAAAAAAAACTAAACCCACTGGGGAGCTGAATGAAACCTATTCTTTGATAAGCAACAAAGCAAAATAAGACAAGACCTTCTAGTCTCCCAGTGGACAGTGTTGTGCATGGCAGAAAGTGTTAGCGGGAAGTGTTAATTTTTTCTAATGTTAGTCATAAACTATCAAAAGAAAAATTTTCTTAAAAAGTCCTTTATTCTTCAAATCTAATGTGAAGTAAATACATATAACCTATTAAAATATTATTTTTATTATTTTAATGTTGTAATAATAATTTAACATAAGATTGTCATTAAATTTTAAATTTATTAAATTAAAGGTATAATAGTTTAAATATAAAATTGTTATTATAAAATATAAAATTTTAGATATATTTAGGTTACGTTTGTATTTATGAAACTAGTATTGACTCATGCGATGCACGGAATTGTATAACAATTTTATAGATAAAATATAATTTTTAAATACATTACAAAATATTTTAATAAAATTACATAATTTCATAAAATAGTTAGAGTTATTTTTTTGCCAAATATTGATTCGATCTGATCCAATCTTGAAAAATAAAATTTACTCTAGAATATATATTAAATCATAAACTTACCTAATTGGCTTGAATTTTTTTTTTGTTTTAAACTGTTTGTTAGTTTTAATATACATTTTTATGTTTTTTTTTTAATTCTTGACTTATTTTGCAAAATTAAAAATACTATTAGTCTTAATTATATTAAGTTAAAAATTATTGATATGACCAATTTAAATTTAACATTGAAAATTTTTTTAGAAATTTTTCTAAAAATAAATTATTCACATACTTAAATAATATTTCAAAATTTATTTAATTTTTTTAAATTAAAGATATGACAAATTTTAGATATACATTTGTGTGTTTTTTGTGTGTTTAAACAAATTATTTTGAATTTTTATTTATTTTAATTTAATTATTAATGTATTTGAAATATATAAATTTCACAATTATATTAAATTTATAATGAAGTGGGTTACTTTTTAGAACTCATGAGTTAATTCATATAAAATTTATAAGTAAATGGACTCTTTTTCGTAACTCAATCAAGTGAGTTCATTTTCAAAACTGATGAGATCTTTAACATTTATTAAATTATATATCACAATTCTGGTGCTTTTATAAAAAAAAAAAAAGTGAAATTATAGTATTTTAGCGATGTTGAATAAATAAATAAAGGTTTTGTGAATGAAAAAAAAAAAGAAAATGAATAAATTCAAAAAATAATTCAAAAATCTATAAAAAAAAAAGAGAAAAATAGAATGCCATATGCAATATAAAATTAAAGCAAAGGAAAGAAGACAAAAAAATGTATGTAGTATTATAAATTTATAAAAATAACTCAAATATTAAGTATTATTATTTAGTTAAAAATTGTGATTTGACTAATTTCAATTTAAAATTAGAAATTTTTCTAAACAAAAAAAATTATTCCTAAGTTTAGATAATATTTTAGCATATTTTGTGTTTTTAAATTTTAACATTTTTTATATTTTTTAAATATAAGATATAAAAAGAGTTATTATTATAAGAGAAGTTATGTTTTTTAATTTGATTAATATTTAATAATTTTTAAATATTTTTATTCCAAATTAATTATTTAGTAAATTTTAAAACTATAAGGAACTAATAAGTAAGTTTTATTTAAGGAATCTATAAAAGTGGATCTCTTTTCAGAACTCAAGAAAGTTGATTTTTTTTAAACCCATGAGTTCTTTTGCATTTATTAAAATTACATGCCACAACTCAAATGTTTTTATAGGCAAAAGAAAAAATAAAGTTGTAATATTTTGGCAATACGAGACAAAGAAATAATAGTTTTGTAAATGAGAAAAGAGAAAAGAAGAAGAGAGAAGGAAGGAAATTAAAAATTAATTTAAAAATCTATTAAAAAAAAAGAAAAAAAGAATTGTGATCAAAGAGACATATTACCTAAAATTAGAATGAAGGAGAAGAGGAGCGAGAAAATACATTATTTCATTATAGTATAGATTTATTTTTAGTTTTCGTTGTTATTGAGGCCAGCGGTTGCACTTAACCCCGAAATTGCATAAATTTACCGTTTGTACCTCTGTTAGTGAAACTGTTAATAACGAGGAGACAGTACTTACCCCCCAAAAAACCCCCCTCTCCTCCCCCCCCCCGGGCCCCCGGCCCGGCCAAAAATAAAAATTAAAAAGAAGAAGAAGAAGTAAGTAACGAGGAGGAGTCCTCGGTAAAGGGTAGGCCCAACCTAGGGCTTATTTGTTGTGTGTTCGCGTTGAGGGATTTCTGGCGATCTGACCCGATATCAGTTACAAGACTAGAAATGGAGACTTCTATCAGGTACGACGGAGATTCCAAAGCTATCAGATTCCATGCCAAAGAGAAGTTCTCCGTTGACTCCAAAACTCACTTGCAGGTAGCAACCCCCCCTCTCTCTCTCTCTCTCTCTCTCTCTTCAAGTACTAGATATTAATATGCATAACACAATAAGAAAATGCATAATCTTGATTGCCTGTATCCTGTAATTTTCAGTTCAAATTTGGTTTTGATTGCTGGATGGTAAAACCATTGTGAATTTATGTCCTTGGTTTCCAGGCCTTAATCCTGTGTCTCGGACTCAAGTGTTTGTTGTTTGGGGCAGTGACTCCATCTCAGTTTTGAAATCAAGCTTTAATATAGCTTACATTGGAATTGAAAGGGCTAGACCATTTGTTACTGGGTTATTGTTGGGTTTAGTTTCCCAACTGAAACTGGAGGACTTATATCTGATTTATGCTACATTGTTATATTTTGTCTACTGAATGGACCTATTACCTTCTATTGGTTCACTGTTTACATGGATGATGATTTTCAACTGCAATATTAACTTTCATGGACGTTGCAGCTCAAAGGCAGATATGGTTTTGGCAAAAGAAGAAAATATTGCCTATTTTTTTTCCCCAGTGGATCTTTTAAACAAATTGGTGTCTCTTTATGTGAATTTAGAATAAACCCAACTCAATAGACTCCCCATTCATGTTATGCCCATCATTTCATCATTATATGCTTCCTCTTCCCCACTTAACATAAGACATGTTTCAACTTTTAAGGTTTCTTTCCATGTCTTTTTACGTGTGTATTTAACAATAAATTGACAGTTGGGTGAAAATATTCCAAGATCAGCGCAATCTGTAGTGCGCAATGAAAGAAATTTTTTTTTTTTTTGTTTTCTCTCTTGTACTAATTTTCCACTATTTTCAAGTTCATATAAATCCTTGGATTGTATTTCCACCCTCTATATTTTATTCAATTTCCATTTAACTCCTTGTCTTTAGGCAATGTTTGTTAGCCGGATAAAATGGCCGGATTGGATAACAAATCCGTGGGTCCCACATCAATGAAGTGTTTGTTTGATTTTTGGAAGGGAGGATGAGAAATCCATGGGCCTCACTAATCCCATGAACTTGCTGGATGAGTTATACCACCGGGGGTGTGGTATTATTAATACCCCACCTCCGGATTTGTTTTCCGCCAAAATCCAAAGGTCAAAAATTATTTCTTATCACATCACATATCAAATCATACTTTTTATCCCACTTTATATCCCACCAACCAAACACAAAAAAAATAATCCTACATTAAAAATTAATCTCATCTTTTATCCAATCCCATTTGTGGACCCCACGGTATTACTTATTCCTCATTTTCTAATCCCTCAAACAAACACAGCCTTAGTTCATTAAACTTCCACTTAAATTCAAATTTGGTGTTAAATATGTGAACATCCTAAAAGTTCTTCATCTTGTTGTGTTTGTGTGCAAGCCAGGTCCACGGAGCACTAGATACAAAATGTGGGGCTCCAAGTTATTTAAGTGCAATGATAAGGCACTTCTATCCAGATGTATGTACCAATGTTTTATATCAAAGCAATAAATGTGAATAAGTGATTGTGTTGATATTTATTAGACCTTTCTTACGGCACACTAATGTGTCTGATAATCATTTGTAGTTATCAGCTAGTCTTGGTGTTGGAGTGCAATATTATCCACATGAGAAGCTCTGGTATAGCGTGTGTGGAAAGAAGGCATTTCCTATGACACGTAATGGCTTGTTACAGTTTATTATCAAGGGGAGGTGTGATGCTGATGAAGAATTTAGAGAGGTTGGCTTTTTCCTTTGAGTTTTGAGAAATTTGGTCATGACTCATGAGTGAGATTATTATTATTATTATTATTATTATTATTTTGATAAATAAAAATACATTATTAAGAGGGCATCGAGGGATGCCACCGTTATACAAAAAAGGTTCTGAATTCCCATCCTGCTAAACCTCGGTATTCCCAATCACACTAGGATTTAGAAAATTGCTTCAGTCTCCTTCGGAGAAACCTATTTCCATCCCTCTTACATAAGGAGTACCAATTCACAATCATCTTATTTCTCACAATGAGATTATCAATGGTGAGAATCTCACTGCAAACCAAGCACCAATCAAAGAAGGCTACCTTTGGAAGAGCCAAGTCGGCAAATATTTTTCCACGAGAAATCTTCTTCCTTCCTACCAACTAACTGGATATAAAATGAATTAACTGTTAAAAAACCCCAATTTAGGCAAATTCCAATGGATGTCATCCTCTTCATCCCCCACTTTTGAAGCATATAACATAGTGAAAAGATTTTCAAAACTGTCTAATTCCCATTATAAAGATATCTACAAAGATTAATTTGCCAAACACAATTCCCTCTCACCAAAGAAAATTACTACCTAATAGGATTAAAAATAACTACTCACTATTTGAGGCTTCCTTTTCAACTGCCAACTCAAAAAAATTGGAAAAACGTCCTTCAATCTTCTACATCCAACTTGGATAGCTCCAAAAACTTAATCGATCCCCTCGTTTGACCTCATATGAAAAATACTGCTGAAAATTATTCCTCTTGGTCCAAATACCTTTTCTAAAGACTTGGCCTTTGAAGACCACCATCATCCTTAACAGCCTGTTCACCCCATGACACCCTGTATTTAGCAAAAGCAACCTTCCTCCACTACTGTTCTGCTCTTATGTGAGATTATTGAAATGTAAGAATTGATTCCTTTCATTTGTAATGTTTTCACGGTTATTGGAAACAGTGCACTTATGGCATAGCTTTACAATGTTCACAGTTTAAGTTACAAATTGCGATTACAGTCACTTTGGTTTGTTTCTGACAAAAAGGGATGGCGCTGTTCAAAACCATGAAATGTTGGTCCCTAATCTGTTGCTCTATTTACTTATGCTGCTTATACATTTGTGTTTTTTTGACAGAGGAAGTTGAGAGGAGCTGCTGAGTTTGCCCGGGGCATTCTCAATTTTCAGAAAGACCAAGATGTGAGGCTTAAAGTTGGGTATGAAGTCTTTGACAAGGTATGTATGCTAAAGTCATTATTGTTCAAAAAGTACCTTATGGTTTTCCTTTCATAAATTTACTTTCAGTCACTGTACATGATGCCATTCAATTTAACATCCTGCTCTCACTTCCTTTCCCCCCTTCCCTTTTTTTTCCATATGGTTATCCTTTAGTTTACAAATTGACTTTGTGTTAACCTTTTGTGGACTTGTGGCTCTACTTCTAAAAGGTAGTCAGTAATCAGTATGCTTTTTTCTTTACCTCCTGAATGTAATCTTGGCGGCTTCTGGTCGTCTTCTAAACCTTTATTAATCTTGAATTTTTTCCCCACTTCTTTATACTTCTTTTACACATTTCTATTTCAGGTTCCATACCTGCAGATAAGGGAAAATAATTGGACAATTAATGTTGATGTTAATGGCCGATGGAATGTGAGATATGACTTGTAAGAAGAGGAGGCCTTGATATATTTATTTGAGGTGAGATAATAATGGCAGTCTGGCAGATAAAGTTTCCTCTTAGCTCTGTATAAACAAACTCTGAATATTGGCAAATTTGAGGCTTTATTGATTTCATATATTTTAGTCTCCCTCATCTGGATCTTTTATTTTAATTTATTTTTTTGGTGAAGATTTTTGCCATTATGTGGCTGCTATGGAGATTATCTGTCTCCTGTGAGAGAGTGGTTAAGTCTGTTACCTGGTACTTTTTTTAGATTCCTTTGCAGGCTGATACTTTTTTGATTAGTTCATAAGCTGGCACATGTCCTCGTATGGTTCATTAATTAACTAAGTTTTGGGTGGGTGAGATTGGTGTTAGGTGAATGATGTTGATCTAATGCTGAATGTTTAGAAGCCCCTTGAGTTGGTCAGGCTGACGTATTTGGTCATCGGCTCTCCCTTCTTTCTTTCTCCATGTGTGCACATACATTTATTGTAAATGTTCTGATGATCCGTCTGTGTGCTGCTCCATTCAACACGTGGCCTGCATTTTTTTTTTTGGGGGGGGGGGGTGTGTGTGTGTGTTGGGGGGGATGAATATAGTTGTCAGTGGAGCAGTTGAGAATTTGCTATTCCAAAAGGAGTGTGCATGCTATATTATAGATCCTCTCTTTATTTACTTTTTTGGGGGTTTGCAATGAGAATAGTTGATGGGGTAATTTAGTGAATTGGCGAAGAAAAACTAAGAAAAAAAAAAGAAAAGAAATGGCTGATATTACTGTTCAAAGAGAAGAGTGCATGCAAATTTAGAAATCATCACTTTGTTTCCATTACCTTACAAAACCCTAATATGGTCTGTGTTTTACTGAAGGGAAGACACAAATATAGCAAACTCTTTCCACTTGACTGCATCCTTTTTGTGTTTTCAGGTTTTAACACCCCCCTTCTCTCTTCTTTTGTGGGTGATGGAATGGTTTTTAAGATTGATGGATGATACAAACTAGTGGCTTTTCAATGCTTAGTCTTCTTTGTTATCATCTGATGTTTGATGGATTAAGATTGTCATGCCATATAGGCTCCCCTTGCTTTGTCATTGTTGGTATTTTGATGTTGGCAGGCATTGTTATCCACCGATTTAATATGATGACATGGATGGACATGTTTTGTGCACAGGGGACCATTTGATTTTCTCCTTGAGAACTTTTGAGAATCTTGGAATGGGAGTAGGAATGGGGACTCCTGGGTTTATCAGAAGTGAAAATGTGTTTAGTGCCTTAGAAGTAGGGAAAGCAACACGTAGTACATGATTAGCATAAGAGAAAATTTGGAGGGAATTATAAAATTTTTCAATGAGGTAGCAGTTATATTGTGCTGAGCACTTCTTGATAAGAATTGTTCAGGACCAAGTTGAATTTTCTTGAACACCGAATTAAGCCTGTCTGTTGGTAGATGACACACACACACACACACACACACACACAGATTCCTTGTTAGTCTCTCACTAATGAGCAGTGTTGTTGAGTTGTTAGGACATCTAACCTTTCCCTGACACTTATCAAGTATTCTATTTTGGATGTTCATTATTCTAATTTGAAAATCTAGTAGATGATTAAGCTACAATTCCTGATTTTAGTTTTATAGAATAGGAGGGTGGATGGATTAGAACTTAATTCAACAAAGCCATAGTCCCAAACTAGTTGGAGTTGGCTACATGAATACTTGTGCCATTCATTTTTGTCTTTAAATTCATGTTCATAGGAAGTGACTATGTTTTACGGTGGCCATCAATCTACCACAACTCTCTTCTTTTATCTAGGCTTGGAACTGGCTATGTTAAAATAAAATAAAATTAAAACTCAACTTAACAAAGCCTTACCCCAACTAGTTGGAGTTGGCTACATGAATTCCTTCCCATTCATTTCTATCTTTGAATTCATGTTCGTAGGAAGTGATTGTGTAATTCAGTGACCGTCAATTTACTAAAACCCTCTTTTATCCGGGCTTGGGACTGGATTTATTAAAATAAACATTAAGCACTCACAAGCAAAGGATGGATGGCTTAAAGGGTAAAAGTTGGTGGCCTTCTTTTTGGTAGGGGGGTGCTATCTATTTTTGTCCCTCTCAGTTGCGGGCTCAAGTTGCTGTCTGCATGTTTGTTTAGAGGAATGAGTGCCTCACAGCAGGCATGGTAGTTGGGCATTTGATGGCCTGATGGTGCCTCTTACCTGCCATGGAAATCACATATATGCAGAAAAGCTAGTTTCAAAGTGGAATTATTATCCGTCTGTTTCTAGTGCTGTGTCTCTCAACTGCTTTCAACTTTAACGCTTTCTTTCCACATAATATATATATATATATATATATATGTATGTATGTATGTATGCATGCATGTAAAGAAAAAAGAAATAAATTAAAACTCATGTATTGGTTTGCAACTTTTGTAGACCCATGTATGAGGGGATAGACTTTTTATTGGGTGAGTAGTGTGAATAATGTGACATTCAGTTAGGTTTTTATTTTTAAGCATAGTTTTCGGGGAAAGGGGAGAGATTCTTTCTTCGCAAAGCGACATTTTCTGCTGGCAATGTTATCGCACATAAGGGGCTTTATGGTCTTGGACTCATCTTCAGGTGCTTTTTGCTGAGTTTAATGTCATCTGCTTGGCTTGTCTTCATCTTCTGGGATTGAACTGTGTATGCTCCCCGTCGTAGTTACAGTTTTGATAGCATGATAAGTGGATTAGATTAGCATCAAACAATGATCACTAAAATTATTAAAAGGGATGCTGATTTATTTACACACTTGTTTGCTTTCCAAGGATGATTTGCGCTCTCTATCTCTTTTTCTCTCTCTCTCTCTCTCTTCTCCTTTTGATGTCGGGACGTTTGAAGGCACAATTTTAAACAAATTTTAGTGTTTTTTTTTTTTTTGTCACAAGTGTCTAATTGTAATTTTTGATGTATTTGGTGAAGCAAGTAATAATTTTTAACAATTTTAGTAGTTTTTGTAACTTTTGAGTGTTTGGTAAAATTTTTGGTAACTTTTAGTATTTTTGTAACAAATTTGGCAACTTTTAGAAATTTTTATAAACTTTTGGTAATTTTTAAATTAAGAAGTTATTATAATAGAGTAGAAAAATAATAATAAGAGATTAAAAGTTAATAATTTTTTTGTCAAAAATTTTTGCTATCAAACGCCGTCATCACGTGGATTATGGGTGCTCGAGGAATAGGTTAAATAAGATGATGGGGGAGGAGATTTGACGTTGTTGCATTAAATTATTGATTTAGCTTGATGTTGTGACGTACTTTCGAACTAAACCTATGGTCAGGAAAAAAGAAAAAAAAAATCTTTAATAAATTGATAAAGCCAACAGTAAACGAATAATTATTTTTTTTGTATGTGTGGAGAATGAATTTAAGAGCGGGGGTGATTGGTGTGTTTAGAGTTGTATAAAAGTGTATAAAATAAAATAAAATTGTAAAAATAAATATTTCGTAATTTGTGCAGTGAGTGAAAAATTTAAATTTTATTGTCTCGTAATTCATGTTTGTAGAGATTTGTAGGATTTTATTTTATTTTGTGTAACTCCAAACGGAGCTGACGTGTTTACAGCTCATTTGGTAGCTTATTTAGAATTTAAAATTTTTAGTTCATTAAAAATGGATTCTTTTTTTGTTTCTTTTGTTTTGAGAAATTTACTGTAACAAAATTTAATGTAATTATTTCAGTATTAACAAAATTCATCCTTCTATTTTATTTATTGAAGTGTATTTTTTTTTATTTTTAGTTTTATTTATTTTATAACTTATATTTAAAAAAATATTAAGTGAATAGAGTCATTACGAAACATAGTATCTATTTAATTATGCTTAAATAATTGTTTCTACAATGCATATCACTTCTTAATCTTAAATAGAATGCAAGTTTTTCCATTACAAAACATTGTGTCTACTTAGATGTATTCGAATAATTGTTTCTAGAATGTATATCCTTTCTTGATCTTAAATGAAATATAGGTGTACATTCTTTCCTAATCTTAAATCTTAAATGAAATGTAGGGATTCATATGAGAATATAGTATCCCTTCCCAATCTTAAATGGTATGCAGGTGTATATCTTTTATAAAACATAATATCTATTCTTAAATGGAAAATAGGTATATATCTTACGAAACATATCTATCTGTTTAGATATGCTCGAATAATTGTTTCTACTTTCTAAAATGTGTATCCATTCGAACCCTTCTTTATTTTAAATGAAATATAGGTGTATATCTTTTACGAAACATATCTATCTATTTAGATATACTCGAATAATTGTTTCTACTTTCTAAAATGTATATCTCTTCGGACGCTTCTTTATCTTAAATGAAATATAAGTGTATATCCCTTTCCAATCTTAAATTTTAAATTGAATGTAGGAATTCATTTGAAAATATAGTATCTATTTAGATATGCTCAAATAAACCTTTCTTATAAGTTATGAACTTGTAATTATAGAATTGACTCATTATAAGTTATGAACTCTAAGTCATTCTCATTTTGAGTCGGATAGATCTATTAATTCTTTGATTTTATTTATTTTTTTAATATATAAGGTAAAAATTACTGTAGGTATGGTAAGGTTTGGATTTTTTTTTTCTTTTTTTTTTTCCCTCCTACATTTCTTCGTATCATTTTAAGAAAATAAAAATAAAAGGTTGAAACATAACATGAAATTTTTTTTTCACGTAAAAAAAGTTTAAAAGAAGTTGGTTAATTTAAAAATGCTCACCAAGAGAGGATTGTCATGATAGAACACTTCTTGCTACCACGGGTCAAATTTGCCTAAGCAAACGTGTACTGGTATGAGCCCGTTTGCTAGTACAAATTTAAAAATTTTTACATTTGGCACACTATAATTTTAAAATTGGGATTCTATAGTTACAAATCAATGACATTTTAACTATTAAAAGAGTATTTAGGCCCCGTTTGGTTTACAAATAAATTCTAAAAAATTCTATAAATATCTATTAATTTTATCTCACATCAACTTTTTTCTTTCACTGCACGCATTACGAACTCTCAATTTATCTCACTTTAGATGTGTTTGGAGTTGTATAAAAGTGTATAAAATAAAATTGTAAAAGTAAATGTCTCGTAATTCGTACAATAAGTGAAGAATTTTAATTTTACTGTCTCATAATTCGTGTTTGTAGAGATTTATAAGATTTTATTTTATTTTGTGTAGCTCCAAACGGAGCCTTTATCTTACTCCAAACTCACCATTAGTTGGTTAAAACTAATTAAAATTTAAATTAAAATCTAAATTTAATTAAAATTAACTTTTATTAACTTTTTGTATTTTTTTCAATTAAAATTTACCATATATCACTTTTACATTAAATATTTATACTTATACTATATTTTTTTGGTAAATTTTTACCAACTAAACACTCGCTTAAATGTTGTGCTAACTAAAAAGAGAAATGGTATGATAGTAATTTAATAAAAAACATACTAAAAAGTTACAAATATTTTATCAAACAAACAGAAGTTATTAAGAATTATTAATATTTTATGAAATAAAATTATTAAAAAGTACTAATATTTTATCAAACGTGTCAAAATTTTTAATTAATAATTTTTTATTAAAATAAAAACGCCAAATTTTCGTTTCGCAACGGACCCTCTTGACTGGTTTGATATTGCTATGATACAAACTGCGGCTTTCAATTAATAGTTTTTATATAAAATAAAAAATAAAAACAATGTACCCTTATGAGGGGCGCCGCCCTTGTGAGGGGGTGGTATGCAAGAGTGGACCGCAAATGTACGGAATAACAGTGATTTAAGTAAGAGTGGCAAAATAGACGGTTTGGACTAGTTGGTGATGGGTTTAAACGGGTTGAAAGTTGAATTGGTATAATTCAAACTTATTCATTTAAAAATTGGGTTGAATATAAGTGGGTTAAATACAAATTAATATAAACCCATGAATCCGTATCTAACTCATTTATTTAAGATCTAATTTATTTTTTTAATTCAAAATTTATATCAATTAATGTGTATGTGTATATATATATATATATATATCCTAATTTTTTATCAAATAAAACTTAATTTATTTCAATTAAAAATTATAACGAAAACACCGAAAAAAAGGACCCTCCATCGCAACCGTCCGGTCGGCCCAATCTCAGCTCCGAATAGTCCTTCTTAGAGGTCAGTCGTTCCTTGCTTCTGTCTTCGAAACTATGTCTCAGGGCCTTAGTGATCCAATGTTGGCTGCCATTTGTTCTTCCTTTTGACTTTTTTCTTTCCTCAAACGAATCAAAACAATATTATCACTCAAAGAACAAACCTTTCTTTTTTTTTTTTTTTTTTTTTCTCTCCCTTAGAAACTTAAATCTGCACAGGGGATATACCTATGCACACATTATGCATATATATATATATATAGATATATAGATGTGTATAGATGAGAGGGAAGTGCCTACAATGAAGAGGATTATGGATTTTTAAGGAAGTTGTGATCTGCATTTTAGCATCGTTATCAATTTTTATTTTATTTTGTATTATTATTTTCTTTTAAACGTGTGCTCCTTAGGCTGCAATTCTAAAACCAATTGATGAGTTGAAGAGTTTGATCCCCGCCGTTAGATATACAACTGACGTTCAATATTATTTTTTCTTTAATTTAATTAGATGCTTTAACGGGTCCCGTTTAATAACTCAATTGTACTAATTTATAAATAGGTATTCTATAAATTATCCAATAACAACCCATTTAGTAAAATTACAGGACCCAAACTCATTTATTATGGATTTAATTGGGTGGGTTAATGGGTTTGGGTTGACTTTATCACCCCTAGATTCAAGTAATTTGCAAGAATTTGAGTCCTTTCATCAGTGGTTGACTATAGGTATGTTTGAAATTGTATAAAATTGTAAAAAATAATATTTCGTGTTTTGTACAGTGAGTAAAAAATTTAAATTTTACTGTCTCGTAATTCATTTTTATGAAGATTTGTAGAATTTTGTATTATTTTATGAAACTCCAAACAGCGCCTATAAATTGAAACTCCGAGCTCTACTGCTCTAGTTAGGAACAGTTGAGTATGGAAAAAAATAAACAAATAAATAAAATAATATTTTTTAAAGTATTTATAATTTTAATTTATAATGAATTAAACTTAAGTAATATTATTTTAATTAGTTAAATTATTAATTAATCAAACTCAGTCGTAAATAATTATTTTATAGGACTTTAAATAATTGTTTTATAAAATTGACTTCGAGCTAATTCAAAAGTTTGTGCTCAAACTTTATATTATTTGAAGCAAAAAAAAAAAAATAATATAGATGTGTAACAGTGGTAGTCTCGTAATGAATAAAAAAATTTAAATTTTATACAAAATTATAAAAATTTATTTTATTTTATTTTTTTATAAACTTCCAAACACACTTTAATACGATACTTTCTCTATGTTTGTAATTCAGTACTCTTATTGTTTGTGGCAAAATTGAAATGGATTTGACTACTCTCGGTTGAAATTGAACTTGCTTTAAAAAAAAAAAAGTTATGTGGAAATTACTTACTAAAAAATATCATTAAGAATCTAAAAAAAAAATAATGTTTAATTGGTCAAAAATACAATAAAAATATAAAATTTAATATAAAAATGATATGTGATAAAATTTAATTAAAAATATAAAATATTAATAAAAATTAACAAATTTTGATTAATTTTGACTGATCAAACTACGACTCATGAAAGAGAGAAAAGGAATCTTCGCTGTCAAAGTGTACTGGTTTAAATTTGGTTGGTCTAAATTTGGCTTAATAGTGAAGAGATTTTGTATAAATCTAACGCACCCAAGTTGATGGAAGCGGGGAAGCTAACATTAACATTTGCTGTCAGCCGGCTGACATTAAACGGGGGCCGCACGTTGCGCAGCTTTTTTGATCCAACGGCCAAGGTCAACACCAAGGGCCAAGTACGCAGCAAGCAACTTCTTTGGGTAAATGCACTTTGAACAAAATTTATTATTGCGTAACTTATTCACAAAATAGAATTAAGGATTCCGATGTTTTTACAGGACACTGCTGCTGGCTACAATTCCTGTGCTGATAGTTTCACTTATAGTCCTAGTCATCGGGGAAAGCGTCGACCTGAGTTCGGTTGTTCAAGCAGTTATTTCTACCGTCTGTGTCATCGTCTACTTCTGCGTCTTTGTCATGGGCTATGGACCGATCCCAAACATCCTCTGCGCCGAGATCTTCCCCACGCGCGTTCGTGGCCTCTGCATCGCAATCTGTGCTCTCGTTTATTGGATCGGAGACATTATCGTTACCTACTCGCTCCCCGTGCTGCTCACTTCGATCGGTCTTGCTGGGATATTTGGTATTTATGCTGTTTTTTGTGTGGTCTCCTGGATCTTCATCTTCCTCAGGTTTCCTGAAACAAAGGGCATGCCTCTTGAAGTCATTACAGAGTTTTTTGCCGTTGGTGCAAGGCAAACTTCTGTTGCTGCTAAGGACTGAGTACTGGTTTGGAAAATTTGAAACCATCTGAAGAGTTTTTTTGCGCTGTGATTCAACAGAGAAATTATCTATATTTATATATATATATTGTTAATGTATATTAGATAATTAATAGTAGAGTTTGAGTAATAGTCAGATAACTACTAGTAGAATTTGAATAAACTTATAAAGGTAAAATTTGTCTTTTATTCTATTTCTACTTTGTAACCTTATAAATGGGGTTGTTACTTCATTGTATTAAACAAATTTAATATATATAATTTTTCTAATTTTTTCATTCATTCTTTTCTGTTAACCTATGGTTTTTTATCTTGGGTAGATTAGGCGTCCATCAGCCATATCTTTGGCCGCCAGTGCTACCCTTCTTGGTGTCATCGTCGCATTCACTGTTGCTTTACCCAACTTCATATTATTTTTGTTTATACCGTGTCTAGTTTTTTAGAAATTTTTGAATTTCAAGTCTCTTTTAGAGATACTTCTTGCTTTTTTTGGCTTTGTGTCTTTTGTCCATTTAGTGCGTTTTCCCTGCAAGCTGGGCTTGTGACCTCTAAGCGTCTAAGTAGATTTGGGTTCATGACCTTACAGCGTGTAATCAACATTACGTTTGTGACCTTTAGGCATGTAAGTAGATTTGAGTTCATGACCTTACGACATGTAACCAAAGTTACGTTTGTAGTTGTAGACACACAAATTTTGGCCAATTAAATATTGTTAAGTGTCGAATAAAAGCCCATTAAAATTGACAAATTAAATTTTGCCACGTGTCTTGTGGGGATTCTAAGAACATTATACAAGTAGACAAATATCAAATTGCCATGTGTAAAAAATGATGGAGCCGGAAGATGACGAGACTTCACCAATTAAATTGTGTCACTTGTCAGCTTAGCCCATTATTAAAGATAATTAAAAATACTTTTTAATATTTATCTCTTAAAAATAAATAAATAAATAAGAGATAATTATTTAATAAGTATGATATTATCCAAACTCTTTGATATTATCTTTTATTTAATAAATAAAATAATAAGATAATTATCTTAGAGAAGTTGAATTCAACCGTGACTCTCTCTCACACATCTATAAAAAGGGGTCACTATCAAAGAGAAAGGAAACATTCTTCTACACACAAGGAGACTCTTCTGGATCAAGCTGCCAAAACCTCACAAACTCTCAAGCAACAAGAAGATATACGTGTTGATTCGAGATCAAGCTGTAAGCCGTCGCATCAACTTTTTGAAGAGAAGAATAAGAACATTAGTTCTTTGATTAAAAGTTTCAGAAATTGTAATCCATTTTCTTCAAATCAATAAATATTTGATTTGTTACTGCAATTTTTTGTATTTATTTTCCAAACACAAAATTTGTGTGTACAGTGACCTTTAGGCATATAAGTAGAGTTGGGTTCATGACCTTTCGGCGCCTAACCAAAGCTACGTTCATGATCTCTCAGGGTGTGTAACCAGAACTAAGTTTGTAACTTTTAGGTGTGTAACAAGAGCTAAGTTCGTGGTCTCTGAGTGTGTAACCTGCGCGAAGCGAAAGGGATGTGTTAATTATTTTTCAGTTCTTAATCTCTAAACTTAAGTTGGTCTCTAATTTCCCACATTGAGTTTGAGGGGAATGTCAATGTATGTCAGATAATTAATAGTAAAATTTAAGTAATAGTCAAATAACTAGTAATAGAGTTTAGGTAAACTTGTAAAAGTAGTATTTGTTTTTTATTCTATTTTTACTTTGTAACCCTATAAATAGGATTTGCTACTTCATTATATTATACACATTTAATATATATAATTTTTCTAAATTTTTCATTCATTCTTTTTTCTTAACATATATATAGATACACACGCACACACACACACATATATGACCTATGATTTTTTTAAATAAAAAATAAAAATTATGCATAAATGTTTGAATTGATAGAGTTAATCTGTCTGATTTGTATACTGTTGTTTCCTCCACAATATCCTGAATTATCGAATCAATTATTTATTTATTTACACATCCTCCTGAATTACCACCGATCTAGCTATATTCACCATTATTACTGAACTCTGAACTTGAGATTCGCCATATGTCATATTTGGAGGAATGGTACAGACCTTGGTAACAATTTTTTCTCCGAAAGAGGATACACTAACATCAATTGTGATATTAGTCTATTGATATCGATTTTGTGAGTTGTTAGATCAAAATCAGGCAATTCACATTAAAAGTAAATTTAAAATTTAATATGAGTTGTTTAATTTTGATTTAATGGCTAACAAAACTGATGTTACAAGCTAACATCACTATTGATGGCAACCCCCAAATCTTAGGTGGTATTTGGTTTATTTTTTTGTTTTTTATTTTCTGTTTTCATTTTATGTTTTAAAAGTCTCAAAATAAAGAAACAGAAAATGCACTATTTTCATTATTTTAAAATTTTTCTTGTTTTGAATTAAAAACGTTCAAAATGATTTTTTGCCATTTTTCATTTTATGTGTAAGCTTATTTTTTGTTTCCTAAAACAAAATTTGAAAATCAAGTGACCAAATGTTTTAAGCTTTTTTCTTATCTTCAAAAACCTATAATAAAAAATGAGTTCAAAACATAAAATAGAAAACAAAAACAGAAAACAAAAAATAAAAAATAAAAAAAAAAACTAAATGAACCCTTAGTTTTTCACTCAAGGCTAAAGGTCAAACCCAATCCAATTCTAAACCTTGGAAAAAGTTAAAACAGGGGAAGCTTAGCCTCGTAGGCCCAATGGATTAGGCCCAAAACAAGCATCTGTTTGTTTTACTTCAGAAACAAATTTGCTAATTAATTCAGCTCGCTCTCTCTCCCTCTCCCTCTCCCTCTCCCTCTCCCTCTCCCTCCCTATGTAGAATCTAATAGAATTTAAATCAAAAGCCATTTGAATTCGATCGTCATATATTATGGTAGTGCTATTTTAGATTAAAGACTTTAAAAAAATGGGTGGATTCAGAATTTATAGTTAACAGAGATAAAATTATATTTTTAAGATTAATAGGAATAAAAGTAAAAATATAACGACAACAAAACATGAAGTATAATTTTGAAGAAAAAAAATAACAAAATTAATAAAATTTTAGTATAATTTTTAAATGAATGGAGGTGATTGCTCCGCTAGACCTTATTTAGGTCAGTCCATAATCTTAAATGGATTTTTGACTTTGTTTAATTTAATTTAATTTAAATTAGTAGGCATATCTGTATTTGTTTATAGTGGCTCTTTGGATGGCTCCCATTAAAAGGGGGTAAATGGTTTTATTAGTTTTTACTAAACGATGCCAATAAGGTGGAGGTGCTGGCGGCAGTGGGCTAGAACACTCTGTATAAATATCCTAGTTATGTTAGGTTAGGACAACAAAAGCTTTTTTTTATGATATCTTCGAAACTAATTCCATTTTTAGAAGCTCAACCACTGGTTTATCACTCCACTGCCTTTGTCAGCTCTCCACCACAAATCACTACTGCTAAAACACACAGAGTTCAAAACCTGCACGGCCCATTCTCACCTTCTACTCTAATAAAGCTATTGAAAAGCTTAATGTTGTGTTTCGAATATCTCTAAGCATATTCTTTTCGGCCTGAATTTATCACTTTAAAAAAAAGTAATTTCTGATTAGCAATAAAAAATAAAAAATTTGTACATGCCGACAACTACAACGGGTCCGTTTGGCTTGCAAAAATTTGTTGAAAATCTCCAAAAATCTCTATAAATCTCTGTTAACTTTATATCATATCAACTTTTTTCTCTCACTGCACGTATTACGAACTCCCTCCAAATCACAATTTATCTCATTTTTTCTTACTCCAAACAAACCCAACATAACATTGTGGGGGGAGTTTGGAGTGACAAAAAGTAAGATAATTTGTGAATTCGTAATTCATGTAGTGAGATAGAAAGTAAATAATTTTTAGAGATTTTTAGAATCTTTCAGCATTTTTACATCGCGTCAACGGAAGATGTGAAAAAAAGTACGCATTTGGTAAACTATAATATTTTTTTATTTATTTTTTGTGACTTTTTTTATTAGAATTTTTTTTTTAATAAGTTTTAGTCATGTTATTTATATTCAGAAAATAAATTACAAAAATGTTTAAAAGTGAGAGAACCCATGTACAAGTTAAAAAAAAAAAAGCCAATAGAAGATGCCAAAACCACTGCATACACTTAGGGTGTATTTAATATGGCATTAAAGAGGACAAATATTGTTGCTGTAAAATTCTGTTCTTTTTAATTATGCATTTTATGTTTCGTGAAAATTTAAATGAATTAAAATTTCCCATTTAAAGTCAATTTTCCATAGAGTTGGAGGAAATATGAGAAAATTTGCAACAGTAACATCCTGATAATTGTTTCCACAACATTTAGGCGGCGTTTGGAGTCCCAAAAAAATCAAAAGATGAGATTGATGTGATGTAAAAATGATATGTAGCAAATTTTAATTGGAGAGATTTGAAAACTTTTGAAAATTTTTGATTTTTTTTAAGTTCCAAACGAACCCTTACTTTCACAATTTTTAACTTCATACCAAGGGGCTATTTAAAGTTCTACAAAAAATAAATAAATAAATAGATGTCCACAAATTTTAAATTTTCTTTTTATTATGCGAATTAAGAAATTACAACTTGTACACATTTATACTAATTTTTTTTTTTTTTCACTATAAGCATCTTTTAAAATGTATAATAAGTTTTAAAGCACGTAATAACTGCCGACTAAATTGAATTATTCTTTTAAAGAATAACTATATATGGTCAATAAAACAAAAGAATTATATTCTTCAAACTTATGACTGATAGTAAACATTAATAAAGGAACGAATATGAAGCTAAAGGTGGACAACGAGTGGGACAAGCAAAACACGTAAAAAAAAAAAAAAGTTAAGTCCACAGCCTAATTAAGAACTTGGTGACCTTGAGTCAATGGTGCTTTGGAATATTTTCTATTGCAACTACCAGAAGAGCAGATGAGAAACCCCACTAAAGAGTTTTTAATTGTTATTAATCGCTCCCCAAAAAAAAAAAAAAAAGAAAAGAAAAGAAAAGAAAAGGAAAGGCAACATCATTCTTTTAAAAACCTTAAAATAAACACTTGTCAAAATCAAATAATTGGAACGAGCGGTGCTCTTTATTTTTACAACCTTTAAGTTAAATCCGTTGTCAAATACATAATAAATGAATTTTTATTATAATATTTTAATTATATTGATAATTTATTTTTAAATATTTTAATATTTAATATAATTATTACATCAAGCCAGTAACTTAAATACATTTTTATCATTTAATTGAACCCTTGGAAATTCATTTGAATGTTACATAAATAAAATGCAAAAGTTATAAAAATAAAATAAATAAATAAATAAAGGTTGTAACAGTTCTAATTAAAGACATGGGAAATCAACATGGAGGACGATGAACTTCAATCTCAGCTTCATTTCAACGGAGCTATGCAAATTCTAGATCTGCAGATCATATACATCTAGTGCAGAGAATGATAATTTGATTGATATATGGAAATTGAGAAGTTAATATACATATAGCGTAAAAGTGAAAATAATTTACATATCAGATTACTGGCCGGATTTGGAAGCCCCTTGAGCTAAGGCAAGAAGATATTCACATTAGCTTGTCTATGTTGCTCCAGTCTGGCCTCCGTCTGAGGTCCGGCTGCAGAATTCGCCGGCAGTCCGCCGCACTTCTGGCACCTGGCCGACACCAGAAGCTGACGGCACGACGGGCAGGAGGAATGAGATCCGAGCCACGTATCGATGCATCCTCGGTGGAATCCGTGGCCGCACAGCGGCAGCACTCGGATTTCATCTCCGGTGAAGAATTCCGCCAAGCAAATGGCGCAATCGGCGAATTTCACCGCGTCTTCGGCGGTGTACGTGCGTTTCGGAAGCGAATTGAGGACCTTCTTCTTGAGGCCTTTGTTCGGCGGCGGCGGTGGCGTCGGAGGACCCGAGCGGGCCGCGGCGCCGCCTGAGATCCGCCGGATCCAGGCGCAGCGAGCAACCGCGACGAGGCCGAGCACGCAGATTAGGGCACACAGCAGAGCAGCAAGTATGACAACGAAGTCAGAATCGACGTTTTCTGTTTCCGGCAAGTTGTTTGCTTCCTTGGACGGCGATTTGACATCGCCGAGAAGTCTTGAGCGAAGACTCATGTGTAGACTAGAGACCGATTGGATTGGGAGAGAGAATCCCGATGTCTAAGCGTTTTAATTTAAAGTCCAAATTGCAATCAACTTGGGAAGCGGGGAGGCTAACATTAATATTTACTGTCAGCCGGCTGACATTAAACGGGAGCCGCACGATGCGCGGCTTTTTGATCCGACGGTCAAGGTCAACACCAAGGACCAAGTACGCAGCAAGCAACTTTTTTGTTTCTTTTTTTTTGTTGTTTCGTTTTCCTTTTTTTTTTTTTTTTTTTCTTTTTTTTTTTTTTTTTTTGTGAAACTTGGGCTGTAACCAAATTTTTACTTTTTTTTTTTTCAAATATAGTTTAAATGGTAGCCTAAAAAAAAAATTTAAATGATAAAAATGTATTTAAGTTACTGGCTTGATGTAATAATTATATTAAATATTAAAATATTTAAAAATAAATTATCAATATAATTAAAATATTATAATAAAAATTCATTTATTATGTATTTGACAACGGATTTAACTTAAAGGTTGTAAAAATAAAGAGCACCGCTCGTTCCAATTATTTGATTTTGACAAGTGTTTATTTTAAGGTTTTTAAAAGAATGATGTTGCCTTTCCTTTTCTTTTCTTTTCTTTTCTTTTTTTTTTTTTTGGGGGAGCGATTAATAACAATTAAAAACTCTTTAGTGGGGTTTCTCATCTGCTCTTCTGGTAGTTGCAATAGAAAATATTCCAAAGCACCATTGACTCAAGGTCACCAAGTTCTTAATTAGGCTGTGGACTTAACTTTTTTTTTTTTTTACGTGTTTTGCTTGTCCCACTCGTTGTCCACCTTTAGCTTCATATTCGTTCCTTTATTAATGTTTACTATCAGTCATAAGTTTGAAGAATATAATTCTTTTGTTTTATTGACCATATATAGTTATTCTTTAAAAGAATAATTCAATTTAGTCGGCAGTTATTACGTGCTTTAAAACTTATTATACATTTTAAAAGATGCTTATAGTGAAAAAAAAAAAAATTAGTATAAATGTGTACAAGTTGTAATTTCTTAATTCGCATAATAAAAAGAAAATTTAAAATTTGTGGACATCTATTTATTTATTTATTTTTTGTAGAACTTTAAATAGCCCCTTGGTATGAAGTTAAAAATTGTGAAAGTAAGGGTTCGTTTGGAACTTAAAAAAAATCAAAAATTTTCAAAAGTTTTCAAATCTCTCCAATTAAAATTTGCTACATATCATTTTTACATCACATCAATCTCATCTTTTGATTTTTTTGGGACTCCAAACGCCGCCTAAATGTTGTGGAAACAATTATCAGGATGTTACTGTTGCAAATTTTCTCATATTTCCTCCAACTCTATGGAAAATTGACTTTAAATGGGAAATTTTAATTCATTTAAATTTTCACGAAACATAAAATGCATAATTAAAAAGAACAGAATTTTACAGCAACAATATTTGCCCTCTTTAATGCCATATTAAATACACCCTAAGTGTATGCAGTGGTTTTGGCATCTTCTATTGGCTTTTTTTTTTTTAACTTGTACATGGGTTCTCTCACTTTTAAACATTTTTGTAATTTATTTTCTGAATATAAATAACATGACTAAAACTTATTAAAAAAAAAATTCTAATAAAAAAAGTCACAAAAAATAAATAAAAAAATATTATAGTTTACCAAATGCGTACTTTTTTTCACATCTTCCGTTGACGCGATGTAAAAATGCTGAAAGATTCTAAAAATCTCTAAAAATTATTTACTTTCTATCTCACTACATGAATTACGAATTCACAAATTATCTTACTTTTTGTCACTCCAAACTCCCCCCACAATGTTATGTTGGGTTTGTTTGGAGTAAGAAAAAATGAGATAAATTGTGATTTGGAGGGAGTTCGTAATACGTGCAGTGAGAGAAAAAAGTTGATATGATATAAAGTTAACAGAGATTTATAGAGATTTTTGGAGATTTTCAACAAATTTTTGCAAGCCAAACGGACCCGTTGTAGTTGTCGGCATGTACAAATTTTTTATTTTTTATTGCTAATCAGAAATTACTTTTTTTTAAAGTGATAAATTCAGGCCGAAAAGAATATGCTTAGAGATATTCGAAACACAACATTAAGCTTTTCAATAGCTTTATTAGAGTAGAAGGTGAGAATGGGCCGTGCAGGTTTTGAACTCTGTGTGTTTTAGCAGTAGTGATTTGTGGTGGAGAGCTGACAAAGGCAGTGGAGTGATAAACCAGTGGTTGAGCTTCTAAAAATGGAATTAGTTTCGAAGATATCATAAAAAAAAGCTTTTGTTGTCCTAACCTAACATAACTAGGATATTTATACAGAGTGTTCTAGCCCACTGCCGCCAGCACCTCCACCTTATTGGCATCGTTTAGTAAAAACTAATAAAACCATTTACCCCCTTTTAATGGGAGCCATCCAAAGAGCCACTATAAACAAATACAGATATGCCTACTAATTTAAATTAAATTAAATTAAACAAAGTCAAAAATCCATTTAAGATTATGGACTGACCTAAATAAGGTCTAGCGGAGCAATCACCTCCATTCATTTAAAAATTATACTAAAATTTTATTAATTTTGTTATTTTTTTTCTTCAAAATTATACTTCATGTTTTGTTGTCGTTATATTTTTACTTTTATTCCTATTAATCTTAAAAATATAATTTTATCTCTGTTAACTATAAATTCTGAATCCACCCATTTTTTTAAAGTCTTTAATCTAAAATAGCACTACCATAATATATGACGATCGAATTCAAATGGCTTTTGATTTAAATTCTATTAGATTCTACATAGGGAGGCAGAGGGAGAGGGAGAGGGAGAGGGAGAGGGAGAGAGAGCGAGCTGAATTAATTAGCAAATTTGTTTCTGAAGTAAAACAAACAGATGCTTGTTTTGGGCCTAATCCATTGGGCCTACGAGGCTAAGCTTCCCTTGTTTTAAGTTTTTCCAAGGTTTAGAATTGGATTGGGTTTGACCTTTAGCCTTGAGTGAAAAACTAAGGGTTCCTTTGGTTTTTTTTATTTTTTATTTTTTATTTTCTGTTTTTGTTTTCTATTTTATGTTTTGAACTCATTTTTTATTATAGGTTTTTGAAGATAAGAAAAAAGCTTAAAACATTTGGTCACTTGATTTTCAAATTTTGTTTTAGGAAACAAAAAATAAGCTTACACATAAAATGAAAAATGGCAAAAAATCATTTTGAACGTTTTTAATTCAAAACAAGAAAAATTTCAAAATAATGAAAATAGTGCATTTTCTGTTTCTTTATTTTAAGATTTTTAATACATAAAATGAAAACAGAAAATAAAAAACAAAAAAATAAACCAAATACCACCTAAGATTTGGGGGTTGCCATCAATAGTGATGTTAGCTTGTAACATCAGTTTTGTTAGCCATTAAATCAAAATTAAACAACTCATATTAAATTTTAAATTTACTTTTAATGTGAATTGCCTGATTTTGATCTAACAACTCACAAAATCGATATCAATAGACTAATATCACAATTGATGTTAGTATATCCTTTTTCGGAGAAAAAATTGTTACCAAGGTCTGTACCATTCCTCCAAATATGACATATGGCGAATCTCAAGTTCAGAGTTCAGTAATAATGGTGAATATAGCTAGATCGGTGGTAATTCAGGAGGATGTGTAAATAAATAAATAATTGATTCGATAATTCAGGATATTGTGGAGGAAACAACAGTATACAAATCAGACAGATTAACTCTCTATCAATTCAAACATTTATGCATAATTTTTATTTTTTATTTAAAAAAATCATAGGTCATATGTGCGTGTGTGTGTGTGTATCTATATATATGTTAAGAAAAAAGAATGAATGAAAAAATTAGAAAAATTATATATATTAAATGTGTATAATATAATGAAGTAGCAAATCCTATTTATAGGGTTACAAAGTAAAAATAGAATAAAAGACAAATACTACTTTTACAAGTTTACCTAAACTCTATTACTAGTTATTTGACTATTACTTAAATTTTACTATTAATTATCTGACATACATTGACATTCCCCTCAAACTCAATGTGGGAAATTAGAGACCAACTTAAGTTTAGAGATTAAGAACTGAAAAACAGTTAACACATCCCTTTCGCTTCGCGCAGGTTACACACTCAGAGACCACGAACTTAGCTCTTACGAACTTAGTTCTGGTTATACACCCTGAGAGATCATGAACGTAGCTTTGGTTAGGCGCCGATAGGTCATGAACCCAACTCTACTTACATGCCTAAAGGTCACTGTACACACAAATTTCGTGTTTGGAAAATAAATACAAAAAATTGCAGTAACAAATCAAATTTTTATTGATTTGAAGAAAATGGATTACAATTTCTGAAACTTTTAATCAAAGAACTAATATTCTTATTCTTCTCTTCAAAAAGTTGATGCGACGGCTTGCAGCTTGATCTCGAATCAACACGTATATCTTCTTGTTGCTTGAGAGTTTGTGAGGTTTTGGCAGCTTGATCCAGAAGAGTCTCCTTGTGTGTAGAAGAATGTTTCCTTTCTCTTTGATAGTGACCCCTTTTTATAGATGTGTGAGAGAGAGTCACGGTTGAATTCAACTTCTCTAAGATAATTATCTTATTATTTTATTTATTAAATAAAAGATAATATCAAAGAGTTTGGATAATATCACACTTATTAAATAATTATCTCTTATTTATTTATTTTTAAGAGATAAATATTAAAAAGTATTTTTAATTATCTTTAATAATGGGCTAAGCTGACAAGTGACACAATTTAATTGGTGAAGTCTCGTCATTTTCGGGCTCCATCATTTTTACACATGGCAATTTGATATTTGTCTACTTGTATAATGTTCTTAGAATCCCCACAAGACACGTGGCAAAATTTAATTTGTCAATTTTAATGGGCTTTTATTCGACACTTAACAATATTTAATTGGCCAAAATTTGTGTGTCTACAACTACAAACGTAACTTTGGTTACATATCGTAAGGTCATGAACTCAAATCTACTTACATGCCTAAAGGTCACAAACGTAATGTTGGTTACACGCTGTAAGGTCATGAACCCAAATCTACTTAGACGCTTAGAGGTCACAAACCTAGCTTGCAAGGAAAACGCACTAAATGGACAAAAGACACAAAGCCAAAAAAAGCAAGAAGTATCTCTAAAAGAGACTTGAAATTCAAAAATTTCTAAAAAATTAGACATGGTATAAACAAAAATAATATGAAGTTGGGTAAAGCAACAGTGAAGGCGACGATGACACCAAGAAGGGTAGCACTGGCGGCCAAAGATATGGCTGATTGACGCCTAATCTACCCAAGATAAAAAACCATAGGTTAACAGAAAAGAATGAATGAAAAAATTAGAAAAATTATATATATTAAATTTGTTTAATACAATGAAGTAACAACCCCATTTATAAGGTTACAAAGTAGAAATAGAATAAAAGACAAATTTTACCTTTATAAGTTTATTCAAATTCTACTAGTAGTTATCTGACTATTACTTAAACTCTACTATTAATTATCTAATATACATTAACAATATATATATATAAATATAGATAATTTCTCGTTGAATCACAGCGCAAAAAAACTCTTCAGATGGTTTCAAATTTTCCAAACCAGTACTCAGTCCTTAGCAGCAACAGAAGTTTGCCTTGCACCAACAGCAAAAAACTCTGTAATGACTTCAAGAGGCATGCCCTTTGTTTCAGGAACCCTGAGGAAGATGAAGATCCAGGAGACCACACAAAAAACAGCATAAATACCAAATATCCCAGCAAGACCGATCGAAGTGAGCAGCACGGGGAGCGAGTAGGTAACGATAATGTCTCCGATCCAATAAACGAGAGCACAGATTGCGATGCAGAGGCCACGAACGCGCGTGGGGAAGATCTCGGCGCAGAGGATGTTTGGGATCGGTCCATAGCCCATGACAAAGACGCAGAAGTAGACGATGACACAGACGGTAGAAATAACTGCTTGAACAACTGAACTCAGGTCGACGCTTTCCCCGATGACTAGGACTATAAGTGAAACTATCAGCACAGGAATTGTAGCCAGCAGCAGTGTCCTGTAAAAACATCGGAATCCTTAATTCTATTTTGTGAATAAGTTACGCAATAATAAATTTTGTTCAAAGTGCATTTACCCAAAGAAGCTAGCTAATAGTCATTTACCCACAAAAAAAAAAAAAAACTAAATTTTTTTGTTCCCAAACTCAGCCGAGAATGTCTTTGGAGTAAGAATTTGGAGAAAGAAATGAATCCATTCAAATAAGAACCTGTATTTAAGATTTTGTGTTTCCCTCCTCTTTTTTCCTTTTTTTTTTTTTTTCCTTTTCCTTTCTCTTAAAAAAAAAAATAGAAAAAGATACCTTCTGCCAGCAACATCCATGAGCCTCATTGCAACAAGGATTGAAGGAAGCATCAGCAAAGTCGTAAATGCACTAATTAGGAAAGATGCAGACTCCGTGCCGATGCCAAGGTTGGCAAGAAGAACTTCTACTCCTGCCTCTTCAAGAATTTGAGGGGTGTAGTACAGAACCCCGTTTATGCCAGAAAACTGCACATAACATTAATGGTACACATTAGATGCAAATTCTTCTTAGAGGGAGAAAAAGGGTATAAAAAAGGAGGAAGAAAGTAAAAAGAGTATTGGCCTCCTAAGAGAATAAAAGGGTAACACATTAAACAAGAGTCCCGCATTGTAGCGACTAGGGAAGGTCAGATGTAGAAAGCATTTCCCAGTGCAAACAAAGAGTTTGATTCTAGGGTTTGAACCCCTGACCCTTAGATCACAATGGATTAACCTTACTACTGGAACAACTTATTCCAATCTCAAAATCTATTTGACATTCCATTAAATTGAAGTGCATTCAAACTTCAGACTCATAAGGCAAGCCCGCATCTAGAAGAAAGGAAGGCGTTTTTAAGAAATCGAATAAGAAACAAAGCTAAATCAATTGGCATTCATGAACTGGAACAGAATTAATGGATAGCCAATATTCATTCAAGAAAAGCAGAAGTGGAGAACAAGAGATCACATGGAAATAATTTATATCCTTACCTGCTGAAGTATTTGAATTCCAATCCCAACAATTAACGCACGCTTGACTCCTGGCTCGAGAAGAGCAGCCCAAAATGGCCCCTCTGAAGCAGTCTCGGATGGGTGAACCATTGCCGGTCCAACTGGACGCTGATTTATGAGTTCCTTGGAATAAAGAGCAGGCTGGCTTACCAAAGCAGAAGCCCGGATAAACTCATCCTCTGCAGGAACATCACCACCAGGAAGCGAAACAAGAGACCCTCGCCTCGACCCAGGTAACCCCTCCTCGTGCAAATAAATCCTTTTAAACCCCCCTTCCTTCTTCCCATCTTCGCCTTCTTTCTCAGACCATTGCCATGCCAATCGCCAACCACCACCAATACCAACTGCTTCCCCAGCAGTTCCCTGCGCGAGGCTGCTACCGCGCCTCATGCTTAGAGTGCTGCCTTGGCGAGGATGGACCATGTCCTTTCCAAAGCTCATTGTTTGACGTGACACCAATGGACTTCGCAAATTGTCATCAGAGCCTGCCCCATTGGCATCTGATGCATACCCCTCGCCTTCCCTCTGCAGGTTCTCTTCGTCCCACTGCTCATTTTTTGCCTGAGGCTCGGCTGCACTGAACATGCTACCAAAATTGGGAAATAGCATGCTTCGCATACTTCCCGTGGCCTCAGGGAGCTTTTCGTGAACACTGCCAAAAAGCGTCACCAGTGGATCCATAAGAGGCATGCTCTGGCTCACCATGCTTCCGTGGCGGGAAACAAGACCAATGCTACTCTGACCGGTAACAGGCTTGGCAACCCAAGAGAGGCCCTCTTCATGTCCATATAACTTAATGCGATCTTTCTCCGTAGCTGGTTCTTGACCATCAGCAAATTCATCAGGTGGGCCTATAATATACTCTTCAATAGATGTTTCACCCCCAACAGCAAGACCTTCAACCAGCAAAGCCATCTCTCCTATGGATCAAGAAGCATCAGTATCCACATTGTAAATAGATTGTAAAGATTTCATCAAAATGGAAGAAAGGAAGGAAGAGTGCAGAAATTCCAACAGTTATGCCCAAGGAGAGGGTGATATCAGAATTAAAACACAACAAAAAACGGGCGACACAATCCATCATTGGCGGTATTTAAAAAAAAAAAAAAAACAGTTCAGAAAATATTAAGCAAGAAACAGGTCTTTCACATTGATACATTACACATACTTTGCGTGAGTTTCGAAAAATATTTGTCAAGTTTGGGAATAGTATATTTTGATCATATTCTGGGAAATAACATGGAAAAATTAGCACTTGGCAAATTTAGACCTGAATAAAGTAGATATTTAAATTATGGGATCTCAGCCACAATAAGGTACTACTGCTGGTAATGTTCTGATTGAAGGCCATAACAGAGTCTCATCAAACCAAGGAAAGATACTGTTAGATTAGCTCAATGGATTTTATTGCTTGCAAACATAGAGAGGTTCAGATAATGCACCTGAAACATCTTCCCTGCCTCTTAACTTCTGCAAAACTTGTTTCGCCTCAATCATCCTGCCTTTACTCACAAGCCACCTTGGGGATTCAGGTAAGTAAAATATCGCTAACAAAAAATAAATAAGAGAAGGAATAGAGAGAACTCCGAGCATCAACCGCCAGTTAGGCGAGGTCATCAATGACATACCAAAAACCATGCAATATGCCAAAAACATTCCGAAAGAACCAGCAAACTGTGGTAGAGTATTCAGTGAACCCCTTATATCAGATGGGGCAGTCTCAGATATATAGATCGGGGCAAGAGTAACAGCCAAACCAATTCCAAGTCCATCTAATAGCCTTGCTACGAGTAGAACATAGACATTAGGAGACCACACCATTACCAAACCGGCAATGAAATAGAATATCGATGAGGTTACCAGCATTGGACGCCGGCCAACTCTATCTGATATGGCTCCCGAGCAAGTTGTGACAAGTGTGGCTCCAATAAGTGACATGGCCACGACAATACCTTCTATGGTGGTTTCCAGAGAAAAATCTTCGTTTATGTATACTATGGCTCCTGTTAGGTTTAAACATAATAATAAAAATGATTATTTTTCCATCAGAGAAACAATGGTACTCAATATGAAATAGTAATTTCCATAGTTGAATTTCACATGGATTTGGATTTCAGTTCATATGAACTACTAAATTGGGAATTCAGGAACAGAGGACATCCAATTAATCCCATGCAACTATCCATATTATAATCTGTCATTTGAATGAGTGAATTTTCAAAAGAAGGAGCAAGTACCCGCAATAGTGGCATTATCCCAACCTTGCAAGAAGCTACCAATTGCGGCGGCAACAGCCACCAGTGCAGCCGCCCCCTTCATCTGTTTGATGAATTGAACACTTGGATTTTCTGGCTATCCTGTAAAAGAGAAGCCCAAATCAAGGAATATAACAAATCAACCACTCCCAACAATAGGCCAGATCCGATAATTTTTCAGAAACCCAAATCAAATCAAGTTACAAAAAAAAAAATGGCAATTCAACATCAAAAGCTCTAAAACAGAGAATTTTCCAGAAAGAAGAAACTAGAAAAACCCATCAACGTCAAAAAGGTCTAAAACAGAGGAGAATTTAAAGATCATAGATTGCTGTACCTTTTGAAAACCAGCCAGCTGTGTGTGTGAGTGTGTGTGTGTGAGAGAGAGAGAGAGAGAGAGAGGGAGTTGACAGCGCAGCTGAATGACACTTAAATTTCCTTGAACAGAACTTCAGAAAAAATATATCTACAAAAAGAGAGGAGGTGGGTTTACGGTCCGGACAAAGAAATCAACCTTCAAGAGAGAGACGTTGAAAAGTGGAAACAAAACAAAAGAGACTCTCAGCAACCCTTCAACTTTGTATCCGTGGTTCAGTAAAACTATAAAGAAACTCCTTCCAATCAACAGTTAGGAAGACTCATCGTCATCTTCTTCATCGCCTCCAATCCTTGAATTCAGCTACGTCCCATATAATCCTCACAGCTCTGTTCTTGTGGTTTCTGCTCAGAACACGTCGTAATCGAACTCTTATATAAAGAAGCTGCAAAGTTTGTGTACAAAAATTACTACAAAAAAAGAAAAAAAAAAAAAAAAAGCTATCGTATGTTTTATCGAACAAGGAAATGAAATGAAACATTAGGAAAGAAACAATGAATACGAATAAAATAGGAAAGGCTGACAAAGGTAAACCAACTAATCTTCACCTTCCAACCGGTCCAATTCGATCCAGACCCACCGTGTAACGAGGAGCCACATGGTACCAGCGTGGGCGAAGCTGGAAATTTTTTTTTTAAATTATTTGATATAAAAAAATGATAAATATTTATAAAAAAATTTTTGGATGTATTTGGAGACACATCTTTTAATAACTTTTGCTATTTCTTTACCAAAAAATTTTTAGCATTTTTTTTAACAATTTTTAGATATTTGGTAAAATTTTTGACAACTTTAACAATTTTAGTAATTTTTGCCAATTTTTAATAATTTTTGGTAATTTTTAGCAACTTTTATGTGTTTAATAAAAATTTTGATAACTTTTGAATAGAGCAAATTATTGTAACAAAGTAAAAAAATGACAATATATTTAATATCAATGTATAATATTTTATATTTTACCGTATTTTATATATTTATATAAAATTTAAAATTTTAGACGTAGTTTAATTTACGCTAGCCTAAATTTTTCCGTACGCCACTGACCGTGTTTACACTCCAAGTTGATAAGAAAGACCCACCGCTGTTCTCTTTTCTCTTCTCCTCTCTACTCTTTTTTCTCCTCCCCCATTTCTAATCTCTCTCTCTTTCTCTCTCTTCTGTCTCTTGTTTGTTTTCCTATTTTTGTGTATTATCACCATCAGCCACTGTCATTTGTTTTCCTATTCATCAAGTTGGAAAGAAGTAATGTTGCGATTAAACTTAACTCTTACACTTATGTTATACTCTACTAATTTATACTGGTCATTATTTATAATGACCAATACATTAATCTCAAAATCATCACAATCGTAAAATATTATTTTTTACCTTTTTTTCCTTTTTAATGACTAAAACGATATTAATTTTACGACTGTCATAATTTTTAGCCAAATATGTTGGTCATTATAAATTAACAGATTATAAGAGTTGGATATAAGTGTAATATTACTAATTCATTTGGCAGTTGCAGTATGTAATTATAGAATATTTCTTATTAGATTTTTTTTTTTTTGAGAAATAGAAAGAATTATCCCCCTATTTGTATTTACTGTAAATACTAAATACATCTGAAATACGGATTTATGTATTTTAAATTAAATTTCATTAAAATTGAATTTTTTAGTTCAAAAGTTCATTTTGTTAAATTTTTGTTTTTTTAACTTTGGATTAATAATGTCACACACTCTCACACACACACACTCTCTCTCTCTCTCTCTAATTTCGATAAATAATGCCACTTATGCAGTAATTAAATATTTACGATTTTAAAAATGAATTTTTCAAATATTTTATTCAATAATAACAACAACAACAATAATAATAATAATCTATACTATTATAAAAAGTCTCAATGTTTGAAAAACTTTTTTGACCAATTTATTTCCATTTTTTTCAATATAACTCAACTCTGTCATTTCGTTATTCTAATTCTAATCTAATTTTATAACCCAGCTACATAAGAATTCTTCATGATGGTACATTATCTTTTTTTTTTTTCAGTTTAACTGAATTCTAATCCAACTTTATAATCAAACTTTACTAGAATTCTTCATGATGAATTAGTTTGAGTTTATATTAGCTATATTATCAAGAAGAAAGAAAAAAAATCCTAACTTCCTATTCTGTCTCTGTTGTTCTCAATTTTTCGTCTAATAAATTGCTCTCCAAAATTGAATTGTTTAGAGTGGTGTAATTAATTGTTAGGTAGATTTAGCTCGTGTTTTAAAGTTTGGTCCATGCTCAATTAGTTCATTTATACATATAGGTATTTTAAGAGTGCTCCAATTGAAAATACATATATGTATTTTTTTTTCTTATTTTTACCTAATTAGAAATTATTTTTGCTTCTGACATCAGAACTGGTAATTATTTCCATCTCTTTTTCTTTGAAATTTTTTCCGTCCATTTTTTTAAAATTTTCTTTCTAGGTTTTGATTTTCATTAATGAGTTTGTCTTCGATTTTTGTTTTGATCAGGTGTTAGCGGGCATACTTATCTTCCAGAGTCTCTTTGGTGGTTAGGCATGATCACAAGTGAGACTTTTTCTTTTTATTTTGTTTTAATTCTTCTTATACAATTAATATTTTTTTTTAATAATTCATCCATGGGGACTTAAGTTTTAATATATTACTAATGTTTGGCTTGATTCAATATATTATTAATATTAAAATATATTTTATTAAAATATTATATTAAATTAAACTAAATTTTATTCATTGATAATTTATTCCTAGCTCACGTACTTCATTTATGTACCTTATTAAAATTAATTATTATTAATAATAAATAAATTATAAAATAATTTAAAAATATATTCAATAAATTAAATATTTCTTAAGATAAATTTAATTATAGTAAACAAAATTGCACTTTTAAATGTGTTTTCTATTTTTATGTTGAGAAAAAGAATATTAAAAAAAATAGAAACCAAAACTGGTACAAATAAACAAAAAATATAAATAAAATATTTTTTGATATTAAAATATGTTATCAAAAAAGCCAATCCTTGCATATTTTAAGTTTTAATATATTAATATTTAATGAGCCACAGGTTTAAGTTATCAAATATTTAAAATGTATTGGATTAGATAACATATTCTTATTTAAAATATAATACAAATTCACATGAAATTTTAATACACATAGCAAACTTAAAAATATATAAAATAACATTCACATTCAAAAAAAATTTATTAGAATTTTACTAAGATGGCTTTTATTTATAATTAACATGGCAGAGATGGACGGAGTACGTAAAATATAATATTATTTGTTAATTTATTTTGTCATTAAAAGTACTAATGAGTTTGCTATATTTATTTTTATGAGATGATATTCCTTTATATAAAAATTATTTTTTGTTTATTAATTTATTTTTTAATTTATTTTTTTAACTCATTCATTAAAATATATAAAGTCTAACTTTTTTATATTTTATTCTTTAATATTAGATTTTTCAATTTTATTATATTTTTTATTACTGATAGAATTTTAATTTTTTTGTATATCAAATTTCAAGAAAAGTTTACTCTTTACTATATTTTTCAATTTGTTCATTCAAAAATATAAGGTATGATTTTTTCTTAGTTTTATTGCATTTATTTAATATGATTGTTCATATAATTTTTTAGATTTTATTATATTTTTCATCATTGTTAAAATGTAAATTTTGTATGTTAAATTCCAAATGAAGCCTTTTTTGGGGTTATTTTTTAATTTGTTTATTTAAATATATTAGGTATAATTTTTTAAAATTTTATTTTATTTAATGTGGAAATATTATTGTACAATAATAATGAACAATGGTCAAAGAATTACAAAATTTCATATTTTTATTTTGTTAACTTTTTCATTAACAAGATATTATATTTATTTTTATTAGATGATATTTTTTATATTGAAATTATTTTTTATTTATGTATTTATTTTTTAGCTTATTTTCCTTAAATGATTATTAATATAAATTTTTATTAAAAATTAAAATAAATATATAATATGGCATACAATATATTTGAATGTCTCTAATGTGCATATGTATTCATACATTTACTAAAATTATCCTTCGTATATTTTGAATTTGATTCTTTAGGATTTTAATTGATTTTTTTGGTCCATTATTTTTTAATTTTACCTTTACTTTTTGTTTATATCTACTGAGAATCATTCTTAACATATCAACCACTCAATCTTTTGAAATAATCTCACTCCAACCCCCAACTCAAAATCTTCTATATTCTATAATCAGTTTCAACACCTTTATTAATTTTTAATTTTGTATAATTATAATATATACACGCCAATATACATACATACATATATATATATATATATATATGCCTACATCGAGTAACAAATTTATGAGAGTAGATCTCAATAGTTTTATAAACCAAACAATTAAATTATAATTTTTTGGTGTTGGAATCTTCATCAATACACTCAATATGAAAAAATATAAAGATTTTAATATAGGTTTTATTTTTTAAAATAATATTTTTATTTTTTATTGTTAGTTTATTTTTTAAATTTAAATATATAAAAAAAACAAATATGCACGTGCAATGCACGTACATTTTTCTAGTCTTCTCTAAAAAGTGCATGACTATTTCTCAATTTGGTTTGTAAATAAATAACAAAAAATTCTATAAATCTCTGTTAACTTTATATCACATCAATTTTTTTCTTTCACTGCACGCATTACGAACTCTCAATTTATCTCACTTTTTATTACTACAAACACACTCTTATGACCCGTTTGACAACGCTATCTTTTTTTGTTGTTGTTTTTCTATTGCCGTTTTCTGTTTTTTGTTTTCTGTTACTGTTTATTTTTTCTGAAATAAAAGCTGAAATTGTGTTTGGAAATGCAAGTTTGTTTATAATTATTAATTTTTTATTTTAAAAAATAATTAATTTTATTAGTTTTAAAAAATTAATAGAACTTAATAAAATATATTTTATATTTATTTAATATAATTAATTAAATTAATACAGTTAATTATTTATTAAAATCATTTAATCAATAAATATAAAATATATTAAATTATATTATTTATTAAAATTAATTTAATAAAATATATTTCATATTAAATAAATAATTAAATTAGATTAATTATTAAGTTAAATTTAATAAAATATATTTTATATAAATTAAATTAATTAAATCATAAATAATTTAATTTAATTATGATATTTATTTAAAATAATTTAATAATTATTATTAAATTAAATTAAATTAAAAATTAATGTAATTTAATTATTTATTATTAATTATATTATATAAATTAATTTAATTATTAAATTAAATAAATTAATTATGATATTTATTTCAAATAATTTAGCAATAATTAATTATTAAATTAAATTAAATTAAATTAATTTAGTTTTATTATTTATTAAAAATAATTTATAGTAATTTATATAATTAATTTAATTTTTGAATTTAATTATATTATTTATTAAAATAACTTATTTTAATAAAATATTTGAATAAAATAATTTATTTTTATGTAATGTAATAAAAATAGACAAAGTTTTAAAATTCACAAATTATTGGCAACAGAAAAGAAAATCAGAGTGAAAACACATTTTTTCTGTTTCTGTTTTTTTGTTTCCGTTTTTATTTTATTTGGAAACAAAAAACGGAAACAGATTTAACAAATATGTTTCTGTTGCCAATTTATAAAATTTTAAAAACGAAAACAAAAAAAATAAAAAATAAAAACGTTACCAAATAAGACCTTAATTTCTTGTATTAGTGTCTATCCTTCCGCTGGCTGTGACCTTTTGTCCTAGGATTTAGCACACACCAGCTATTTGGATAAGTCACGAAATCACCCACTTAAATAAGTAATGGCCAATTTTTCTTACGTTCCATTTGTAACCGTTCAAACGTATTATTTAAATCTCTTTATGAGTTTGGCCAAAAAAAGTAATCACTAATCACCATATGATCTGTGATATATATATATATATATATATTAGTAATAGTCTATACCTACAGTACTTTAAATAAAATTAATATTAAGTTTTTAATAATTTAAATTTTAAATAAAAAATTTAAATCTAAAAAATTATAATAATCCATGAGTTCTATTTTTTTTTTTTTAACTTTAAACTCTAACAGTTATATATGTTTTGATTTCTCTCTCCAGTTAATTTTTTATAAGTATTATAGAAGAAAAAATAAATTATGATACTTTAATTTAGGAGATTCAACTCCCTACAAATCATAATTAGATAGAATTTTAACTTGACAATTTTGAATTGTATATGATTTCCACTTTTGAAATATAGTAAAATTTAAAATACTCAAATCGTTATGTGAAATAGATTATAGTGGAATTCACTAAAATAAGAATTAAATGAAAAGTTAAAAATATAAAAATAATCTCAATCGTTAAATAAAAAAAATAATTCTTAATTATTAGATCACACCTCTTAAGAATAATATTTTTAAAAAATCACCCTATTATATTAGATAGATTTCGCAGATAGGTGCATGGATATTTGACTGCCCTGCTGTCAGACTTTCACGGAAGGCAAGGAGGAATTGAGGAAAAGAAATAGGCACTAGATTTGATATAATTTAATACTATTATCAGCCAAATTTATAAGTTTGGCGAATCTCCTTTTTTTATTGACTTTTTCCTTGGAGAAGCTTTTTTTTTTTTATTTTTTCCTTTCTTTAACGTTCTTTAACTTTCTATAAGTACTTACATTTCAATAAAATTAAAAAATAATTTCCTTATAACTTTCGTATAATTAAGTAATTTCGCCTATTTATTTTTAACTACCTACTATTTTGTGTTATTTACTTAAATATAACGACTTGTTATTTACTGTTTAAATCAATTTTGTTTATTTTTTTATAATTAATAAATTAATTAATAATACGCATATAATTTTAAAATAAAAATTTACGTGAATCACATTTGCACCAGTATCTAGAACATATATAAAAATAAAAGTTAATAGAAAAATAGAGTAAATTATCATAATTTACAAAATTAAAATATTTTTATTTATTATTAAGATAAAAAAATTTACACTTATCACGTGTACACCGACATTTAGTAGACTCATAGGTGAGGGCCCTAATGATCAAGACATATGCATATTTATGCAGTATGATAAAAGAAGAAAGAAAAAGAAGAAAAAATAAGAGAAAAATGATAACAAAAATTTATTTTATTTTATTTTATTTTTCTCCTATTAATTGACCAAGTGAAATAAAGGCTCTGTTTGATTTATTATAAATTTTTAAAAATTTTTAAAAATTATTTATTTTTTGTCTTATTATACGAATTACGAATCCATCACTTTAATCATTTTGGGACCATTTGGTGTCCCAAAAAACCAAAAAAAAAAACCGAAAGTGAAATTTTTTTGGAATTTAGAGTGTACAAAGTTATTTTAAAATGATGGTTAGATGTTTATATTTGATTTAATATAAAGTTGTTAAAAATTATATAAAGTGACACATGCTAAAATTTTATTGAAGAATCTTGAAAATTTTTATAATTTTGTGAAATTTTTTAGTACAAATATCAGTCTAACTTTTAAAAAAATTTGACAAAATCCGTTAGAATGCACCATTTTAGTTTGTTCCAATGAATTTTAATAAATTTTTTAAAAAAAAGTTGAAAATTTTTTAAAGTTTTAAAAAAGTTAAAACTTTGGAAACTTTTTGAAATTTTTTAAAACTTTGCTGGTGCTTCAATCGACACTTTTATCTTATTTTTTATTATTTCAAATACATCCCAAATATTATTAATTAATTTTATTTTTATTACTCCAAATACATCCCAAATATTATTAATTAATAAGTTACGAGATGCCTTATATGACAAACTGAGTAGGACCCCCGGGGGAGTGGGGTTGGGAAGAGGAAAAGCTACCCTTCAAAGGGAGTGGCGAGGTCAAGAGCAATTGCCATGCAGAAACTCTGGTTCCAGTCGTCAGTGTGAGACCATTAGGTACTTCCAGGTGTAGCAAGCTCATTACTATTGTCCCTTTCACATGGGTTTTGATTTTCTTTTCCAATTCCCCTGCGCTGGCTCTGTCCTCCAAATACCATTCCGCCGCGCGTCCAAAACGGCCAGAGTTGCGGAATCTTCATTATTAAGTAATTTGTAGCAAATGAACTTGTCACTTTTAAATTGAATACTACAATTTTATGTCTTTGTGAATTATTTTTCTTTTGTCTCTTTGCTAGATTCCTTGAATTAGGCTTTCTCATTCAACTAATATTATTGTTTGGGTCGAACTTGAACTATTTAACCACACAACCTTATATGGGCAACACTGTAGCCAGCTTTGCCTTTGAAAGGTCCGAACTCGCCTGATCCTATTATGCTGGTTTGTGGCTTTGCTGACGATAGTCAGAGTAAAATTTAGCGATTTAAATATATTTATATTATTTTAATTTAAAAAATATAAATATATCTGAATTGTTAAATTTTAATCAAACAATCCTACTTACAAGTCACAAGGTTGACATAAAATTACTATATTATTATGTTAGTCTCGGATCTTTACAAAATTTTACAAATTTTTATAAAATTATAATTTTTTTTATTTATTATATAAATTACGAGACTATTTTTATAAATTTTTACTAACTTTTACAATTTCGAATACCTCAATAGTTAATTTGATTAATGGATTCTTTGCTATTGACATGTAAGTCTGCATGTCTTTGCCCTGTGAGCTAGCTTCAAGGAGACCACTGGCAAAGTTTTCCTTTTCATCACCATCATGACTGGTGTATTCATACACATGGGTTGTTTGACCTTAAGCAGTAATTCTTTCTGTGTTCTTTCCTAAATAATGGGAATCCGGAAAGGATCAAAAGGGGTAAAGAATTCAAGTTTTACAACCTTTGACACCCCTCTCAGAAGTACCCTTTTCATCCATAGGGAAAATGAAACAATATTATTATACTTTTAGAATATAATTAAAATCCTAATGATATCATAAGTGTTTTTTTTTTCTTTTTCTGTAATTAAAACTACTTTGATAAACTTCTAAGACTAGGTTTAGTGCGTTAGGATCCATTTCTTTAGTCATATGAGGTCGTAGTTTGATTTTTTTCTAATACTAATTCTAAATTGATATTCTCTTTCGAATATCAAAAAATTTTATTAGTGAGTTTTTTATTTTTTTAATTTAAATAGCAAATTCACAAATACGTTACATCGATACTTATTTATATATTATGTATATATATACATAAATCAAACACTAAAGATATTTGGTGAAATCTCAAATTTAATAAAGTTAATTTTAAATTTGGTAAAATTTTTTACTTCTTTCTATTTGTATCCCTGAACTTTCCACAATTATTAGTACTTTTCGTGAAAGTAAAAAGAATTTTCTTAATAATTACTACTTAATTAAGTAAATTTAATTTTACGTACTTTAGTATTTTTTAAATATCTTTTTAACCACCTCCTACTACGTATTTTAATATTTTTTATTTTTACTAGACACCATTTAATTACAGATTATTTACTTAAATGACATTTAAAACTAATTATCTAATACTTTACAAGTGTTTTACTAATTTTTTATTTTAAATTTATTTGGTAATTTATATATATATATATATATATATATATACTTAAAAAAATATTGCATACATATAATGTGTATACTTACATCTAGTATATGATAATATAACATTACAAATTTGTCATCAATTGAAAATTTGTCCTTTTATTTTAGTAAAAGAGATTTTTTTGAACCTAAGAAACAAGACACAACACAACATTGTATCCCAATATAAGATTTACAGGAGGACGGTAGTAATTTGACCCGTGCCAAGGAAATTAATTCTCTTTTAACTAGGGGGACCATTTATGATCATCGAAAGCCATACTCTCTCCATATCAAACCAATCCCAAAGGGAATGGGGGCTCTACAGTCGCTGCCCTAGGAATAAGCAATGAGCCCTCTCCTTCAATATTGGATCAAATGAGGCCTCTTACTGCTCGTTTAATGGACTAGTGCAATCAGGCCCTCCACCGCAGAGTGCGGGTGCGGACCCCCCTACCGCACCTAAAAGTGAGGCGACCGAATGGCTGGGAGAATGATGCGAAATTAGGTAAAACAGATTGCGCAGTTGGAATATGGGTAATTGAACCGAGTTAAACTGATTAATAGGTTGTTTAAGATTGATTTGAAAATGTACTAAAGTTTGATTTAGGGTTTGTTTGGTATTTTAATTTTTAGTAATTTTTGATATCTTTTAAGCCAAAAATTAGTGGGTGAAATTTTTTGTCTATTTGATAAAATAAATAGTAACTTTCAGTAGCTTTTAACATATTTTAGCAACTTTTGTGTGTTTGATAAAATTTTGACAACTTTTAATAACTTTTGGTAATTTTTTATGTGTTTGGTAAAAATTTTAGTAATTTTTAAGTTGAACAAATTACTGAGTAAAAGTGATAAAACTTGGTGTTTTGCCAAACAACCATTTGCCAAAAGTTAATTCATTAATGCTCATTTTTGATCTACTAAATGATACCTTAGTTGAGTCAAATTAGAATAACTTAATTATTTAAACTTATTGAGTCCAATCTTAAACTAAATGAGTTACAAATTTTGTTTGAGTTTGTTTGTTTTTATAATAAGCCACTCTCAAATGAGTTTTCAATGAGTTAAATACAAACTGAGATCACTATTTGATTTATTTTGAAAATTTAACTTATTTACTTCAATGATCATTTTTTTTTTTTTTTTTACATTGTAAGAACATATTTGGTACGAGATGAGAAAATTGGCAATAAAAGATTATAAAGGTAATTGTTACTCTGGTAATAGTTATCAGAGTAACAAGTTTATGATACTTATGCTTGGAATGAGATAGCAAATATTACCTGATAATAATTATATTATATTTGGAATGCTAAAAATTTTGAAGAGGTAGAAATTAATTTTGTTTGAAATGAAGATAAATTGACCAAAGGTAAAAGTTAATATTTAATTTTAATAAAATATTATAATAAAATAAATCATCATAATCATTGTTATTTTAATAATAATTAATTTTAATAAAAATATATTATCAAAATATATACTTTTAAATAAAACTATTAATTACAAAAAAATAATTTTATCATAGATTAGTACTTCAAAAGTACTTAATTTTAATAGTGAATTATTATTTGTTAAAAAATATTTTTATTTTGATAAAATAATTTAATAAAACAAATAATTTTAGTTTATTTAAATAAATTATTTATTTTAATAAATTATATTAATACAATACATAATCTAGTAAATTATTATTTATGAGACATAGTTTTCATCGAATAAAATATTTTAATGAAATAAATTATTTTAATAAGTCATTATTATTTATTAAACATTAATTTTAATTTGAGAAAATAAATAATTTTTGTCATAAATTAATATTTCCATACTATTATTTTTAAAAAATGAAATAAATTATTTTAATAATAAACTATTATCTATTAAATATTATTTTGATAAAGTATTTAATAATTAATTAAATTTAGTTTGATTAAATAAATTATTATTTTATAATATTTATTATAATAATTTATAAGATAACGTTACTTACGATTTTACAAGAAAGTAAAGAAATATTTTAAGGGATAATAAGTAAAGAGTAAAATTTTTTCATTATTTTCCGTTACTCACCTCTCCCTATAATAAAAAATTTACCCCTATAGGGTAATTGTTAACTCAAAGTAATAATTACCCCGTTATCCAAACTATTGTAATGGAGGTAAAAATTACTTCGATAAAATTTACCTTCCGTTATCTTCCAAAACAAACATCTCCTAAGTTGTAATAAAAGGAAGAAGCTGACATTAAGATAGGACATGGTTGAATTAAAATCTAAGATGCACTTTTAATATCAACTCCTTAAATCCAAATTGCACAAACTGCTGCCAACAATATGGACGTATAATTGACTGCGAACAATTACTGCATCTTTATCATTTATTTGTGAGGTTAATATGGGTTTCACTCTCACACAAATGAATGATACGTAACAATCGTTATAACGATATTTAAATAAAAGGTGTTGTTGTCGAGCTAGTGTAAGACTCCAACGACTCCAATCATGAAATAAAATTTATTGCTTAATTTTTACTTTTTTTTTTTCGTCATTTGGATACTAAAAAGTTTATGTGAAACTTATTATAAATATTAAATCATAGCCCTCATATAAGATCATTTGTAATAATTTCTAGCTTAACTTGTATCCAAAGGAAGTGTAAAATATATAAGATAAATTATTAGATAGATGAATTGTGCTGCCGTGTGAGGTTTGATATCAATCCTATAACAACACATCTCTCAATCATTCAATTAAAATTTAACTGTTAAAATACATTCAAATATTTATATATATTTATTAATTAAAAAATACTTGAATAAATTCAGACTGTGACTATAATTTAATAGTTGATACATATGATCTTACGGGATTGACAGCAAACTTACTATCAACCTTTACCCTTTTGATATAATATAATATATATTAATTTAAAATATGACACATAAATATTTTTATATAATATAAATCCTCACATATATTATGTATTATATACTTAGAGTAGTGCACCTATAGGCTATAAGTATGGCACTAACTTCTGCTAGGTAGGACCGGAAAGAAACCAAACTTTTTTCTGACTTATTTTAACTCAATTTAAGAACTAAAATATATTTAAATCAAGTTCGATGTGATTTGTTTAAAATCGAGTTCGAACTTGAATTTAGAAAAATTAGACTCGAAATCTCGTGAGATCATATGTATCGAACTTGAATTTATAATATTTTATTTATTATATTTTAAACCAAAACGACGTAGTTCTAATAGAAGTGAAAATGAACCAAATTGAACCGAGTTTTAATTTGGTCAAACTCAGCCAAAGTATTTTAAACCAAGCTCGAGCTCGATCTCGATTTGAATTTTTATATAAATTCGAGCTCAGCTCGATAAAAAAGAATTTAGACTCGAATTCAGCTCGTGAATCGATCGATTAAATCAAAATGACGTTATTTTAATTTAAAATATAATAAATAAAATATTATAAAATATATAATAAAAATATTATAAAAAAATATAAAAATATTAGGTGTTTTTTGGTTTTTTTTTTTTTACTTTCTATTTTTATTTTTTATTTTCTGTTTTGATTTCATTTTTCATTTTGTGGTTTTGAAAATAAGGAAAACAACTCAAAATTCATTTAGTTACTTGCATTTTCAAAATTTGTTTTCGAAAATAAAAAATGAGTTTACACATGAAATGAAAAATGGTAAAAAATCGTTTTGAGAGTTTTTAACAAAAAATAAGAAAAATCTCAAAATAAGGAAAATAAAGTATTTTCTATTTACTCGTTTTGAGATTTTTAACACATAAAATAAAAATAGAAAATAGAAAAGTAAACTAAATGCGGCCTTATTAAATATATATATATTATTTGAGTAAAGTACAAAAAATATCCCTACAGTTTACCCTCGGTATCATTTTTGGTCCCACACATTTCAATTGTAACAGTCAAATCCCTATACTTTCGGTCAAGTATCAATTTGGTTATTCTGTTAGTTGACTATTAGAAATAACCATTAGACTGAGAATAAAATGATAATTTCATTTATAGTTACCCTCAGTGTCACTTTCAATCAAACGGTTGTTTCTAGCGGTTAACTAACGGAATGATTGAATTGATACTTGACCGAAAGTGTAGGGACTTGACTATTACAATTGAAACGTATGAAACCAAAGTGATACTGAGGATAAACTGTAAGGGTATTTTTTGTACTTTACTCATATTATTTTATCGAGTCTACTCACAAACTTTCAAACCAAACTTTTTTAGGTTTAATTTTAAACTTGAATCTAAAAGAGTAATAAATCAATTTCGATTCGAGTCTGTTTTAATCACAAACCGAGTTCGAACCGAGCTATTTTTGAGTTGAACTCGAATGGTCTACGAATAGCTCGATTAATTTTTGCTCCTAATTTTTAGTTTAATTGAATTATTCGTGAACCAATATCAAATCTAATTTTTTTTTTATCAAATCGAACTCGAGTCTAGTTCAGCCCACTATAAATAAATATAGGGTCGTTTAGAGCCCTAAAGCTTTTCAAAAAATTTTAAAATTTTTTAAATTCTTCTAATCAAATTTCGTCACGTATCATTTTTATATCATATTAACACTAACTTTTATTTTTTTCGACACTCAAAACACCCCCATAATAAGTTAAAACTTAGTTCAAGCCTCCTATTTTCCATCTCTATGCTTAAGAACTACCAACATTCATTGATGCTTCTCTACCTTTTTTAAGTGAGTCCTTTACTTTTTTTTCCTTTCAAAAAAAAGAGTCCTTTACTTTTTATTTCAAAGGTTGTATTAGTTAACTATGGGTCGGTTTGGCATCACTATAAAACTCCAAAAATCATTATAAATCTCCAACAACCCATCTACCTTTAATTTTTCCGTCATCACTAATTTCAAAAATTCTAATATTTCACTAAAAAAATAAAAAATTTGGACGTAAATTAATCGAATGTGTAAATTTTTTATACAATCATATTTTTCGTGTCAAAAGTTTTCAAACGAAACCATTGTCACTATTTTTTGTGAATTTTTTTAAATCCGTGGGAACGAATTTGAAAAATCGTTCCCACGGTTTGCTACTTTTTAGAAAAAAAAAGCGTCAAAATTAATCTCAAATCACATTTTATTTCAATTTATTTAATTTTTTCTTACTCCAAACGGGGCTTATGTTTGGGAGGAAGGTTGGGATGGGATGGAAGTTTTTTGAACTAGGAGGGTGTTTGCATTCAAAAAAAAAAAAAAAAAAAGAACTTAAATAAATTATTTTTTTTATTTTTTAAATAAAACTACCCAAACAGATTAAAGGAAAAGATATTACCGTTATTTTATACCCTAGTTTCCTTTCCTTTGTTGCTCATTTTCTTAATCCAAGAAAAGGATTGTCCATCCATTACGAATTGTACCAAAGCAAAGGGGTCTTGATCTCGGAGAGAGAGCGTAAAGTACAGACGTGCAATGGCGTTCATAAGGGGAGAGCCGTTGGTCGCGAAGCTGGCGGTACTGGCAAAGTACGGTATGCTTCCGGGGGCCATGATCGCTGCTCTGATCTACTCTCCTCCCGATTACTCTTCTTCCACGAGGCACAATGATCACTCCTCCTCCGGACCTCCTCCTCCAAGTAGGCTCTAGACGTAAATCTCTCCTTCGCCATCGCTTCGTCCTAATCCAACGGTTCGTTTCCTCACTTCAATCTCAAATTCCACCATGTTAGGGTTTTGGTTTTCCAGTAATCTTATTGCTCCCCCGCTCGCTAATCTTTTTATCCAATTGATATGATTTCCGGTGTTAATTCATGTTGAATCTAGGGTTTGCCTTTTTTGTTCACTAGTTGGTTTGAGATTAAAAACGTATGTGTTAAGCAAGGTAGGATCAAGTATTTAGTTTGTGTAACCAGATGGTAGATACCCATTTTGCCCCTAAATCTGGACCCTGATTCTTATTCGTATCAAGATTATCTTAGCTGGGTTAGTTGCTTTCGTATTGTGAAATTTATGAAAATTTCATTGTAGGAAACATAGTGTTCACTTTGATGCTCATTACTGGGATCACAACGTAATTGGAATGCTAGTTATTCTGCTAATATCTGAAAAATGGTGTCTTGTTGCAAGTTGTATGGTATGTTTTATGTCGTTCTCCCTATTGTCTTATGCAAGAAGCTTGCCACTATTTCATAAATGACCTTCCTTTCTTACAAGTTGTCGATGTCCCAGCTTGATGAACGATGTAGATTTCGTAAAGCCATATTTTGATTGGAGTCACTAGGCTTGATCACGGCACCCATATATTTTTCATATTAAAGCTTTCCTGTCGTATCAGCCTCTGTAATCCAGCAGGGCACGGATGTTTATCATCTGTGTTACAGACTTACGTGGACTCTTCTAAATGTATAATGTATTCACAACAGATACTTAACGCTTGGGTAGGGTATGGTACGTGTGTCCACATATATAATATAGTTGAAGATTTACACAAACATATTTAATAATTTAATTTTGACACATAATCATGCATAAATATTATATTGCATGAAATATCCAATGACACCTTGTAATTGCCATATTATCCTATAAAATAAAACAATTATTAATTTTTAAATAAGATAATAGAATGGAGCATAAGAAGGCTTTTTTTTAAAGGATCAAGGAAAAGTTATCCTTTATAGATGAAGGGAAGTTCTGACTATAGATCCGACTCTTAGACACAAACCCATACTCGAGTCCATGTAACATAGTTTATCATATGGCAGTCCCTGTTTGTGGGATAATGGTGCATTGTTTCCAGGACAGTGATCATTCAAGCGATTTTTGAACTTAAAAGATGAAAAAGAAGAAAAAGAAGAGATGAAGAGGAAAGAAAGCGTCAAGCATTTCCATTTTCTAAAGATTGGTGGCTTTTAACTTGATTCTGGCGATTCTAATGCCTCAATTTATCCTTGCTTTATTTCTTTCTTTTCTAGTTTTTATTCTGATCTCCATTGTAACTATCAATCCCCTTATTTTACCTTCCTCCCCCTTCAAAAAAAATGTTCGTGTCAAGGCAGGCAGACAACATTATATTATCTAGTGGGGAGATTGACTGCCACTTCAATTGGCAGAACATATACTATGTGTAAATGCCTTGTCAAGTTAAGCATCTCATGTAGCCTTTTCCATTATAAGTAAACTTGAAATGACTTGTGCAATAACTTGTTTGTTTACGGTTGATTATATCTGAAGAGGGTAAGATTTTGGGTGGCTAGAAAATAGGCTTATTTAGTTAAATTTATTTAATTAATTCTAGTGGTTGTTGCCCATGGACATGTTTTTTTAAATCACTGCTGATGGGCCTTCAATTGGATTAAGTTTGTTTACAGTTGGTTATATCTGAAGAGGGTAAGATTTTGGGTGGCTAGAAAATAGGCTTATTTAGTTAAATTTATTTAATTAATTCTAGTGGCTGTTGCCCATGGACATGTTTCTTTAAATCACTGCTGATAAGCCTTCAATTGGATTAATTATTGTAACTCTTTTAATTATTATGCTCAACTTCTAATGAACCCAAAAATATATATAAATTATCAAATACATGAAAAGAAAGTGTGCATGATAATTTGTCTAAGCTTCATACATAAACGGATTTGTCATATTATATGATTAAATTGATATCATATGGTAAAACAGTTAAATTATAGAAATATATTGTTGTTTATGTGAATTCAATCAAATAGTGAACATAAAATAAATTAAAATATTGATGCCATCAATAACATTAATTTGATTAAATTCAAATTCTAATAAATGAAAAGAAAAGAAAAAAATTAAAAAAGTTGAAGAATGACAATAATTACTGTTATAATTAAATAATTTTTATAGTTATTGTCTCTACTCTTTCTACCACAATATATATATATATATATCAATTACATATAAAAATTTACAAAATATATATTAACTATATATATAAAAGCTTTAAAAAATTAAAATTTAAGTATGTACCTAGCAGGCTAATTATTTCTTTACATTATTATGTTTAATAATAATAATAATATTTATTATTAAACCTTTATTTAACAGGGTAAATATTTTTTTGCATTATCTAATAACGATAATAATATTTATAATGTTTTAAATAATAATTAATTAAAATATAGAAAAAAGTAAAAAATAAGAATATGTTCTAAATAAAAAAAAAAAAAAAGAAGTTATATGATAAATAAAAGTGTATATTAAATAAAAATTGTGAATAAGTAGTAATTATATAAAATACTAATTTCTATATAAGATAATTAAGATTAGTATAATTAGGTACCATGTGTCACAACTATAGCGTAAGTTAAGTCCTACGTGGCGTAATGACGTTACCATACTCTAGTTTGTATATATATATAATCTGATACTATGCCTTTTATGTACTTATAAAAATACAGATATCTTTGAATGGTAAAAGTTCTCTTTGCCACGGAGAAGCTACGGGTTCGATTCTTGCTATCTGCCCAGAGTTTATTTAATATGATAAAGGATTCGGTAAAGTTGGCTGTGATAGTGTAGTGGTTCTACCCTCCTCTTTCTTCTCAGCCCAAAATAAAAAGTAGTAATTAATTACTAGTGAACCAAGTCAAACCTCATTAAAAAAATGATGTACTCTGGGTGTGCCTCTAATGCTGAAATGCTTCTTTCGTGTGAAGACATATGTAGAGTGTAGTTGAGCTCTCCATCCAATTAATCAAATCGGATAGTAGCTTATATAATTATTTGTTACAAATTTTATAACCATCATATGAGATAATATTTTAGACAGTTATAAAGGAACTGTACATGGACACGCCAAGACAAATTCATTGCTACTTGGGTTCTTGCATTTTATTTTTCTGATATCCAACGCCCCCCCCCCCCCCCAAACCAAAAAAAAAAAAAGTGGTGGGGAGGGTAAGATGGCACGCATAAAATGACAAAAAAAAAACAGAAAAATTAGTTGGTTGAGAATAGGACAATCTTTGAGGGTGAGTCAGGCACAATGGTAAGGTTACTCATTGCTACGTGGGTGAGTCGGGCACAATCTCTCCAGTTACTCGGAGTTCTGCGTATATTTTCCCTTCCCATACCCTGCACAGGTAGAGCCTTGTGCACTGTGCTGCCCTTAGAATTGCACTTACTTAGGTTCCTTGTAGTTGGGTTAATTTGCTCCATGTAATTCCAAGAAAAGGAAATCACAGTATGATGATGTAATCAGCATAGAATACTGGCCATTTTGTTGCTGTTGACATATTGGTTAATGAATACAGTGATTTTTTTTTTCTTCTCTCTGTCAAGAGTTATAGAGATTACTGTATGGATTGCAGCTGAACTGTTACTGTACCTCTAGAACAGGGTCTTTTGAGTTTTGATTGCTAAAAGGTGTCTCTTTGGAGATGTGTTGGTTCCTGTTGGATGGCTCTGGTACGTAATAATCTTGATGGCTCTTCTTTGTTGGTGTATTCCATATGTAGGCATAGGGGAATATGAACATTTTATGTTCCTTTGAAGAACTTTGGATGGCTTTGTGTAATGCTTTTTAGCAACAATAAGGAGTTGAATTTGATAAATGAATGTTGATTTTTTTTCCCCATCATAACATAATAACATGCATGGAACTCTCTGTTGAATTGATTTTTGTTAAATGATTTGTGTCTTTCTTGTGCAATGCCTATCATTGAACTCAGTCGGCACAGGCTGCAAAGTTAAGTTTTTAGGGTCATCAAGAGTTTTTATATTGCAGCCTGTTAGTGCTTTGACAGCACAAAACATGATGGAATGTAATACTAACACTCTCCTGGCTCTTTTGTAAACCAGAAGCAGGCTCGAGGTCCTGGTCATGTAGGACAATGATATCTTGGGGCTAGAGGGAGTGGATAAGTTATATGGGGTTCAGGGATGGGATAGCACACCGAACAACTCTTCCCTAAAGTATGATATGGGAATATTAGATGCGAATACGGCCAAATTGTTTCTGTGGCTCAATAATGATATGTATTTATACAACGCGACTCGGCAAAGCCTTAATCTAGCAAAATCTTAATCCCAAATTAGTTTTGGTCGGCTACCTGAATTTTTTTTCTTTATTCATTTTTGTCATGTGTTATGTTTTCTATGGGGTTATATGAAATTTGATTTTTCATTAGAATTTCATTTCATATAATTTAAATTTACCTTTTGTCTTTTTACTCTTTATACTTGAATCAACTAACTCACTCTTCTGTATCGCTTCTGTGTCGGTCCTAGGTCTATAGTAGACGTGATTGAACCGTCTTAAACTACCTTTTTTCAACTTCTCTTGCATTGGTGTCACTTCAATTTTCTTTCAAATATATTCATTTTTTTTTATCATTGTCACACATCAATCTTAGTGTCCTTATTTTTGTTACACAATAATTAATATATATATATATATATATATGATGAAGAACATCAATATTTATCATTTAATAGGGCTTGAGGTATATCAATATTTACCATTATAGGTTCAAAATTGTGTATATTTTATCTTTTCGTTATTGCGTCACAATTCCTTGAGATGTGGAATTTCCAAGTTTTGGCCTTTTATTTGGGAACTCATAATTCTTTTCAGATGTAAGAATTTCATGTTTTGTTCCAAAATAAAAATAAAATAGAACTATCAAAGAGGTCAGGATTTCATGTTCTTGTTCTCAAGTTCAAAGCGGGTCAAACATAGCGTTCGAGCCTTTTTGCGCATTATTCTCATCTTAAAGTTTCTTCTATATATCAGAAGGAAAAGTAGAAGACTGAGAGAGACACCTTATCTGGTTCCTTGCGGCTATGTTTAGAAGTTAGAACACGAATTTGTGGAATAAATTAAAAAGTCAAAGAAATTCGTAAGAATTCAAAATGAAGTATAAGTGTCAAATGTATTTTATTTATTATTATTGGGTTAGTATGTTGGAATGGAATTGAATTGGTTGTGTTTGGCTTGATTAGCGTGGGAATGGAATGCTTTGTTTCTTCACAGAATGGCGTGTCCGAGTGGAGTATCCATTTAGCTTTGGGTCAGAGTTACACACTGTTATCAACACTAAGTATCGGGGATAAATTCTCCATTTCCAACGTCTATTCCTCTCCTCCCCTCGAGCAAAAGAACAGATGCCTGCACTTATGTCACGGCAAATAAGATGAGATTAAAATGGTACGGTCCTTGGGTTTAATTGTTTCGGATTCAATTTAATTTAATTTAAAAAAAAAAAATTGTTCAATTAGTTCAGTGACTTCAGCCGGTGCTAAAGTTTTGCGGCAGAATTTACCGTGGTCTATAGTTTTTTTCACGTTAAATTTTTTATTATTTTATATATTGCTTTTTATGTATTTTAAAAATCGAGAATATCTTTGTAAAGTGTAAATCAAACATATATATATATATATATATTGTAATTTAGTGTTTTTTAGTGTTAAATTTTAGTTCACGACTGAACAGATTATTTTATTTAACACAAACAATAATAATAAAATATAGATCAATTTGGTTAAATGTACTGCAATCCCAACGGAGGCTCCCAGCAGCACATGGATTAACAATAACAAGTTATCACAACTACTTTGTTTTATTTTATATAAGATTAAATTAAATTAATTATTTTGAATAATAAATAATAAGTAATTATTAGTTAAAGGTGTTTTAAGTATATCATAAGTAATTAAAGAGCATTTAAATAAAATAGAAATAATGAAAGGATGAAATTACTTAAATAATTTACGAAAAAATTTAAAAATTATTCATGTACTTCTTTCAATTTCATGGGTGATTACTAATGGTGAAGTGATATTAGTGAAATAAAACAAAGACTATAAAATTATTAAGGGTTCATTTAGTTTTTTTTTTATTTTTTGTTTTCTATTTTCTTTAGACTCATTTTTTATTTTACGCTTTTAAAAATAAAGAAAAATCTTAAAACGCATTTGACCACTTGTATTTTAAAAATTTGTTTTAAAAAGATAAAATAGATTTACACAAAATAAAAAATAACAAAAAATTATTTTGAGCGTTTTTAATTCAAAATAAAAAAAAGTATTTTTTATTTTTTTATTTTAAGATTTTTAAAACATAAAATAAAAAAGTAAATCAAATGTTACTAAGTTTCTAGTAATTTTATAATTTCACTAATTACTTAGGAGTTAAGAGACCAATGAAAGAAAAATATAGACTTCACAAAATGGCTAGTTTCAGTAATTTTATAATTTCATTAATTACTGGTAATATTTTTGTTATAACGATAAATATTTATAAGTGCTTTATTTAAAATAAGCCTTAATATTTGGTTGTGTGGAATGGGTTGAGATCGGGATAATTGACTGAAAGTGACATTATTATTAACAATTCTTACGTGACTGAATTTCTGAAATAATCAAAATGTCAGATTTTTTGGGACATCTTTGGGATTTTGTGCACCATGTGGAATGTAACCCGCTGATAATTGATTCGAAGTGTCATTGTGAAAATTTTTACGCCTAAATTTGTACTGAATTTATAATATAAAGGACAATAAATGTCAGTTTATTGGGGGTATTTGTGGGATTTTGTGCACCACTGCGCTTGTTTCTAAACAAAAAACCAAAAGTCTACCTCTATGGAGAGAGAGAGAGAGAGAGAGAGAGAGAATTTATCCAACAAACCTACTCTACAAATTTGCAATGACCACATGGCAATAGGCATGCATGCATTGAGGGGAGAGAGACCCAAATCCTATCATCAATGATGAACAGAAGGTGACGTCAAAAAATCTGAAGCCACCACCTCTCTAATCCCAATCCCATCAACTCTGTCACCTCAAACAGCACTCCCCTCCCCTGTCATTACCAGCTCGTCCTCCTCTCTCTCTCTCTCTCTCTCTCTTTCTCTCTCTCTCTCCCCATCTCTATCTATTGCTAATAAGCCGCTCTCACCCTCGTTTCGAATATCCCAGCCCCTCTCGCTGCCCTTTCTAGGCAAATCTCTGTCAAGAGTAACATATATATATATATATACACACACATATATTTACATGTATCCATAATAAAATCTTAAGCTGCAGCAAAATCTCCAATAATACAAACTTACGTACATGGCTGGATAACGGGTGAACTGCCACAAACCTTTTCCAGAAATATAATAATATAATACTTTTATACATTAAAAGATTCGATTAGATATAGAGATGTTATCTATTCATAGGCTACAAGTTATATATATAGCACTTAAGAATAAGATTTCAGAAATCTTAAAGATCCAATGGCCAGGATTGGATTCTCCAGTGACTGATCTGATGGGAGGACATCTACAAACGCCCTATTAATAATAAAAGCCATCAAAGTGGACATCTCGATCAGGAACAGTGGTAGCATCTGGCGGTGCAGCTGATGAGAACCCCATCGCCACCCCACAATCCATCCCAAGAAACAGGGGATTATTATTATTATTATTATTGTTATTATTTGGATAGGAAGGTTCAAGGTTAAGAACCCTGTCCACCCAGCACAAGGTAGCATCGGGGGTTTGAAATGGGAAAAAGTTGGCCTCTGTCTTGCACTGTTTTGGAACAGCACTCGCTTCTTGTTGTTGCTGCTTCAAACTGCAAACTTGATGTGAGAGGAGAGACTCCAAGGGGATGGACGGTGATGGGCGGTGGCTGTTGGTGGGTGAAAAATAGGGTTGGATTTCATTTATTGGGAAGGAGTAGTTGGGTTGGGACACAATTGGGGTGGTCATGGTTTTGAGGTCACTTTCTGGGCAGTGATGGTGAATCAGAAAAGGGTTCTGAATTGGGCTGTGAGATTGAGATTCTAACACCACAGTTGTGCTCATTGCTGTCTCAAGCAATGAGGGCAAGGAACCCCTAGTGGGAGAGAAAGAATTGCAACCTTCCATTGCATAGCTTTGGCCTTGAAGTACTGGGTTTCTCTTCTCTCCTATTTTGTGAAATATCCTGCAAATCACCCATTCCTCCTGTGAATTCAAAAAAAAAAAAAAAAATGATGATGTTAGTTTGGGAACAGCTGTTTACATGTGCATGCAATTGTGACCAACAAAACTATACTTAAAATTTTCATTTGTGATTTTAACCGTTTACAATGTGTGACAAATACACATATTAACTGATACTGCAGCAGAGAAGACTGTACATTAACATAAATTGCTGTTTATATGGGTGTCACCTATACATATGCATATATGTATATATATTCCTTTTACTTTGTTTTATTTTTCTACTCAATCAAATACACTCCTTTCATTCGCTTTTCTTTTATTTTCTTACTTATTCCTCCCACTTTTCTTTTATTTTCTTTTATTGTACCTGTATACATGGTACCTGTATACTCACACACACACACACACACACACACACACATATATAATTAATATCGCCCATGCAATGGCGACCAACAAAATTGCACTTAAACTGTTTTTACTTACATGCATGGGATTACATATATGTGACTGACATCGTGATTGCAAGTGCAAAGGGCACGACTACGACTATTCATATGCATGTTGGGGTCTTGTATACGTATATATAACTGATATTTGCGCATATAATAATCGAGATGGACGCCACTCTACTTCACATTTTCATGAGTTTGTAAGTGTATTTTATATATATATAAATAAGTCATGTGAAAATTGGCAAGTCGGCAGGCAGCAGGTACACCAGTCGTCATGTCAATCTGTGCTGTATTAATTTTTATAAAAACAAAGGAAAAAAGAAAAAATAAAATCTTCGTTGTATCAATCAATCAAGGGGAAAAGTCAACCCGTAAAAGGACAAATCAAAGAAGCGGTGCTGGCCTGCTAGATAACAAAAAGCAAAAGAGAATTTTTCACCTTTTTTTTTTTTTTTAATTTGGGTTTTGGATTTATTTTTTTACCTTGCAGGAGTGACGGTAGGATAAATCACCGTCGAGGCGATACTCATGCATGACCCACTTGGTCTTCTCGCCGCGTGGCGCTCTACCCTTGTAGAAAACTAGGGTTTTCTTCATACCAAGCAGAGACCCGGTGGATGCACTGTAGACTTCCCTGTCTTTGCCGGTTGCTTTCCAGTAGCCAGTCCCGGTGGCTCTGTTGGTTCTCAGCCCAGTTGGGTACTTCCTGTCTCTCAAGCTGAAGAAGTACCACTCTCTCTCCCCCATCTTAGCGACATCTGCACCACCAACCCCAACCAATGCAACCAAGCCAAAACGATGTTAATCATAGCATTTTTTTTATTCAAAACTATAATTTAAATATTTTTTAGAAATATAAATGAATTTATATGGACAAACCTGGGAATTAAACCCAAACCCGGTTGACAAAATAAAAAATTTAACCTAACTTGACCCGGCCCCCCCTATTATCCGCCCCTACATCGCACCGGTGTTTTGGTCTAACAAAAATAAAAAAGTGTTTTGGGAAAATATTATTTGTCAAAAGAACCACAAACAAAAGAGGAAATATTAGTGCAAAATTAAGTTTTATTTTACACAAAATAATATATAATTATTAACACGACAATGGATCTATTTCAAATTTTAAGAATTATTTATTTTTTACTTCACTGGTCAAAATTTTGAATTCACAATTTTTATTAAATTTTATCAAGTCTCTTCACCTTAAACGCACTCAATATTATATACAATAATACAAAAGTGTTGTTCTTTCTAAAAGCAATAAATGAATGTCAGAAATTAAATGATCAGTACTGCGACGATAAATAGATTTTCTAACCCCAGTATGTATGTATTGTTATATGGGAAATTGGAGGTCCAGAATCCATTGTGTACGCAGCGTCTGAGCATTGAGAAGGGAAGGACACACATTATTGAAAAATAGGAGAAAGTAAAGCAAAGAGAGAGAGAGTTCAATAATAATCAAAGTGTTTTGTCTGAAAGTTTCAGGTTGAGAGAGTTTGGGGGGGTCTGGGGTCTGACTCTGCGAGCCAGATCTTTCATTAGTGGATTCTTTGGATTTTATGGATGTCGCCATAAGGGAAATGAACAGCATGAAACCCAATTAACCAAAAGATAGTAAAATCCATTTGGCTTTCTGTGACTTTTGGTGGTTTTTGGCTCTTTGTTCTTGCCAAAAATGAAAAAATAAAATAATATTCTTCTAAAAAATATATATATATATATATATAATCTGGATATATGTCACTAAAACTATATAATATTTTTGTAAATTTTATCTTACCCTTCTTTTAAAAAAAAAAATTATAGGCCCACAATTAATATTATTTTGGTAAGTTTTTATTTTTTGTTTTATAGCAATATCTAATAAAAATAGTATAAAAGGGAGAAAATTGTGGAACAAAACCCGCAATGAAGATCTTGCCCACAAAAAGATCATTAGAGTAGCTTTATTAAAGAAAAGGAGGGGAGGGGAAAAAATGATGAAGCTTTTCATTGTTACTAACTTACAAGTATCTATATAGCCAGCAACTAATGCTATAAAAATCACAAGGAAAGATGGGTATGTTCTCTGTTATGTTTGTGTAGAGAGAGAGAGAGAGAGAGAGAGACCTGGAAGTTGCCAAGGCTCACACCTATTGAGGTCAACCTCAGCAATGTGGACACCACAGAAACTGCCATTAAAAACCTTTGAAGCCAGATAGAAAGTTATGAGCTCTTCGTCAGTTGGGTGGAACCTGAATCCTGGAGGCAACCCTTGCTCATTTATGTCTTCATTTAGCTCACACAGAACATCTTCCATAGCCAGCATCTTCGGGCGGCCACCGCTTACACAAACACGAAGCAACACGGTATTATATTTACCTTCAATTCAGATATATATATATATAGAGAGAGAGAGAGAGATAGAGAGAGAGAGAGAGAGAGAGCTATTCTTGCTTTGGGGTTGAAGAAAGAGGAGACTAACAAAGTAGGGGCTGTTGTGTCATAGTACTAAACATGTAATATATATATAGTGCAGTGCTATTATTAATGTAAAAGTTTGTCAAAAGAAGTTGCCAAAAATAATATGGATAACTTGTATGTTTATCATTTTAAATGTGTGTTTAATTTAAAGGAAAATTGAAAAGAAATAAAAAGGTAAAAGAAAAAAAAAGGAGGGAATAAAAAGTTTTTTTTTTCTTTTTTTTTGTTTGGTTTGAAGGAAAAATTGGGATGAAAGAAAATTAAAAAGTAGAAAAAATATATGGTGTCATGTGTTTTTTTTTTTTTTTTACCTCTAAAAGAATGAAGGGAGAAAGAGGGATAGAAAAGAGAAGAAGAGAAGAAAAAATGGGAGGTAAAATTTGAAATGTAGGTTTTACTAATTTCTTAAAATAATTTCTTACACAAAATTTGAAATATAATATGCATGTAGGTGTAATTCCATTTGTTCTTTTTCCTCTAATTAAACAACGTTGAGGAAACAGAAAAACAATTCCTCCTTGAGGAAGGAAAATTTAATCTCTTGTTTTTTTTTTCTTTATATTTTATTATTGGTATTTTTTCTTTTCTACTTTTTACTCTTACCACCAAGGGTGAACTAAAAATTTATAATTTGTACAGAAAAATTATAATTTTAAAATAAATGCTACAAAAGTAAAGTAAAAAAATAATAAGAGTAAAAGTTTAATAAAAATAAGATAAAAATAAAATCTATAAATAAACGAAAGTAAAATTAATAAAATATTAATATAATTTTTTAAATCAAGAAGAATTATCTATGTATACTTGCTTGATCCATTCATGCATCAAAAAAAAAAATCATAGATGAACTGTTCATTAAAATATTTTTTAATTTTAAAAACGTCATTATTACATCATTATAATAGTTAATTGGAATATTTTCTTATTACATATAAAAATTTTTCATATTTATACATTTAAGCAGGGAAGAAGCGCTGAAACCAAAAAGTTAGCGAGAGAGAGAGAGCGAGCGCGCGCATAAAGGCTATGGGGAGAGGTCGAAGAGCCCACCTGGAAAGGGATCCAGAATAGGCAAAACAAACATGGAAAGAAAATAAGAGAAAGTGGAAGGTAAAGGTGGTGGGTTATTAAATGCTTGAAGCTGGTTGCAGGTGATCAGACTTATGCGTGCGTGTGTGAGCATGTTTAGAGGAGCCAAGAGGCTCATACTTCCCGAGGAATAATAATACGTAAAAGCTTTGACGTGTCAAAAAATTAAAAAAAAAAGAAAAGGATAAAATATGATTTAAAAAAATTTTTTTGTATTTAATATACATCGCTTAAATCGTATTTTTTAGAGATGAATAGTAAAATTTTATTTCAACGGATCGAATTTTTGTTTGAACGGATTCAAAATTTTAGATAGTTATGACTTCTATATACTACAATCCATCCAAACGGATTGTAGAAACCGTTTGGATAAAAGTTGCTCGTGTGATTCCGTCGAAACGATTTCTACAATCCGTTGGAACGGTTTTAAAAACGCTACAAAAAATAATCAATTTTAAGAAGGTAGAAATGTGTAAAATTTCATAGAGATTTTCAGAGGTTTTCATCAACTTTTGGTGCATCAAACGCAGTCATATGCTGTGTTTGTTAGCCGGATTATTTTGGGAGATTCGATTATTTTTCATCAAGTTGATTTTAATTTTATGTTTAGTTTATAGTATTAAAACTCTAAATTACATTATCTATCCTTCAAAATAAGATATAAGTAAATTATGAGATAATGGTATTACATATCCGAATTTATTTTCTACTAAAATTTAAGATAACACTCGATTTACTTTTTATATTTTTTGTTTTATTTTATGTGTTAAAAATATCAAAATAAAGAAATAAAAAATACTCTATTTTTTATTTTGAGATTTTTCTTATTTTTTATTAAAAACTCTCAAAACGATTTTTTACTATTTTTCATTTCATATGTAAATTTATTTTCTATTTTTGAAAATAAATTTTGAAAGCACAAGCAACCAAATAAGTTTTGACTTGTTTTTCTTATTTTCAAAAGTATACAATGACAAATAGGCTCAAGAGCGCACAATGACAAATAGACTTAAGACAGAAAATAAAAAATAAACAAAAAAAATAAAAAAATAAATCAAATAATACCTAAATATTTAAAATTATTTTCCATCATATTTCGTGTCAAATTACATTTTTTATCTCCCTTTATATCCCATCAACCAAACACAAAAACATAAATTCATATAAAAAATTAATCTCATATTATATCAATCTCATATATTATCTATACCTCATCATTCAAAATAAAATAAAATTCTACAAATCTCTATAAATACGAATTACGAGACAATAAATTTTAAATTATTCACTTACTGTACGAATTACGAGATATTTACTTTTATAATTTTATTTTATTTTATTTTATACATTTTTATACAACTCCAGACACACCTATAACCATAACACCACCAATCTCTCTCTCTCTCTCTCTCTCTCTCTCACTCACGCGCACACACAGTTATGAGATCATCCTATTCCTCTTAGTCCCCCACCGACGGACCAATGCCTTTTTTTAATCCCAAAATTTAGTAGCTTAAAGTTAAAGAGTAGCAAGGCCTAATAAATCCAAATCTTCCAGATGCACCCAACGGCTGGATTGTATGGAGTACGGACTTTGCACAGTGATGCGTGACTTTTGGTACATATTTTAGCACAGAATACATGACTTAAAGTTCGTTCGGTTACAAATGAGATTTTAACTTTTTTTTTTTATTTTTTGTTTTATATAATTTTTTATCAAAATTTAAATTTATTTTTAAAAATTATAATTTTTAAACGTATTAATTGTATTAATAAAAAAAATTAAAAAAATTTTACCCGTTTAAGTAAAAGTTAAAAAATAATAGCAACATTTTTATTTTTTTTATTCAAATAGACATGAATTTTTTAATTTTTTTATGAATGCGTTTAACACACCTAGACGCCACAGTTTTTAAAAATAAATAAATTTAAAAAAAAACCACATATAAGACGAAAAAAGTTACACAAAAAGTTAAAATTAAATTATGTAACTAAACTCAACCAAATTTTTAATAATTTTTAGTAACTTTTTTTTGTAAAATAAGCATAGATTTTCAGTAACTTTTGATAACTTTTAGGAGTTTGATAAAAATTTTGATAACTTTTTAAATTAAATTAAAGTAAAATGACAATTATATCCCAATCAACTTAGTAAAAATTAATATTTTGACAAATTACTAGCACAATAAAAAAAAAATAACTTTTAATATTTTATTAAACACTTGAACCACAAAAAATTAATTTTTTATTCTCTCTTTTTTTTTTCTACCCAAACGGGGCCTTCTACTTGATTATTATATGCACGTATAAATAATTAAAATCGCACAGTTGTAACCGTGTCATTATGTGTGGCGTATGTGTGGCAACCCCTTTGCTTAAACTATATGGGCTGGTGCCAGGGAACCCTATTCCATAGGGTTAGCTATGAACAATGCAAATTTCTATGTATCAGAAGCAATGTGAAAATTATTGGTACCTTGGGGGCAGCAGCAGTGCGTAGCAGGAGGGTCACTTGCGTTATCATGCTGATCTATTGCCTTTAAATAAATGTTGTCATTGTCAAGAAATAACTATTCATTACTTCACAAATACAACTGCCTAATAAGCCATATATACATATATATATATATATATAAACATTTTTCCCCTTGCATTCTAATTTCTCCATTATTTTGATTAAAATTTAGAACAATGTATAATTATACCTTCTCCCATAGTACGAATACATCTTTATAGTTTAATTTGTAATAATTTTATTTATCAACAAAAGAACAATGCATAATTAATTTTGTAAATTTATATTCAATGCACAAATACACGCATATAATTCAATATAAAATAATATCATTCCGTTTAAAAATTCAGATAGCATATTAAAGTAAATCAAATTTTTAGTATGCGAAGTTGATTCATAGATATTGAGTAAAACCCATCATTTGAATACTTGACGCTTTCAACTCTCTTACTATCAAACTACTATTAATGAATATTCGATAATTTTGTTGGATTGAATTCGTTTGAGTTAATTTTAAAGTTTTCAATGTAGATATTTAGGGATTACCCAAAAAAAAAAAAGGGGGGCGATAGAGTCGTTGTTTGATTGGGTAATATTTTTGTTAAGTAAGTCACATGTCCTCATTTCCATAATAATAAATCCAAGAGTATATTTATACATTGGATATAAATTTGGAGTCTAATTTATTCATTGTGTATAGATACTTGGTTGTATTTTTATTTATTAATTTGAATAATACTAACTATTTAAGGAGAATTAAGAAAATATAACCTTGTTCTTTAGATAGGGATTTCATCATAAATTTTAATAGTTTAGTATTATAATTTTATGAGAGATTTGAAATTATTACAAAAAAATAGTTATTTTTCTAAAATTTTTCACAATGGTAGTTTTACCATTTCAGGAAATATTAGCACCACTATTTTTTATATCATTTGTAATTATTTTTATATATTATTATATAAGTTAATTCTATTACTTATATTTTAATATAATTTACACTCAGGTCAATTAATTTGAAATTCCTAATTATTCAAACATAGTCTTAAAATTATTATTTTTAAATAAGACAGAAAAATTTAAACCAATTGGATTTTCATACAATCATCGAATTTGATTTTAATCTTATCCTATGGCAAAAAAAGAAAAAAAGTAATGAAAATGATTTTTTTTTGGTTTTATTTAAACGAATGTGAATTTTTTATTTTTTGTTTTTTTTAATAAAACGATTAATACGTCTAAAAGTTACAACTTTTTGAAAAAATTAAATTTTGATAAAAAAAAGTAATACAAGACAACAAAAATTACAAAAAAAAATTAAAATAAAATATAGCCAAACGAAACCTTAATGTTAAATAATTTTACAACCTATCTTAATTCACTGAAATAATACCAATATCGGTAATATATTTATTAAAAGTATTGATTTAAATGAATTCTATTTTTTTTTGGGTAAGTAATGAATTCTATTTCCTTTTAAATAAAACACTACCCGACCGGCCACTATACTTCTTCCCGTGAAACACACTGTGTTTGAGGTAAATCACTGTATATCCTTAACATTTCCCGTCTTTGGTGGCAAATTTGCTTCAGTGATGCACGCCTAGTGTTTTACAGGTTGTCAAATTCAACACCCCGGCGTAAAAAGATTCGCAAATGAACGCGTAACGTGCAATAATATCTGCTTGATACGGTGGGTACTGTTATCACTCAAGTACACTTAATTGTGAAGTTCTCACTAAATTTAGTATCCTGTAACTTTAAAAAGCATTGTATTTTATAAATGTCAAACATTACGTATATATATCACTTCCTTCTTTTACCTAAGCAAGGTGGGACCGAAGGCATTATTTTTTTTCTTCACCTCCTATTTTACTCTCCTGCAAGTGGAATCTTTTACAGGTAGGTCCCCCACATGCGGCGGCCGCGCGTAGCCCTCTGGATGGAGCCATATAGAGACAAGCGTAGGCAGACAACTTCACTTGCTCCCAAATTTTGTTAAGAATAGGTATAATTTTTATCTCGATTTTACGCATTTGATCCCACTTTATAATTTATTTTTGGCCAACCTATACAAGGATTTTGTACTTAGGGAAAAAAAAAATTCAAAATCTTGGCTCCGCCACTGCGAATTCTAGCTCTGCCACCTATCATCCCCACATATCGAAAATCCTGGATCAACTAGTACGTGGCCCTGCACTTCTAGTTGGGTATTAGCTCTAATACCATTTGTAATGACTTACATCTACACAGTACAATATTATTCACTCTAGGCTTGGTTAGTTGCTTTCCAATAAGTCACCCATCCTACTATTACTTCTATTGAAGCACGCTTAACCCTAAAATTTTCACTGAATTTAGTATCATCACGGTTTTAAAACACATTATACTTTATAGATGATGAACATTACATATATACTACTTCTTTCCTCTACCCAAGCAATGTGAGACAGACAGTATTGCTTCTCTGTTTCATCTTCTGCTTTACTCTCTCGCAGGTACAGTCCCACACAGACATGTCTCTCAAAGTCTCTCATAAAATATTACCCTAATCTTTATTAATCTCAGATACGGAGGATGAGAATAATTTATACTACTTTTGTTTAATTCCATGGTGGATAATTTTATGGTACACCTAGAACTGACAAATTAGCAGGTTTGGGTGAGTTTAGATCGGGTCATAATTGGTTGTGATTAGATAGGTAAAACTTAATTATACCCATTTAATAATTGGTTATTATTCAGCAAGTTGAATACATATTATATCAAATCTGTGAATTCAAATTCAACCCATTTAAAAATTAAACTAATAAATGAAAGTGGATTCATTATTTTATACAAAATTGTATCATTAACTTTCCAATGGATGAATATATATTTCAAAACAAAATTTTATCTCAAAATAGTACATAAATCTAAAAAAATCACTTTGTACGGATAAAAATAAAATACTTATTTATCCCCTGAACACATAACAATATTCTTAAGACTCTCCTAAAATGGAAAGCCATCAAAAATAAAATATAGTATTTTTTTAATTTTATAATAATTGCAAAGACAAATTTTCAATTTTGCTTTTTTGACGATGACATGACAAATGTCAATAAAATTGGCTCATTCTTACCTTAACACCTCGAGAAACTAACAATCAAACAAGCACACTATAAAAAGTTGCTTCAAAACAAGAAAAATGGGAGGCCAACATCGCTTTGTGATATCAGCCAGGTGACAACAACTTTCGAAATCGTTGAATTAAAGTCTAACGGTCCAAATTTATTCAACTGTCTTTAAGGTTAAAAATATGTGAATGAATCAAGACTGTTTGATTAAACTGTTGGATTAAACATTGGATTTTAATCCAACAGTTTAGATTTAAAATTCGTGCTGACATCGAGAAACGATGTCAACACCCCTAAGTCCTTAAAACAAGCCCTCTCTCTTTTTCTATTTATTTTTTACTATTTGAGAGGTAAAACATTCTCAACTCATCATGTCATTACAGAGAGTGATCGAGCATCGAACCTATTCACCAAATGATTTTGATCCGGTGATGCTGGCAAACGCAACGTAAGTCATGATTTCAGATACTTCCAAAGGTTGAGCGTCAGGGAGTTTATCATCTCCGTCAAAACATTGTCAAGCAGACCCCGCTAAGCCAATGCCAGTTCATCCAACACAAATGTCCAATTTCTTCTTATTCTCCTATTTTATATTTGGGTGTTGAATCTCTTAATCGCCATGTTTTAGCCTTTGATTTAATTTTTTAAATGCAAATGCTCTTAAAGATGTCTCTTTGTTGGTGTGCTAGTGACTTTCAAATCTATTCCAAATCATTTATAAAGTCTATCAATTGTGTGCGTGAGAGAAAGAGAGAGAGTTGAAGTTAATCGGATGCTTAACGGGTTTGTATTATAACTCAATCAAATGCACTTAATATTTGGATATTTTATCTTTGACCTAATTATATCTGTTTAATTATTTTAATTAACCCAAAACCATTCTAGTTTAATTAAGTTCGGGCTATATTTGCCACCTCTAAGTACACCATACACCAAAAATATACATGAAAAAAAGCAAATTAACTGATACTTTGTTTGTGACAAGCTTACAAAGACTTGCTTAAATTTTAGCGGGACTTTTTGGACGATGGCAGCTTTGTACAAATTCGTGGTGTGGTATTATTGCTAATAACCATTTCACTTGTAGCTGAAGTGGAAACTTTTGTGTTTTGTTGCATTTGTAAACTGTTTTTGCTGTAATTAATTTTCCATCATTCCCAACTCAAAGATAATCTATTTTTTCTATTTATTAATAAAGGTGTAACGATAGTAAGGGTGCATAATACTCTTATAAAGGTTGTATGACATATGGTTTCACTAGTTTAATTTTGTGTTGGGAAAGAGGATGCAAATTGATTTTTATTCTAACAGCTGGGTATTAAGTGGTGTTTGACAGAAAAATCCAATTGCACTTTGATCGAAATCATAGAGATTTGACTGTTACAATTAAAACAAGGGACAAAAGTGATACCGGATATAAACTGTAAGAGTGATTTTTTTACTTCCCTTTTTATTACTTTTCTTAGATGATTTACAAATGAGGGGGTCACCCTATTTATAATCCTCCACCTTCTTAATGGACGGTGAGAATTTAGTCTCTAGAATTCTTTACCAAAATATCTAAAAAATTTACAAGACAAACCATCCCAAGGAAGCCTCTTATATTTTCTAAAATATTCCATAATTCTAGTATCAGAGAAGTCTTTAGAATATGCATGGTACTTCTAGAATATTTAAGACTATTTTACACTTCTCGATTGACTTTTCCATGTAATTAAGTACTCGATATAGGCAGAACAGAAGCAGCATTTCAACACAATCTTATGAGGCAAAATTGCTTCTACTTCTGGGTTGTGCAGGATTGTGATTCTGATTATTGCCATTTTTGATACTCGGTTAGAGTCTTACATATCCCTAAAATATGGTTCCAATAAGTTTACATAGAAAATTAGGTAAATGTTTTTTGACTTAAGGGTAACTTCAACTGGTAGGAAATCTTGTCAACCCGTCGAAAAATATGAAATGGTCCCTCGTACTTGTGCACTAATCCTTTGTGAAGACGTCTAAAAGCTATGGCATGATGCGACAAGATTTTAAGCAATACAAGATATCCTTCATTAACCTCTATCTATCACATTTTGTTGTTCCCATTTTTTCATCTTCTTGGCAGTCTTAGCCAAGTATACTTTAGCCATGTCCATTTGCTCATGCCATCCTTTAGTAAACTTGAAAGCTCTTGGACTATTGACCGTGTAACTAAGAGTAACTATATTAAGCATTAAGACTTGTTGTCCAGTGGCTAGACGAAATGAAGCTTGTTGTGTGGCCTCACTAGCTGCAAATTATAAGAAAATTGGGCCACATCAAGCAATTTGGCCCAGTCTCGCTGATGGTGAGTGCCTCAAATACAACTCCAACAAGGCATTCACCCTCTCAGTTTGGCCATTTATTTGTGGGTGAAAACTGGTGGAAATGTTAAGTTCTAAACCTAAAATCTTAAAAAGCTCTCTCCAAAAATGCCATGTAAATCTTGAATCTCTATCATTGACAATGGACTTAGGAACTCTCCAACACTTAACTATAAGTTTAAAGAATAGGTGAGTTGTCTCCTCAGTGGAAAACCTCCTAATTTGAAATATATATTATCAAATTCAATTAATTTTTTAAAAATAAGTAAAATTAATATTTTATTAAAATAAAAACTAATTACTATGAATAGAATTGTATTTTTAAATATAGTTTTAATTTTCATTTCAGAAAAAAAAAAGAAAACAAAAAATAAAAACAAAAAACATAAATAGTTAAATATAAACAAAAAAATGGCAATGTCACCAAACGGGTCATAAGTTTTTATTTTTTGGAAAAAAAAAATAGATTTAATAAATATGTTTTATTACCAATTTTTAAAAATTTGTATACATAAATAATAAAATAATAAATAGAAACTTTACTAAATAGGGCTTTAAAATTCTGTCCACAAGCCAAACGTGTTTAGCAAATAAAAAAAAAAAAAAAAAAAAGCCGCAATAAACCATGGCAATAAACAATTGGATGGAGATCTTCGCAAAAAGGCCACGGCTTATATGGGCCACGCTGTTCAATTTTAAGCTGCATACGGGCCTAATTTTGGGCCCGAATTATGATTTTATCCGTTGCCCCCATCACCCAAGGTCTCCATTTGGTTTTAAACTTTTTGCTATTTTGTGTGTCTATGGATGTATATGCATCTAATTTGAAGATCTATTATTGGGCTTAATTTGGGAAGGAAAAAAATTAATTTGTTATAGCTGAATATTAGTTAGTTGTTAAAAAATTAATTTTTTTTTTTTGGTACTTGGAAATTTAAAAAAAAAAAAGATAAACGTTTTAACTTTTTATTTTTTTTTTTTGTTAATTTGAAAACATTTAATTTTGGCCTATAAGTGAGAAGTTTCTTAAACTCATCTGCTAGAGGAAGCTGAATGGAGTCAACCAAAAAATAGAAAAGAGAAAACGTTAGTCCAACACCTTTATACCGTCACCCATTGGGCCATTACATTACTAAATAAGATCACAGGGACATGCTTGAAGTTAAAGTCTGCCGCAAAGAACCACGCGTAAAGTCTCAGTATATTACAGGCAACTCCACAACTTTACTTGAAAGCAACCTTCACAAAATAACCTTATATAAATCCCCATGTACCTCCAACCTCATCTTCATCCTTCCTATCTGCCATTAATTAATTGTTAATCCTTCTGCTTTTTGTTGTGAACCCAGTTGAAAAATGGCCACTTCACCATCTTCTAAGCTTTTCTTTTTCTCATTTTCCTTGTCACTGTTGACCTCTTTGGCTTTTGCCCGTGAATTCTCCATTGTGGGATATTCCCCCGACGACTTGAAATCCATAGACGGACTCATTGATCTCTTTGAATCATGGATTGCCAAGCATGGGAAAATTTACAAGAGCCTTGACGAGAAGTTGCATAGATTTGAGGTGTTCAAGGACAATTTGAAGCACATTGACGAGAGGAATAAGGGGATTGTCAACTACTGGCTTGGACTGAATGAGTTTGCGGATTTGAGCCATGAAGAGTTCAAGAAGACGTATCTTGGTCTTAAGGTTGAGGAGCGTGAAAGGAGAGGATCCCCTGAAGAATTCACTTACAGAGATGTTGTAGATTTGCCCAAGTCTGTGGACTGGAGGAAAAAAGGAGCCGTCACTGCTGTCAAGAACCAAGGCTCTTGTGGTAAGTACATAACAGAAATAATAATGCTATACTGTCATAAGATTTAAAAAAAAAAAAAAATTGAATGATGTGATAACGTATGTGTTAAGAAAGAACAAGCTCCTCTCTGACTGTTTAAATTTTTAGGTGCATGATCCAATCAATTTATATCAAAAACAATAAAGATTACTCTTTTAGCAATAAAAAGGTCATTGCCGTGTCAGTCTATTCTCACTCTGTGCTAGATTTATGGCATGATAGCATTTTCCTAATAAAGACGGCGCTCAATGTGCTAGCTAACTTAAAAAGAACTTCGTTACCAAAACTATACGAGTTGCATCAGTTTCGTTGAGTTAACTTTATTATGATTTAAAATCACCAGTTCGGACCCCAAAAATAACATTTCTATTAAAGAGGAAAAACTATGTAGAATCGATCTTTTTTAAACCGTACAATACGAGAACTTTGTGCACTGAATTATTTTTATTTTATTTTGTCTTCAATTACTGAAGGAACGATCTGAATTATTGTTTGTCATCGCCATATTAATATATATATATATATATATAATTGTGGGTTATGCAGGGAGTTGCTGGGCATTTTCAACTGTGGCAGCTGTTGAGGGCATAAACCAAATCGTGACAGGGAATTTGACATCTCTTTCTGAGCAGGAGCTGATCGACTGTGACACAACCTTTAACCATGGCTGCAATGGGGGTCTTATGGATTATGCTTTTGAATATATTGTATCTAATGGAGGGCTGCGTAAGGAGGATGACTACCCTTACCTCATGGAAGAAGGCACTTGCGAGGACAGGAGGGTAAGGAAATTAATCTAATTACTGTGGTGATTGGTAACAAGTTTTGGCTTGTTCCATATTTAAGAACCTAATAAGTTTTGACAAGTATTAATTGGCTCATGTATCATCAGGGAAAATCAGATGTGGTGACCATCACTGGCTACCATGATGTACCCGAGAACAATGAGCAGAGCCTCTTGAAGGCACTTGCAAACCAGCCTCTCAGTGTGGCCATCGAGGCTTCTGGCAGAGATTTCCAGTTTTATAGTGGGGTAGGCCTCCTTCAACTTTGAGGAATGATGTTCAATATATATATATATATATATATTTATTCTAACTAATATTTCTAACTAAATTTTATTGTAATATAGCATTACCCATTTATATTTGATACGCGTTGATGCATGAAAAGCCAAATATTCCACAATTGTTGAACCTAGTATCATGGGAGAGAGACATTGATTGTTGAATTTGCAGGGTGTGTTTGATGGGCACTGTGGAACAGAGCTGGATCATGGAGTGGCAGCCGTTGGATATGGATCAACCAAGGGGGTGGATTACATCATTGTGAAGAACTCATGGGGCCCAAAATGGGGAGAGAAAGGATACATAAGGATGAAAAGAAACACGGGGAAATCTGAAGGCCAATGTGGCATCAACAAGATGGCTTCGTTCCCTACTAAAAAGAAGTGACCGTTTGTTGTTTTTAACTAACTCTGTCCCCCTATTTGATTGTTGCTTTGTTATGCCATTTGGAATTTGGAATGTAATTTGAAAGCAATATCTTTTTAATAGAACACTTGTTTGAATAATACCACCGGTGCTTCTTCTTCTTCTTTTTAAGTAAATCTCAATCGAATATACAGAAGTGTCAAATCTATAAAGAATAAGTAGAAAGTAAAAGGAAAATGAAGCAAATTTGTTTTATAATTTTCCCTTTTGCCTTCTCTCCAAACTCAACAACTAAGGCTTTATTCGGTGAAGTTTTCAATTTTTAATTTTTATTTTCTTTTTTTTTTTAAAACTGAACATAAAAAACTTGTTTGATAAATTTATTTTCAGTTTCCGTTTTTTAAAAAATAAAAATCATTTTCAAAATTTTCAACAATTATGAAAACATAAAAAATTTATTTTCTTAAGTTTTTATTTTTAATTTTTATTTTCTCTCACAATTTCTACCAAGTACAACCATCACCTTAAATTTAATTAAATTGTTAAATCAAATTAATTTAAGTTAATTAAATTAAATTTATCAATTTAATTAATTTAATTAACATGAACTATATAATAATAAATAATATAATAAATTATGTTCAATATATTTTATTAGATTAAATTATTTTTAATAAATAATATAATTAAAAAAATTAAATTTAATTAACGATTATAATTACTAACTAATAACTATTGTTTAGCTGCTTTCAAATTTTTGTTTCTTAACCATAAAAATGAAAATAAAAAATAAAAATTAAAAATTGAAAATTTTACTAAACAGACCCAAAAATAAAAGTTCACTTGTTTTTTTCACTTCTCTTTCTCCCAAACCAAACAAACAGCGAAAGACCCAACCCAAGATACCAACAATTTTGAACCATATTTACACAATGCTACAAAATTTTTTTAATTTATTATATTTATAAAATAATTTGCAGGTAACTGATTAATTCTAAGATAGATCTCACGCACATAAACTAGGGTCTCCAACTCCATTACAATGGCACAGTCGACTAGTAGAGATCGTCCTTTGTTTTCTAAGTATTGGCCGAGTAGGCCAATCAACCCAAATTTGAACTTTTAGAACTCTGTATCTTCAGAATTTGGAAATCGCATGTGAAAATTTGTCCAATGATGTTTTGGTCCATGTCATGCCATAGCAACTTCACCGACGGAATTAGACCGCCGCCGGAAGCAAGAACTCGGAAAACCTCTCAAGAAACAGGGCTCTGGGGTTTCACCTTCGTTCTCATTCTCCTCCAGAGATCTCCCCATGGTTTCGCGCGAGAACAAGTAGGTGACGATCATCCCCAAGACGGAAACTCCGCCCAGAATCAACAACGCCACCGTCATCGGAATCTTAGATTCGTCTTTGTCGTGCTTCTTATGAGAAGCCCAAAGAAACCCAACAGCCCCAATTATAGCTCCGACCTTCCCAAAAGCCCCCGAAATTCCATGGCACGTCGATCGGAACCTCGCCGGAAAAAGCTCCGCCGGGACTATGAAAGTGGTGGTGTTTGGTCCGAAATTGGAGAAGAAGAAAGTGAGCCCGTAGAGGAAGAGAAATCCTACGTTTGGGTTGTTGTGCCAGTAAGCGGAATACGGTATCCCAGTGGCGAATAAGGCGAGAGCCATGAAGAGGAACCCCATGATCTGGATTTTGACTCTGCCGATTCGGTCGATGAAGTAGACGGTGGCCCAATAACCCGGGACCGTGGAGCAAACCGCCACCAGCGCTTGGAGTCTGGCGACATGGTAGGCATCTTGATAAGCATTCATATGTTTCGTTTCAGGGAGATATTGGTGGTTTATCTGAGACTGGACGAGGTTGTTGCTGTAGAAGACGATGTCGACGAGGAACCATGTGGCGGCGCATGAGAACAGATCTCGGCCGTGGCGGCGGAAGAAGGATTTGGAGAAGAATGGGTATGATGGAGGTGGGGGTGGTGGGTACTCGGAATCCTCTGCAATCTGACTTAGGGCCACATCTAGCACCTTCTCCATGTTCTTGGCTGCTTGTAAGACATCTTGCTCCACCAAGGCCGTGTATCTGGCGAGAATTAAGAGTGTGTAAAGTTACTTCAAACCAATCAAAGAATTAAATTCATGATAAAAGAAGAACAAAATCAAATCACAAGCCCTAAGGTAAATTATTGAAATTTTAAATAGGACTAAAATGCATTGCACAAGTTACTTTCAACCAAAAATGGTGTAAAGACCCATTGATCAGACAAGAGTTGTACATCATGTATCAGCCGGATTTGGGGTACAATACAATCGGTGCGCTGGTGCACCAGTTGATTGTTTTTTCACTGGTTCTTATACGTAAAAACCTGTGTAATTCGTCCAAATTATCAAAACCCTTAAATGTTTATATCCTGTTCAAAAATGAACGATTTAGATGTATACTGCCCATCAATCGATATACTTGTGCACTAACTCTACTTCGAATCGTATCGAGCCACCCCAATTTTAATGTAGAGAGAATTTAATGTCAATTCAATAACAATAAGATCTTATTGTTAGATTAAAATTGAAGAGTTTAGTTATATTTTTAATTTTTTTATTTAGAAAAAAGTAAACGTGTTTAAATCATTTAATTTTAATCACTAAATTAATATCAAATTTAATTACTAAACTCCCCATTTTTAACAAATTACATAAGACTTGGTAACAAAAGATGAAGCAATGCCAGTGGAGCGTGGACTCGGGGGCAGCAGTTAAAGGTTTATTGCTGCTACAACAGTAAATCCAAAATAACGTTGTTTTGTCGTTTTTTCATTCAAAACGATGCCGTTTCACTTAAGTTTTTATATTCGAATACATTAATTCATATTCGAATATGGCATTTTTTCATTCGAAGGTGTATTCAAATACATCAATTCATATTCGAATATGGCATTTTTTCATTCGAAGGTGTATTCAAATACATCAATTCATATTCGAATATGAAAACTTAAGTAAAACAGCGTCGTTTTAATAAGAAAAATGTCAAAATGACGTCGTTTTGGAGTTACTGTAACTGTTACAGTAACTCTTTACTGCAGCCCCCTACGTGTGGAGCGTCCAATAGTATGGGATTTCGAAGCTCAAGCCATCCAATAGTATTCCTTCATTTGAATGAAAAAGGACTATTCGTGGGACAAGAACTTATTAAATAATCTAAAACAACGACGACTTTGAACAATCAAAGTTCGCCCACACTTATAAATTTTGGGGTTGTTTTCCGGATTTATCCCCTTTACGAAACACGTGTGGACTCAATATATATATATATATATATATTTTAAATATTTGAGATCAATATTGACTATGGAGCACTATAAGCCAGTTTGGCATATTAAAATTTTCTATAAAACTCTATAAATCTCTAACAACCTCTTTATTTTTAATTTTTCCGTCATCACTAATTTTAAAAAATTTTAATATTTTGTTAAAAAAAAAAAACTAAAAGTAGCTTAACCGAATGTGTAAATTTTTTACACAATTATATTCTTCATGTCAAAAGTTTTCAAACGAGTATCATTGTCGCTATTTTTTATGATTTTTTTTGAATTCGTAAGAATGGATTTGAAAAATCGTTCTCACGGTTTGTTACTTTTCAGAAAAAAATAACGTCAAAATTAATCTCAAATCACATTTTATTTTATTTTTTCTTACTCCAAACGGGACCTATTTGCATTATGCAACACAAAGAAGAGGAAGACACCCCAAGGAAGCAAAATTATGTATATATTAGAAATCAAAGTTCACATATTTAAATAATAACAATAAATCTAAAGAGAGAACAAAAATTAAAAAAAAAATCCAAAATACCACAAAAACCAAAATAGAGAGGACAAAAAATCTATGCCCCAAAGCATGAGATAATAATACCACCAAACAAGGAAATTTTTTTTTTTTTTTTTTGGTAATTACCAAACAAGGAATCTGCAATTCAATTTATCTTGATTGAAATTGTTATGAGGTCATAAGCTGTTTAAGGACTTGCTTCCTTCTTTAAATTTCTTCGCGCGTGCGAAATAAAAAGAGTTGGTGGGCGGTGAAAAGTCAACAAATAATATCAAATCTCAAAAACTATTACAGAAAGACAGACAACATGCCCCTAGGACCCGTTTGACCACGAAATTATAAGCAAAAAAATTACTAATATTTATTTTTTATAAATAACCCATTTTTACTTTTTTTTTTATTCTGTTATAGCACCTTCTTAATTTAAAAATTACAAAAAGTTACTAAAAATAATTTTATCAAATACTTAAAAGTTACAAAAAAAACTTGATATTACTAAAAATTACTACTTGTTTCATCAAACACACCAAAAATTATAATTAATAATTTCTGATCAACATTTACTAAAAATTATTCAAAATTTACCTCCAAACGCCCGTTATTTTTATATATGTACACACGCACACTAGTTTGATTCCCTTATTTTCATAATAAAAAATTGTTTAGTTGAGTTTATAGTTTAAAAAATGTTGTTATCACTGACACTATGAATATATAAAAATTGTTCATTAGTCATATTAGTAGAAAAATATAAAAAGTTAATATTTAGAAGAAATTAATAATGCAGTAGTGCTGACTCTCTTATTATTTAAAACTTATCATTTTTTTTTCCATTTTAAAATAAACATGCTACCAAACAAATAAAAAGACTTTTTGACAATTTTTAATTGGTGTATTAATAATAAACAAAGATGACAAATAGAAGAAAATTTGGGGGATAACCTGGCAGTTTCTGGCATCATCATGCGCCAGTAAAACGTCAAACCCGCCGGAATTGCACCGATCATCAGTATGATCCGCCACGCCAAGTCCGCCCCCTTGGGGGTCAGATCCTTCTGTGGGTGCGACGCAGCGTTAAAGATTGCGCAAACCACCATCGTAACCGTCGAACTCACCAGAATCCCCAGCCCCTGCATCGAGAAAACAGCGGCTATGAATGCGCCACGCGTCGTCTTGTTCGCGAACTCCGACATGATCGTCGCCGAAAGAGGATAGTCTCCGCCGATTCCGACCCCGAGCAGGAACCTGAAGAACCCCAGACTCGCCAGCACGCACCCCCGCGTCCTGCAAACGGAGAACCCACACCCCATGGAACTCAGCACCATCAGCAACAGCGCGAGGCCGTACATCCGCCGGCGGCCGATTCGGTCGCCGAGGCGTCCGAACACGAGCTGACCAATCACCGTCCCCAAGAGAGCGATTGCGACCATCGCGGAGGTAACGGCGATCGGAACTTGGTAACGTTTGTCGTCCTGGTAGTATACCCGACCGATGAGCTGCATGACGGGAGCGATACAGAAGAGATCGTAAGCGTCGGTGAACAAACCCATGCCGGCGATTACGATGGCTTTGAAGTGGTAGTACTGCGTTCTCGCAGTGTCGAGGGCGGAAAGGACTTTCAACCCCATTATAGCCGGCCGGTGCTGCTTCGTCCGGTTCAATTTCCGGCGATCTCAGCAACTGATATTCCTCTATCTCAATCTGTGTGTGTCACTGCCTGATTTTGCCTTTCATGACTGCGTATATTTGTGTGTAGAGTCGTCACAGCTGGAGGGTTAATAGAAGGAACGAGGGAGCTTCGTCGAGGTTGACAACCGTAGACTTCCGCTCGCACTGGCAGGCAGCGGAGAACTTTTCTTTTTAATAATTCCAGGGAATATGCAAATCAGACCGTTGGATACCTTTTGTCATTTTGGGTTAAAACTAGTTTCTTTGGCTTTGTAGTGAGTAAACCGATTGGGACTTCCGTATTTTGATTCGTGGTTTTACCTTTGGTCAATCTTGCCAGAGACTTTTGAAGGCTTGGAGGAATATATGAACTGGCCCCACTGAAAGAAAAGTTGAATCGTCACTAACTAATAGCAATGCCATTCTATAAATGAATTCCCCAGTGGGCAAAATTTTGCACCTACCGCTATAAAACAAAACGCTCATTAATATATGTATATATATATATATATTTACTTTTTAAAATATCTTCACTTACACTATTCTTTTACAATTAATTTGAGAGGTAAATATCTCTCTATTAATAAACTTGACCTTTTATTTAAGAGCCGTGTTTAGTAATTTTTTTTTTTATAATTTTTGATAACTTTTAGTAATTTTTTTTTTTTTACCAAAAATTGATGTGCCAAAAAACAGGTTGTGAAATTGTTTCAAGAGGATTTTTAGAATGGGGTGAAATGTGATTTTAGAATTTTTTTATTTAAAACTCTTAGATATTAATTTTTTAAATATTTCTATATTACAAAGAATATTTTATAAATAATATATTTTAAAAGTCACCTACATATTCTCTTAAATAGAAAGTAGAGACGAAGTCATCTTGGACAATAAAAAGTTAGCTTTATATATATATATATATATGTATATATACAACTATCTTAAATTATATAGAAATTTGAGAGAGAGAGAGATTGACCTTATCAAATAAGTCATCCTTTTTATTATATTTTGCTAAAAGGCTATTATTTTGTAGTAAAATCTTAAATATCGATAGAATTGTGTTACTATTGTATAATCACAATGCATATTGCAATAATTTTTAATCCTCTCTACATAAAATTTCTGACTCTCTCCATAATAATAATAATAATAATAATAATAATAATAATAATAATAATGTGTAAAGATAATATGGATTTCTAAATGCTTCATCTCTTTTCATTTTATAGAAAAATTGCAGTTTTATTTAGAATATCTTATGGGGATGCTTTATAACTTTAATTACGCCAATTTCTTTAAATTCATTCTCTTTTTTTTTTTAATTGAGAAAAAATAGTTAAAATAAAGTTGGGTCATCTTTACAATAATTCTCCAAATGTGAAAAAACATTTTACTATTTTATATTATAAAAAAAGTTACTTAGAGAATATGATAGGTAATAATATTAAGAAGAGAGTGTCTGAAATACTTTTTACACTATTTTAAAGAATATGTTAAAATAAGTAAACACAAAAGCCCCAATAATTATAAGATTTTGATAACTTATTAATGTGAATTTCATGCAAGACCTACATTAAGAAATAATTGAAATTGTGATTATTCTTTCATTTATAGTGATGCTATAAATTTAATGAGGCCAATCATTCAATGAAATTTTTAATTTTCTCTATTAAAACTCTTTAACCATCAATAATAACTTATAATTTAGAATAGTTATATGAAAATTTTAATTTTCTCTATTAAAACTCTTTAACCATAAATAATAACATATAATTTAAAATAGCTATATAAGGGGCGCTTGGCTACCCAGAAAACACCATGATAAATTTTAACTTTTATCAAATTTTTTTAACTTCCTTCAATTAATATCGTCATGTATCATTTTTATATTAATTTTTAGAATTGACTATCCAAACACCCTCTAAGTAGTTTTTAATAATTTATAAGTTATTTAAGTAATTTTTTAAATATTTTATTATTTCCCCTATAGGTTCCTTAACTTTCTATAACTTTTGTTTATTTTCTTAAAATAGTCATTAATTACTCATTATTTACTTAAATGCTATTACTCATTATTTAAGATCAATGTTTTGATCTTTTTAATTAGTGTTTTTTGATAAATAAAAAATACATAAAAATAAATAAATAAATATTTCTCGCTTTGGCACAAAACGTGCGCATGTACTTCTAGTTATTAAAAATGAGAACATCACCAAAATATTTATCAGTTTTTCTTTTATTTCATTAATAATTTAATATTATTTTAGGGCTCAAGCGTGTTTGATTTATTTAAAAAAAATTAAAAGTTGATATAGAAGTGATATGTGATAAAATTTAATTAAAAAATAAAAAATAAGTAAAATTTAATTTTAATATATTTTGGGTATTTAAACACCCTTAAAAATGTTTGAGTAGGGAATAAAGGATCAAAAATAGCCAACTAATTAGGAATTAATACGATATAAAAAAAATAGGAATTAGTACATTTTTATCCTAAAAGAATATATTAGATGTGTATGAAATTGTATAAATTTATATAAATTTATAAAAATTAGTGTCTCGTGTTTTATGCAGTAAGTACAAAATTTAAATTTTACATTTTTCTAATTTGTGTTTGTAGAGATTTATTAAAATTTTGTATTTTTTTAAACTCTAAGCGGTGTCATCGTTTTTAGGGCCTATTTGGCCACACCAACTTTCACCAAAATTCATCAACTTTAACTAATTTTGTATTTTTCTCCAATCAAAATTTTTTACCTATCACCTTTATGTCACATTTTTTCACTTTTATTATACTTTTACCTTCACTTTTGGTCTACCAAACACCCTCTTAATCCAACGTATTGGAGAAATTCAAACAATTAGACAAAAAAATTTTGAAAAAAAAAATTGTATGTAGAAAAGTTAAATATTAAAAAAAATAATTTGTTTAACAGAACATACCACCCTGAACGCCAACTTAAAATAACTAACAAACATCCCAGCCCCAACAACCCTCAGGCAACTGACGAATTCGCGCGTTTGATGATGGCAATGAAAAGACTATTATTTTTATCTCAATCAATTTGGGTAAATCGTACACAGGGATATTAACTTTTAACCGTCTAATCACATCTCACTTTCATTAATTACTACATGTACCATCGTCCTTCGTCCACCGGGACTTTTCCTTAAACCAATCAAGAGGCACGAAGCACGGACATATGAACGTAAATGGGTGGGATACTTGTTTAATTAATTAATTTTATTATCAAATTTGTCTATTTTTTACTTATTATTATCGTCTCAAATTTATTTATTTTTTTAGTTAGAATCTTAAACTCATCCCGTTCCAAATATATGAAACTCATCCCAAACTCATAAAACTTATTTATTTAATCAAAATTACTGTTAAGCATTTGTTAAATACCTAATTTGAGATAAAGTAAATTAAAAAATTAGTAAGTGGCAAAAATATTAAATTTATATTGAACAAATTCATTGGTTAAATGACATCCAAGTTTTTTTTTTTAAAGGAAAAGAAATATATTATAAATAGTAGAAATAAATCTACAAAATACATAGGAGCATATTGCTAAAACAATATAATAGAAATCGCAATTTATAAAAGACTTCCAAACCCAATATGGAAGTTGGAACAAACCATGACATGTGAAAATAGTACATAACAAATCATAAATTAAATAAGTCTAAATAAATTATTCCAGCAAAGACAAAAGCAGCTACCAATAAAGCACAAATGACATTGATTTAAAAAGTTCAAAAATTTTATTTTAGGGATAAAATTGTATGTATATATATAAATATATATTTCATTTTATTTTATTAAATGGATACTTTACGGGTACTTTACGTTATCAGGTATCGAGTACCCTATAAGTATAAACGGATATCGGATATCAAGTACTCTACAGACAAATTTCAAACCCATCCCAAACTCACACGGGTATTAAATTTCAATCACAAATTTGTCCTAATCCCATTAAGGTATTTTCCAACGAGTTTTTATCAGGTTCAGTCGAGTCAGATACCCTCGTATACCTGTTCCATTGACATCCCTATACGAATGAGAGGGGTAAGCGGGAATTATGATTCAGTTTGATACATTCAAATCAATTAAAAAGTATTAATTTTAACTAATTTTTTTATTTTTTAATTAAATTTTGTCATGTAAAATCTTTACATCAAATTTTTATCCTTTTATTATACTTTTTATTCAATTTTTTTCGACCAAACAGACGTGAGGAACTCAACTTTCGCATACCAGTCGCAAAACATGCGCTCGTCTTCAATTAGGTGTCCTTATAAAAGGGCCGTAAACTTCTTCAACATTTACTAATTTTTTTAATTTCAATTATTTTTTATCTTTTATCAACTTTTTCACATTTTTCAAAAAACACACTAAAACACCTAATAACTTAAAATTTACTCTTTCCTCCCTTTTTTTTTTTTTTTTTTTTTGCGCCAAAAGTTACGCTCCAAAGAGGCAATTAGTCTATGTTGTGAAGTAGAACAATAGCCTTGTACCATTTGGATTGGTTTGATCTACTTTAGGTACCATTTGTCCCAAAAAAAAAAAAAAAAAATCAACTTTCAGTATAAATCTATCAATTTTAAAAATAAATTAACCAACTTTTAACAAAAAAAAGTCAAAAATTATTGATATAGGGAGAGCTTATGCCCAACTAGGGGCATCAGGTGAGTTCTTTTACCCGGTCAGGTCACCTGAGTAAAGTTTCTATCAAACTGGTCTACCCTCCCGACCGAAACCAAAGCGTATCTATCTCGATCAGTCCTTCCTACCCAGGTGGGGACTCGAGTAAACAATATTTTCGATCAGTGCCTTTGAAGCAACTTACATCAAGGGATCACGCGTTTCGTTCCCGTTTAATGATCTCTATAGATGCACCTACGAAGGTGCTACCATCAACCATCTCAATAAGAAACACGTCGAGGAACATTAGTTAACAGGTTAAAGAACTAACCTTTCGATTTCTGAGGATTTGCAGGTACAGGTGGCATCATCTTATTGGAGGAAAGAAAACACGTTACATGCAGTTACTCGTAACTGCATGCTCGTCAATCCACGTGAACACTTTCTATATAAAAAACAGAGACTTCACCACAACACGGGTATGAGACTCTTATCCTTCTGAAACTCTGCCAAACTAAATCCTTGAATTTTCTTGTTAACTTAAGTATCGGATACTTTTTGGTAAATACCATACCGGTGTTCCAGATGGCTCCCGGACTTGAGTCGGATCTCCTGGAGAGGACGAAGATACTGATTCATCAATTACTAAAAATTAAACTTCCAAACATCTCCTTAGACAATTAGAATAATTTAGATTGTGTTTGGTTTATATTTCCAATTTTTTTTTATTTTTTGTTTTATGTGTTTTGTATTTTGAAAATTTCAACACACTTAAAATAGAAAACGCAATTAGTTTGACATTTTTTCTATCTTCCTTGCTTTAGAATTCTCCTTATTTTTGGTCAAAAAGGCTAAAAGTGATTTTTATCATTTCGCATTTCATATGTAAACACATTTTTTTTAAAGCAAGTTTTGAAAATCCTAGTGAATTTAATACGTTTTAAATTATTTTTCTTATTTTCAAAAGCATAAAATAAAAAATATGTCAAAAATAAATATATTAAATGACTCCTTAGTAATTTGCTTATAAGTTTACAATTCAAATGATCAAGATGTCAATTCTAAATTAAATTTGGAGAAAATTTTTTGTCACAGCCTTTAGTCGTGATGGAGGCCTTTTAACAACTGAATATCTTCGTTTAAGGTTTCAAATTGCTATTTTTTATTTTTTTAATAATCTTTAATTCAAAACTTGTCACTAGAATAAAATTCAAAATTAATCAACCATGAATTTAGAAGGGACAATCACCTAGTCCCCAAGCTTCCAAAACTTTTTAGAATTCTAATATTATTTGGTTGTCAAAAAGTACAGTAAAAATGTAAAAGTTTAAAGTAAAAGTGATATGTGAAAAAATTAAAGTGAAAAAAAGTATAAAAAATTAATAAAAATTGGTGAGTCTTAATTGTTTAACCAACCAAACACTCCTAAAATGTCTCTTAACTACTGACCCCTCCCCCTCCTTTTTTTTTTTTTTTAAATTCCGGTTAAGCCTCTCTTGTCCATTCGTCTGTGCGAGAGTAGATACATATTAATTTATGTTTTTCCATATTAATTTATTTAAGTTTTATAATAAAAATTCAAATTTTTACATCAAAGTTTATAAGAATGGTTATTTTATTCTAAATTATTTTTTTTATAAAATTTAAATTATTTTTATATAAAAATGGAATTTCTTAAAAAAATATTCAAAAACATAAATGGACTTACTTGGATGGGTTTGGAGACTGACCTAGACCAGATTCTTTTAATGAGCCCAATACCATAAATGTAACATATTTCTGGTAGACTGATCCGACCGTCCATTGAAATATTTTGATGGGGGCAATTAATTCCTGAGTCCTGACGAGCAAAACCTCCCATTAGTTCAATTCTGCCGACTCTTCAAGACCGTGCCCGTTCGGATTAGGAAATCCGACAAATCAAATCACCACCATTATTATTATTATTTCTATAAATACAATGCGATGCTTGTGGGGTTGAATCTGAGACTTTCGAGGTAGGACCATCGAAGCTTCTTTGATTTCTTCGTTATCTAGCTAGTTAGAAATTTCAAAGGTTGTTTTTTATTTATTTATTTGGTAATTAATTTCAAAGGTTGTTGAATCGACTCAAAAGAAAGTATTCTCGGCACATTTACATTAAATTCAGTCAACCGCTAGCCACGAAAGTAGACGGCTCTGTTGAAATCAGTGCATGCACCTACCGGCAATTAAGTTTATGCTTGGAATAGGAGAAAATTTTTCCTCAATGTTATGCATTTGCATGTGCTGGAGTCGATTAGAGCAAGTGCAGTAGGAGAGTTAAATAAGTATTTTAGATATTTTTGCTTGTTAATATGAGAGAATTTTCTTGCACTAATATCTCTAAATCAGGAGGTATTTTTTTTCTAGATACAGTAACTCGTTTCTCTTGTCGACGTACTGTTCACGAGCGATCTAATTATTTATTATTTTTCTCCTCTCCCGCGCTTATTCTCCTTATATAGGGTTACTTATCTCTGTTGATTTCTCTCTTTATATTTTCACAAAATCTTAGAAAACTAATTTTTTAATAGACAATTGGTAAAATGCCCAGCATTGGTATGGCTTGAAAAAAAAATACTAGTTAAATCCAAAATGTACACTGATTACTAGATATAGTAACTCGTTTCTCTTGTCGACGTACTGTTCACGAGCGATCTAATTATTTATTATTTTTCTCCTCTCCCGCGCTTATTCTCCTTATATAGGGTTACTTATCTCTGTTGATTTCTCTCTTTATATTTTCACAAAATTTTAGAAAACTAATTTTTTAATAGACAATTGGTAAAATACCCAGCATTGGTATGGCTTGAAAAAAAAATACTAGTTAAATCCAAAATGTACACTGATTACTAGATATAGTAACTCGTTTCTCTTGTCGACGTACTGTTCACGAGCGATCTAATTATTTATTATTTTTCTCCTCTCCCGCGCTTATTCTCCTTATATAGGGTTACTTATCTCTGTTGATTTCTCTCTTTATATTTTCACAAAATTTTAGAAAATTAATTTTTTAATAGACAATTGGTAAAATGCCCAGCATTGGTATGGCTTGAAAAAAAAAACTACTAGTTAAATCCAAAATGTACACTGATTACTAGATAATATAACTAAAAATTAAAAAGAAAAAAAGAGAGAATGTTAGTCATTTTTGGTATTTAAAAAACTAATTAAAAATGATCAAAATAATTCATTGGAATAATGCAAAACAAGCCAGTTCTAATGGTTTTGATCAAAAGTATTATAAAAAACTAACAAATATTGAAAAAAGTAAGAAAATAGGTAATTTTTTGTAATTTTTTTGTAACTTTTTGTAAAAGTTTGTAAAATTTAAATTTTGAAAATAAATGCACGAAAAACGAAAATGACAAAAGTTGATAAAAATAGGTAAATATTCGTAACTTTTTGTAATTTTTGACAGTTTTTGGCACAATCGATCGGGTCATTATAATTTAAATTTCATATAAAATTTTATTTAAAAAAATAGTGGAACTCACATTTGCTCTCATATTTTTTTTTGGGAATTCATATTGAAATGGACAACTCATAAGAATATGCCCTCTTGCACATTTTGAAATGTACAGATTTGATTAAAATATAATATCTTGAATTTTTAATAACTAATTAAAATTATATAATTTTTCTCATTTCCTCTCATTTTTAATATAAAAAGCTCGTGAATTTTTTTTCCTTCCATTCTTCCTCTTTTCATTTTCCCTATCTAACCAAACATGTACAAAATTCCCTCCTCTTTTACATTACCTTTTTCTTTCCCTCTGATTTTCCTTGAAACCAAATACATTCTTAGGCTTTGCTTGGTACAAACATGATTTTAACATTTTGGATAGCTTTTGTTTTCGTCTTAATTGGGCTTTCTTTTCACCAAAATTTAATTTTTTTTTAGAAGTTATATCTTTTAGCATGTTAATCACATTCGAAAAAAAAATAATATATATATATATATATATATATATATGTATATCTACCCAAAGTCAATTTATTTGAAAAAATAATTATACTATGCTTGGAATGATAGATGTGACAGGATTTAGTTTTATTTGATGAGATTTTTCACCAATTCTTATACTTAGAATTAAAATAAAATTTTATGAGTTGAATTTAATTTTATGTTATACTTAAATTTTGAAAATTTTATATTATTTAAAAATTTAACCCAAAATAATAAAATAAAATCTATTCTTTTCTTAAACTATTTAAGTAAGTAAATAAATTTATATTCAGATATTATATTTATCATATTTTTGTTTCTATTAACATAATTAAATTTAATATTATTCTTAAATCAATTCGATTAAATTTTTAAATTTAAATATGTGTTTTAAATATAAAATTTTATTAATTAAATTAAATCAATCATTTATTTTAAAATTAAACCAAATATAAGTGGGGAATATTTTCAAACGAGCATTAATTATCAGTTTAAAATGTAGTTCTGTAGAATGGCAAATTTCCAGTCAAAATCTGCTCTACGGTTTCCACGTCATCTTTGATTTTGAAGGGAGAGCCAAACCTCGTTATGGGAAGGGGTAGGTTCAGTGTACCTAAGCACTGTTGATTTTGAAACAATAACAAATTATTTAATAGTTGTGATGATGACAAAAATTTATACTAATTATGACGGGTTATAATTAGTTAAATCTTACATATTCCATACACCGGACGGTGTACTTCACCAGACCTTCTAGATTTTTTGAGTCATCAATGGAATTTTTTTTTTTTGGTAATTGGTCGTCAATGGTGATTGTTCAATAATGGTTAAAGGAAAAAGTACGTGGACTTTCTTAGTTCGTGTCACACACACCGATCTCTCAATACATACACCGATCTTTTAATACATGTGGTAAGTCGCGAAAAAAGTATGTAAACTTGTGCGAATTTTTGGGACACAAACCATCGATTTCTCAACATGTGCAACAGTTAGTTGCGAAAAAAAGTAAGTAGACTTGCGAGATTTTTTGGGGGAGGGGAGGGGAGGGGAGGGGGGGTGGGTGGGTTGTGCACCGGTGTATAGGCAAGTGCGCATCTCTCGCCACTCAGCAAAGTTTTTCAAAATTTTACCATTAAAATTTTAAAAATAAATTTGAGATCAAAATTAAATAAAAGTTTTTCACTATATTTCAAGATCACTTTTAAAAAAATAAAAATAAAAAATTTTAGTTTATTTTGTCTAATAGATATTTATACAATGTTTAATAAATATATAAAAATCTATCAATTTTCTCGTGTGTTTTTTTAATACTTTTATATAAAATTTTTAAAATTAATATTATTAAAATGTGATAATATTTGTAATAAATAATAAATTCGTAGTGATAATGCTAGAGTAAAAAATATTATTAGTAGAACACATTTAATGTTTCTTTTTATATCTTAGCACTTTTACCCTTACTTAGTGAATTTAAAGATACTTAATATACTTTTATAGGTTGACAATCTTATCTTTATTTATTTAATGGAGAATCTAATAGGATATTTACTTTTTATTAAAATAAATGAACTTTTATATTAGTATTTATTTCACTATCCCCACTTTTTCTCACAGAACCATATTTTACTTTTCTTAAAAAAAATTAATATAATAATATTAATCAATATGTTCTTAAAAGGCATAAGTAATTTGAATAATTACTTCTAAAATTTAAATTTTATAGATTAATTTTTTAGTCATAAAATTTGTTTAATAAAAAATTTTACTCATTGATTTAAAATTAACTAAATTTGAATAATTAATTTTAAAATCATAATCTTATATATTTATATTTTAGTCTTGAAAATTTGATATAATAAATTTTACTAATGAACTTACTAATTAACGAAACCTAAGTGTAAATAATTAAGGAATTTATGAATAATTTGGATAGTTAGTTTTAAAATTAAATTTTATATATTTATCTTTAAATTTACTAATGAGTGAAAATATTAGTTTGGATAATTTTCTAGAATTTTAGGCGGAATGGGGGTTGTAATTCTTCTACTTCACTAAGAATTGTTTTCTAATAAGGCAAAAAAGAAAGATAGTAACTGCTCTTAGAAGTGGGCTAGGAATCAACTCCTTATTTTCTTCAATAATCAAGCCTTCTTGAGTGTGGTTTTTGGCTTGGTGGCAAAATCCCTCCCTTGCCTGCTCACCACCCGGATTCGACCCAGGGCTCCTCTTCCTGCTTGCCTAGCAAAAAAAAATTAAGCCTTCTTTAATTAATTATTAAAATTAAATTTAATGTATTTATTTTTTAGTTATGAAGATTAATTTAATAATAAATTTTATTATTTGGTTTACCAATTAAAAGAATCATGAATAATTTAGTTTGGTTTATCAATTAACATTAATTGGTAAATCAATTAGTAAAATTTATTATATCAAGTTTTCAAGACTAAAGATAAATATAAAAAATTTCAGATTTTAAAATTAATTATTTAAACTCTGTTAATTATTAAATTAATGAGTAAAATTTATTATCAAAGCAAATTTTATGACAAAAAAATAAATATATAAAATTTAAATTTTAGAAGTAATTATTCAAATTACTCATGTTTTCTAAGAACATTTGGATTAATATTATTATATAAAAGTTCTTTTATTTTAATTGAGAGTAAATATCCCATTAGATTCTCCATTAAATAAATAAGGGCAAAATCGCTAGCCGATAAAAAATACATTAAATATTTTGAATTTACTAAGTAAAGGGAAAAGTGTCAACATATGAAAAGGCATTAAAAATGTTATGGCATTAATATTCTTTGCTCTAACATTCTCACCGCCCAATTTATTATTTATTATAAATATTATCACATTTTTAATAATATTAATTTTAAAAATTTTATATAAAATTATTAAAAAAATGAAAAAATTGAGAGATTTTTACACATTTTATGAATACTTATAAGACAAACTTAACTAAGATTTTTTATTTTTATTTTTGAAAAGTGATCTTGAAGTATAGTGCAAAATTTTTATTTAGTTTCGATCTCAAATCTATTTTTAAAAATTTAATGACAAAATTTTGAAAAACTTTCTTGAGTGTTTAACACGTGACGAGAGATATACACATGACTATACACCGGTGCACGAGTGCACCGATTCCCATCATGTGAATATATCACATGAGTTAAGCTGATTAAGAGGAAGTTGCCCAAAAAAACTTTAGATAAAACATTTTTTTTAAATAAATCAATCAAAAATATGTTTTATGTGAATATATCACTTATTAAAGCCATCATTTTTATTGAGATTTAAAATAAATTTGATAAAAAGATAGGATTGAGAGAAAGAATATTAAAATAGTCATTTGCATTAGCAAAATTAAGTAAAAATATAAGATAGAGAAATATGAAAGAGATAGAATCATTTGAATAGCAGCTTATTTTAAATATGTATTAATGATTTGAATGGTAATCTATCTATAGAAATCATTTATTAACTAACTTTTTTGGGAAATTAAATATTTTATCGGGATGTGTCTCGAACCCCAAGCTTTAATTGATGGTCAGGGAAATCCACTCAACCCATCTTGATCTCCCTAAGGTTTAGGATTTGAGTCGGGAGAGACACATAAATATTTTGAAAAAATGTGACAAATAAACAATATCTTACATGGATTAAGTTAGGACAGTAAGGGGTGACTTTGTTCCTTCACAAATATTACATGGGATTTTATCAATTAGACATAATTTGTTTAAGAGAGAATGTGTGGACAGTTGTTCGAGAAGTATTAAGAGTTATGGAGGCCCGGGATCATGTTTTTATAGGCTGTGAAATTGCTAGGTTTGTGTGGTTTGATTCCAAATTGAATTTGAGGATATCGAAATCAAGAAATATGCATGTCGATGATTGGGTCAAGGATTGCATTATGAAGTTTGGAAAGGATGACTCTTTTACTAATATAATGACTATCTTATTGGCGTTGTGGAATGGGAGAAATAATAATATTTTGATGGTGTTTCTTGCAATCCGGAAGCAGTTTTAGCTATGGCTAATTATTTTGTAACTTTCTAACCTTGTTTAAAGTTGATGTTGCAGGGATAAGACAGAGGAAGGGATGAATGTGGTCAACAATACCAATTTTTGCGAATATTGGAGATCAGTGTTGTTTGCTTTATGGGGTAAGTATTCTCATTGATGGAGGTTGGAGATGAGAGAATAAGAAAGCAACAATAGCATGGGTGCTTAAAGATGATAGTGGGACCAAGGGCGGTCTCAAGGAGGACGAGCAGTGGTCACACTCTCTCCTAAATTTTAAAAATTTTTTATTACTTTTATAGATTTTATGATTTTTTTTATATAATATAATGTTTAATCTCTCCTAATTTTTAAAAATACTTCAAAATTTGGAATCCGCCGCTGAATGGATTTGAGTTGGTGGCTTGTGCAAGAGAAGTTTATGCTTCTTTAATTTTGATGTCAGAAGTGATTGCACACTTGGATGCGTTATTGTGGGCGGTTCAAGCTGTGCTCCAAGAAAGGTTACTATTTCTACAAATTGTCTTCTTTTGGTTCGGTAGCTATTTAGGTAATTTGTCTTATTGTATTTGGATAGTTAAAAATGTTGTGTCTTTTTGTATTTGACTAGTTTGTTTTCATCTTGCTGTATCAAAAAAAAAAAAAAAAAAAAAATTATCCCTTATTAGCTAAGCCAATGTGAAATAGAAAAATTCTTCATGATTGGTTTAATTCTACGATTAATGATTAATTTATATAATTGACGCTAGTTCCGGGTTAATTCAAGTAAAATCATTTAAACAAGAAAAACAAAGTCTTAAGAGCCAAAAGCCTCAGGTCGTTCATACCCATGTTCGAACGGTGGTTTATGCACATACATGTACAGATGACAAAAGCTTTGCCAGTTAAGAGAGAGAAAAAATGGTTAAGTACAAAATTTTGCCTGAACCGTGTGCAGACGATAGAATTATTTGAACCTCTGTGTGGACGGAGATATGGATGCACACTCCTGATTGACATAAGGATTGCATATGAAGGAAGGGAGAAAAATGACTAAAGTATAAGATCTATTCAAGCAGCAGGATATGTGCATAACGGTTTAGATTTCTAGACTTCAGTTCATAATTTGGACTTCAAGAGCCTTTATTTTTTGGTGACCCAGAGCCTTACTGAACTTTATCGACGAGTAAATCGAGAGACATATAACTAGTTTGCTCGACTATGCCTCCCAATTGAGTCGTAAGACTCGAAACCTCACCAACAACGTGGGGAGCATACCCGCTTGTCAGTTTGGTTTTATCTAGGGGCTTAAATTTTCAAGAGTTTTGTTTATATAACTAATTGGTTTTAATGCATTTATTAGATAAATATATAATGTGTTCAGGTATTTTTTTTTTTTTTTTGGTCCAAATCTCCTAAGCTTGGCTGGGTTTGTGTCTCTTGCTTCTAGTTCAACAATTGCAACAGATAAGGTGGTTACCTTGCTCAATCATGGGTTCCTTTGATTAATTTTTCGAATCATTTAACAAAGACTGATTTCTCAATTGCACTTTCAGAATCGTGGATGTATGGTTAAAATTTAGATTGTCTGTATATGATATGTGAATTTTCTACAGGTAATCCCAGTAAGTGTACGAGGTAGTTTTCCATTCCATTTCCTAAAAGGGAAAACCTATTTGGACCTAAAATTGTTAGATCCGAGTGAACCGATGCCGGCATTAATTGGACAGTAACATTGCATGATGGTAATTAAGAACTTAGGGGATTTGTGTAGGTCAGAATTATTATTTTATTTTAATTTCAACTCCACGTTAATTTTTGTAATATTAAACTCCTATAATTAAGTATGTTTAATTACAAATGAATTTTTTTGTCATTTATCTCAAAAATATTTTTACAATTACAAGATTAATTAAAAATAACTAAAAAAGATTACTTGTATATTTTTACCACCCTCGCCCGGTTAAACTCACTCAATGGCGTTTATATCTAATCTTATTTGTGTATTTCATTTACAATATATAATTAGTATTTACGTAATAAAATATTTTATAAATGTTATATTTTAGAAATAATACATAAATAAGTTTTTGAATTTATACTAAATGTTTAAATATATCTTTATAATTTAATTTGTAACAATTTCGTTCCTGAATCAAAAAATAATACAAAAAAAATCCCAATTTTATCCATGAATCAAGAAATAATGCGTAAATAACTGGGCTTCACATCTTCATTTTCGTCATTTTACACATATGAGCATATTTTTATATTGGGTATAAGTTTCTCGAATCAATAAATAATGCATAAATAAGATTCTAATTTTATCCCTAAATCAAGAAAGAATGCATAAATAATTGAGCTTCACATCTTTATTTTCGTCATTTTATGTATATGAGCATATTTATACATTGAATATAAGTTTGATGGACCTATTTATATATTATTTGAGCGAATATTTTGAACACGTTGCCATTGTCAATTGGAAAGTTAGACGACCATAATTTCAAGCCGATCAAGAACAATTCAACAAAGCAGTGAGAATTTCTATATTACTTTTATTTTTAGTTTTTTAAGATTTTTTTTCCTTTTAGTTTTTAAAACCAAGGTTAACAAAGTTTTTGACTGAGGAAATCCAGCGATCTGAACCTCGGGAAATGTACTGTGAAAATTCGAGATCCCAGATTCCAATTCCCAAGACTTTGTGTCGTACAAGCCCACAATGCTGATTCCAAGCATCCAGGACCCAACCTTATCGGCTCCACCTATCCATTTCTATGCCCATCCCACCCTCATCCCATTCCAGCTACCCATCAAAGTTGATTGTAAATTTTTGGATGCGGAATCATGTTATTTCGGTTTTATAATAGGCCTGTTTGGTAGTACTAAAAGTCACTAAAATTTATTAATTTTAATTAATTTTTATATTTTTTTATTAATTTTTTTATATATCACATTTATGCCATATTTTTTTATTTTATTATACTTTTTACTCTATTTTTGTTAACCAAACAGGCCAAATATAGTTGCTTTTATGTAGAAATTAAAAAAAAAAATCCAGAGCCAATAAAGGAAAAAAAAAAAAGAAGATAAAAGGAAAACAAAGCTAAATAAAACCCTGTTTGGTAACGTTTTTGTTTTCTGTTATTTTTGTTTATATTTTCAAAATTTTATAAACTGGTAATAGAAATATATTTGTTAAATCTGCTTACGTTTTTTTGTTTCCAAAAAAAGAAAAATTTAAACAGAAAAACGTAAACAGAGAATAGGTGTTTTCACTCTGTTTTCTTTTTTTATTGCAAATATTTTGTCAATTCTAATCTTTTATCTATTTTTGTTACATCATATTAAAATAAATTATTTTATTCAAATATTTTATTAAACTAAAATTATTTTTAATGAATAATATAACTAAATTAAATTAATCAAATTAATATGCAATATCTATTATTAATTTATTTCTAATAAATAATTAAATTAAATTAGTTAATTTAATTAATAAGAAATATATATTATTAAATTATTTTTAATAAATAATAAAATAAAATATATTAATTTAATTTAATTTAATAAATAATTTAATTAATACAAATATATTTTATTAAATTATTTTTAATAAAAATATTATAATTAAATTATTTAATTTAATAACTAATTTAAAATAATTAATCTAAATAATATTAAATATATTTTATTAAATTATTTTAAATAAATATCATAATTAAATTATTTAAATTATTTTGAAATATATTTTATTTAATTATTTTTAGTAAATAATATAATTATATTATAATTAATATATTTTATATTTACTGATTAAATGATATAATATTTATATTTTATTCAATTGTTATTAATAATAATAATATAATCAAATTAAATTAATATAAAATATATTTATTAAATTCAATTAATTTTTAAAAAACTAATAAAAGTAAATATTTTATGAAAATAAAAAATTACTAATTGTAAACGAAATTGTATTTTTAAACATATTCTCAGTTTTCATTTCAGAAAACGAAAATGATAACAGAAAACAAAAAAAATAGAAAACATAAATATATAAACACAAACAGAAAAATAACAGTAGTGCCAAACAACCCCTAAGTAATGAGGTTTAAGTTGAGGTCATTTATGTTTGTACATTTTCTGGGAGTATCCGAATTGACTAAGCAATTCCCTTTGGCAATATGCTCCAATTCCAGGCAGCAATGGCCCATTTGATCCTCGCATTCTTTCTTCTTCCTCAAAAGCAGTAGCTTGCCACCTCATATAAGTAATACATAAACATATGTATGTATATGCATACATGTATATGTATACAGACATACAACAGGGTGCCCTAACCTCTTTCATGTATGTATGTATGTCCGGGTTGGGCAAACGATGATGCTACCCAAAAATACCAAACTTGCTGCATAGTGTATTTCTTTAATTGATCAGGATCCAAGTTTTTATTCACCAACCCCCCCCCCCAAAAAAAAAACTTTTGCTTCTTCTTAGTCGTTTTATACCAACTTCTATTTATACTATAGTGTGAGTCATACTATGATATATATAATGAACTGATTATTGACATAAATATATAAGAAAAAATAGTTTACAAAATCGACTGTAATTAATTTAAATTTAAGATTTTATTACGTTGGGTTAGGTTGAGTTTGAACATGAAGTGATTGGAAGAGTTTACATCTAAGTATAAACTCTATAATTGTACTATCACAATTGTGCAGTCAAGAGAGTACATTCCGGTGGAATTCACGTTAAGACTAATGAGATGGATGACAGTCATGTCAGTCATATATAGGACAATACTTTCTCTATATAAGATCCAAAGAAGAGAGGGGAGTCTTCTGCTTTCACTTTCTTCTCGAAAGCAAAAGGTAGTTCACCTAGGGGAAGAATTCGAATAAGCTCATTGATTTCGATATTAACTCGATGACATTAGTTTTAATGTTAGCTCGATGAAACAGTTTAGAGGCATTCATTTTTTTTTTATTTAAACAAAAAAAAAAAAAAAAAAACACGAATGCATCTCGTACAGTCCGAACAAAATTGTTTGAGAGTGTTAGCTCCCAATTCCGATCCAAAGACACAAACAAGCATGGACCCTATCTTGTGATTGCCGAAACTCATCAGAGATGACAAGAATGTGCTGCTTTTGAGTGGAATGAGGTTTGATTTTCCTTCTTCTCTAGTTTGATGGAAAAGTACTAGACATATATAATATATATGAGAATGAAAACAGAGCCCCAAAGTAAAAGCTAAGTTGGACCCGTCAAACCCAATCATTTGCAATGCTCGAGACTCACATTGGGCAGAGAGCTCACAAGTCATACATCAAAAAAAAAAAAAAAAAAACTACACACCCATATCTCGATTTAACCGTTTAGTTGTCATCTGATTTTTTCATGTTGGTTTCTTCATATTTTTCTCTTTGCCCCGAAAAAAAAAAAAAAAAAAAAGCAAAGCCAAACAAAGTTTTTCATCAAGTTTAGTTTTAACAGCAGACAGATCCAATACCCCAGACTTACTTTAATATTGTTTATTTTATCTTTTTTTTTTTTTTTTTTGGGTTGTCTCCTATATATATATATATATAAACAGACATTCTCAATATGCCCATTCACTCTTCCTTGATCTCACATTCCAATCCTTCTACAATCATTACTATCCTTGTTTAAATCTAGTTATCAAGTCCATCATTCCTTCATGGAGGTACCATCTATGTGCTTTATTTATTTATTGTTATTATTATTATTATTATTATTATTACTAAATGGCTTGTTGCATAGCAGATGAAGTCAATCCTTCATTAATTAGCATTTTACTGTCCTAACTACTATTGAACAGAATTCTGTTTCCATTGCTTGAGGAAACAGCAGTAGGGTTCCGTGAATTTTATTGATTAAAGTTACTCAATCTCTACTTTCTTCCCTAAAGCATGATTATAATTAATATCATCATGTGGTAAACACTCCTCCTCCTCTCCTTCTTCAATCTCTCCGGGATCCATTTGTAATCTTTGCTCTGTGAATATGCCTTCAAATTAACTCTATAGAAATTGAAGTGCAGAAATTTTCTTAATTATATCATTTGCTGGAATTTATACATTTCAAACTCGTATAAGATTTTATTACGGTGCGCCCTCCGTTGCTTGTCAATTGATTTTGACAAGGTATAAAACTAAGTTTGAGATAGCTCGCTCAGCATTCCCCCTCCTCGTTTGCTTCTCCATCTCTCATTTGTGCACTCATCATATTTGTTGCACCGCCCAATTTCTCCACGTGCAAGCGTATGTCATATGTAAGGAAGCGTGAACAAGGTGATGAGAGCCTTTGTTAGAATGTTTTCACATGCTTTCATAATGCCAAAAGTGAATCCTGTTTAATAATGCTCTGTATAGAATGTTTTATCTATTTCTTAATGAAATTTATGCTCTGCAGACTGTGGAATTGAAGGTAGAGATGGTTGGCATACATGAGAAAAGACTCCGGAAATGCCTATCAAAATTGAAAGGTATTTCTTCTATAGATGCGTTTGAAGTGGCAAAAAATAAGATAAAATGAAATAAATTGTGGGTTTGTAATTTGTATAGTAAAATAAAAAATAAATAACTGCTATAATTTTTCAGTATTTTTCACTATTTTTTTAAAATTTTTTGTCACTCTAAACGGAATCAGTATCTGGTTGGATTTGTGTTAATATTTTGACAATAATATATATATATATATGTATATAAACTTTTGGTCGTATTTACAGGAATAGAGAGAGTAGAAGTGGATGGTAGTAGTCAAAAGGTTGCAGTAACAGGGTATGCCCATAGGAACAAGATACTCAAGGCAGTGAGGAGAGGTGGTTTGAAAGCTGACTTCTGGTCTGCCCAAGATGAGCTCCTCAATGCATATGCTACTTCTACTAGTTATGGAAGCTTGAGATTCAACAACTTCGGCTTGTTCTAGAAAATCATTTCATTTCATTTCACACCCTAGGCTAGCTGTTTGAATTTTCACAGTTTTGAAACTTCTTCTTTTTATTATTATTATTATTATTATTATTATTATTATTATATTCTTTTTCACTTTTTTGTTTTTTTGTTTTTTAAATGAAGAGTAATTACATGTTCATTTGATACATACAAGTAAGAGTGAAATGGAAGACTAGTCTTCCGAGCTTTGCAGCTATAACAGCTGATTTTTGTTAGATCAGAATTACAGTTATTGAAAGCATTATCATTTCACCCATGAAATAATGTCTCTTGTTACTTTTCTGCAGCATAAACAGAATAAAAAAAAAATTTGCTTTTTCGCCAGAAAATAAATATAATTCTGAAAAAAATAATAATAATAAATAAAACGGAATATCATGATTTAGAAGATAAAATTATATAAAATAAAATGAATATTTTAATTTTAAAATTTATTAAAAAAATTGAAATAGAAGTGTACCTAATTTTACATTTAACTTTATTTTATCCAATTTTCCAATTTATCACGCAATACTCCGCCCAACCTTACTCTTTTTTCGGCTTCCTCCACCCAGCAGATTAGCCACCACTATGGTGGAGTAACACAATTTTTTAAAATAATTTTTTTTTTAAATATCCTTTGGACAATTCAATTTGAGAATATAATAATAATAATAATAATAATAATAATAAAAAAGAGAAATAAGGATTGAAAATTCTTTCTCTTGTTTAGATTATAATAGACATTGGAAAAAAAAAGATACAAAATTTAAAAAATTAAAATCAATAAAATTAAAAATTAATATATTGATGAAATATCTTTTATTTTATTATATTTTTTAATTCATTTAGATAATGATATATATTTGAGATTTTATATTTCTTTCCTCTTTTTTCGACCTCTTTCTCTTCTCTTTTATTTTACCTCACCAAATCCTTACCCCCAAACACACCCCCCAAAAAGTATTTTTATAACTTTATTATTTAATAAAAGGAATTTAAATTTTTTAGTTACTAAATCCAAATCGGTCTCAATCTCAAATTACACACACTTTTAAGTAATTTCTTGCCACTTCCTTCTCTGGGAGACAGAGAACCAGTGCACTGTCATTCCAAGAAACAAGATGCACCAGTACTCCCCTGGCAATGCAATTTTCCTTCTACATGGTTTAACATGCTACACATCATCTGTGTTTGTGTGTGTCCCTGCCTTCAACTGCTTGATTCCATTTGTCAAACGTAGTAATGTGGGAATTGGGAAAACAATGATTCACCAATGTGCCTATGGTGTTTTGGTTTTCCAAGAGTAATTTTGGTGTTCCGTGCAGAGATGGATATACTGTTTATTTGCTCTGAATTATTTGTTTAGATATCGTCCCACCTTATAATGAACTTGTGGATTACTATTATTTTTAGTTGTAAAAGTTACTAAAAAAGTACCGAGGGATGCCTCGTGTATACAGAGAAATATCACCCCTCACAAATCACAATTTCAGTCAAAATTCTAAAAATAGTTGAAAAATATTAAAAATTTTTACATGTTATTCACTGTTTTTCTCACTGTGCGAATTATGAACTTTTAATTTTTATCAAATTTTCTTTTACTTTTTATCACTCCGAATGCACCTTAAACATCTACATGCTTAACAAAATGCAAGAAGTTAAGCAGATCCAATTCTATTCCCCTAAACCACGACCTATAAAACTTCACAAAAAGATTGCTTTTAGTTTATAAATGGAAACTTAATGCTTCGTAAAGAAGTTTCCTACCTTCCCTCCAAACGAACAATCAACTAAAGACAAAAGACAAAAAGAAGGGGAAAAAAAAAAAAACACATAGTTAAGTGTCAAACTTTCTTTCTACATTTTAAAACTTGATTCACTAGAAAGTGTTTAGTTTACCCTTTTTTTTTTTTTTTTTTGAAAAGGTGAATTTTTTTTTTTTTTAAGGGGAGGGGGAAGACTCGAACTTGAATCATGAGCGGACAGGAAAGGCTCTTAACCACTAAGCTAAAGGCCACGCTCGTGTTTAGTTTAGTTTACCACATTTCACTTAAAGTTACAAAAATTATCAATTTTTTTTAATTAAATTTCATCAGGTGTCATTTTTACACCAATTTCGTCAATTTTTTTTTTGCCATCCACACCTAAGTAAGGGGGTTGAATTTCTTTAATCAAGAGCACTTTATCGAATGTGCCTACTTAGGGTTAGTTTGATTTCAAAAAAGCTAAATAACCTTTTTTCTTAACTCTTTTTTCGTCTTATATGGATTTTTTCCCCAAAATTTAAATTTTCTTCTTAGAAAATGTAACTTTTGGACGTGTTAATTACATTTATAAAAAAGAAAAATTGAAAAATTCTTGTCTGTTGGAATAAAAACTATCTATATGGCTAAAAAAATAATGAGAAAGCTAATATTTTTTCCTTTGGTTTTTAACCAAATGGATGTGGATTTTTTTAATTTTTTTTATGAATGTAATTAACACCCCTAAAAACTATAACTTTTTTTAAAAAATCAAATTTTAGTAAAAAAAAAATTCATATAAGATGAAAAAAAAGTTACCAAAAAAGTTAGAAGCTATTTTGAATCCAAACGAAGCCTTATTTTATTTCTTTTTTTAAAACACTATGTTAGTTGGTCGTATCAAACTATTTGGAGGTCTAAGGCAAAAAAAAAAAAATTAAAATTTTCATACGTGTACCTTAAGCCCAAATTGTTCTTGTACTAGAGATACTCATTATTTCCATAAATTAAAATAAAATAAGTTTCAAAAATATTTAAGATTAAGATGAGTTAAATAAAGAATTAAATTAAAATAATTACATATATATATATTTAAATTTGAAACATTTCTATTAGATAGATTACGAGGTGCCATTTTCATAGATTAAGATGAGTCTTAAAACTATTTGATATTAAGATGAGAATGAGAGAATAAATTTAATATATATATATATATATATATATTTGATTGAGAATCTTCTTATTAGACAGAGTCTTAGGCGATTTAGTCTAAATTGCCTAACGCTTTAACTGGCCTGTTAGTTGTGTAGAGGTTGGGGAAAAAGCAGCGGAGTTTTCTGCGGGGGTGACTTGGGGAAAACTAAATTTCATCTGGTCCGTTGGTAGATGTGTGCAGCCCAATCAGTCAAGGGGGTTGGGGATTGAAGTCTTTCCCCTCCAAATGAAGGTTTGTGGTGGAGGTGGCTTTGGAGATTCGCTCGTGTGAGACTTAGCTAGCTTGCGGAGGCAAGCCGTATGGTTTGGGTCTGCGAAAGGGAATCTAGAAGAGTTGCCAAGACTTTTCCGGGCACATTTCTTTGGTTAATAAAGCATTAAGGCCCCACTTGGATGCGAGTGAAAGTTTTCCTCCAAACATTCTATCCGGCGGTCCCACTCTTTTACTATGGTTTGACAACCAAATTTACCTTCCTCCCGAGTCTTCACTTTTCCTCTCTTGCGGTCATCTCTCGAATAAAATTTGGGCACTCTCGACCCTAGTCAAAATTTATCCGGAGAGAATGGCTATTATTTTGACGTTTTTAACCCTCATTAATTTGATCAAAATAAATATAATGCTAGTAAAAAATAATAGATAGGCCAACAAATCAAAATAAACATAATTAAAAATAAAATTAAATAATAACCAACTATTCAAAAGTACATATTTAAAAAAAAATTGTTTAAATAAATTTATAAAAAATTAAATTTTCAATGAAATAAATAATATAACTTCAAATTGTCAAAAAATAATTAAATAGAGTGGGTTTTGTAATTTAATATTTAATTTAATGGGTAATCAAGTTTGGGACACCATAAGGACAAAATAGTCATTTGAGTACTTTTTTCATCATTCACCCTTTCTTATTTATAAAACATCCAAACCAAGTCAAAAGTTATTTCCCTCCATAAACGTCACATCAATGTGGGCCAACTCTTTAAAAATAATACCCTCTCTTATCTTATACTCCTTCTAAAATTTATCTCCTAAAATTTTAATATCATCCAATCAGACTCTAAAGCCCAAATCCAACACTATCAATCTCTCTTAAGAGAAAACATTAACACCGGCACCTAATAAATCGATTCAAAAATTCAAATCATTATCAAAATTTTCAAGTGCAAAGGATGTTTGTGGTTTTTTTTTTTGTATAAATTAAATTTTGAGCTCCTACATTTTACATCGAATTTTATTTATTTTGCGTTAGGTTAGAATGATTAAATTAAAATTTTATTGCAAGCATAAGTGATTAATTATTAAATTAAAAGTAGATTAATCAAATTAAGATTTTAGATCCAAGGGACAGTTTCGTAAACAAATTTTTCTTGAAAAAAATTAATTTCTGCATAAAAGTTACTAATTTGGTAAAAAAAAATTAATTTTTTTATGCATATAATAAAACATTAGTATTTCTTTAACATATTTTACTAAATTGAGTAAAAGTTAAATTACTTAGTTAATTCTACTAGCAAATTAATCTAAACTGACTTTTTCCGTCACTTACAGGATAAGGTAGGATATCATTTTAATCTAATTTTGTCCCTAAAAACAAGTGCTTACTGTAAAGGGGTTGCAAATTATAATTTAATTTTTTAAGAGAATATTACATAAAATGGATTATACATAAAAATATTTTATTTTAATAAATACAATTTTTGAAATTAAAAATAAATTTTAAAAATTTCAAAATTTAAATTTATGAAATTTTTTAATTTCATCTTTTAAAAATTTTAAAATTCCCCTTATATTTAATATTAGTATTTAATGTCTATTATTGCTTCTCTCTCCTCTTCCTTTTCTTTAATGTTCTCCTTTAATGTTTGTTTTTCTTTACGTACAACTTCAAGTCTCCTCTCTAGCAAAACTTGGAGCCAGTCTCTCGGGCGCAAAGCGTTATAAAAGTTGGTAGGATGAGCCTCCTTGGCTGGATGAACCGTATCCAGTTCTTGGGTGTGGGTCCGACTCCCCGCCGCTACGCGAGTTCGCGATTTACCGCTACACATGTTAAGAGGCCGGTATGTGTGGCACAAACCAAAAGAGATTCCACCTCTAGGGGTTTGGCCTAGGGAATGAATCTCTTGAGATCAAATTCTTTTTTTTTTTCTTTACGTACAACTTATTCGGCACCAATTGCACTCATTATATTCTAGGTGTAGCTCTCTTTGCACTTGCTGAAACAATAGAGAAATAAAACAAATATCAAAGGAGGGGAGAGAAGATCAACATTAAAGATAAATGTCATTTTAGAATTTATTATAAAATTCATGAATTTGAATTCTAATTTTTAAATTTTATTTTTATAATTTAAAAAAATTAAGTGGACTTTTATTTAGTAAATTTTTACCAATCTAACTTTTATTAATTTTTTTCCAATTTTTAATGAATTTTGCCAACTTTTTTTGAAAATTAGAGTTGCATTATTGTTTGAACGAACAACAGGGACCATGTTCAAAGCATATATTTTTTGGTAAGTCCACCAAACAATAAAAAAGTAGAGAAGTGCATCTGCCGGAATAGGAGAATATAAGGGCGTTTGATTAGTCAAAATTAATTAAAATTTATTAATTTTTATCAATTTTTTGTATTTTTTTTCAATCAAATTTTATCACATATCACTTTTATACCAAATCTTTATAGGCTAAATTACCTTTGGACCTCTTAAATATTTTCGTAATTACATATAGACTCCCTCGACATTTAAAAATTATAATAACTTCCCTTATTTTGAAATATTGTTTACACATAGACCTCTTCCATTAGTTTGAACCGTTAAATTTTAACAAAAGTGTAATAGTCAACTAGTCAACAAAATATTTACATAAAAAGACATAAATTTTAACGGAAGCATAAAAGTCAACCAGTCAACAAAATTTTTTACATAAAAGGACAAAAATACCCTTAAATGAAACTTAAAACACTTACCAAATGAAAAACTAGAAAACTCAAAACACACACACCTGTCAATAGCAAAGGAGGAGAGGAGGTAGAGTTGCCCATTCCGATGAAGAAATCATACTAGCATCGAATCGCGGCAGCGGATGAAGAAACTCAAGACAATGAGTGCCTCAATTTGGTCAACAATGAGATTACAGGGAATCATCTTCCGGTTCATAGCAAGAATTTTTCTGGGGCAGCAGTATTGATTCACCGCAGTGATTCGCCCTAATTCATCGCGACGATGGTGGCAATTGGCAATAGTGATGTTGATGCACCCTCACTTGCAGTAATTCACCATTCATTTATTCCCAATCAACCTACTAGATTGAGAAGCTTGGAAGTAGGTCTTGTGAGTTTTCTTCAATTTTAAGGTTTCATATATCTCGCAAATAATACACACACACATATATACAAATTAATACGCGTTTGTGTATTTGTGTTGTGTATACAAGCAAAACTTAGATCTATAATGGCAATTAAGGTTAAATATTTCAATATAAATAGATTTGACTCTCAATTTACCATTTACAATTTTTAGTTGAATCTCACTTCTGCACTATTTGTAAACTTACAGAAGGCAATTATTCCAAGAAACAAATAGGGACTTACAAAATAACTAGCACTTTCACTTGATACACACACACACACACACACACACACATACACACACACATATATATATAAACACAGTGGTGGCCGACATTTCAAAACAGAATTTGCCAATTTTTCTCAATTCAAAGAAACAAAAGTTGACAAAGATACCTAATTTTGCTTTAAAAAAATTAATGGGATCAAAATCATAAGATATCCATTTGTGTTAGAACACGAAATTGGGTCTCAACAAAGATTACTATCTACACACTTTGAATCAAAATTTACATTTATACATCGGCCACACATCTAATGGAGAGCCAACACCATCGAATGATGAAACCACTGATATGTATGTGGATGGGGACTTCAAACCATTGATTTATCTTGGATTTTAGTACATTGCCATCAACAAAGAAGCTAAGATGTCACTGCGGACACCGAGAGGGCGATAACGCCGGAAAAGCTTGTGGCGTGAATTTTCATGAAATCGTCAGTGAAATCAGTTTTGGATCTCAGGAAGAGGTGGAGGAGATTGAATCGGTAGCTACACTACCCCCTCATCTCCTCGAGCTCCCACCACAACTTGATGTAATTCTCTCTCTGTTCCCAGAGCTTCGCTGACATCGCAATGGCAAATACAATGTGCTTTGACTCCGTCGGCTTGCCTAACCTAGTAGACAGCGCATTGGTTTCCTCTTCCGGTGAGGATTCGGAACCCCCCGCTGCTGCTGCCTAGCCCACTGCCACGCCGCCAGGCCTCCTCTTGCGGTCACAGAGCAACTATCTGCTTTTATATATACATTTTACAGTTTGTAAATATATATGCACATACTTATCTTTTATTTGTACTTAATTATTAATTAAGTTGAGGATAAAATTGTACTCACACAAAATATTTTAACAAAGTTAGTTCTAAACTAACGAAATGGGGTATTTGTTACTAACTTTTCAAAATAAGGTTAATTTAATTTTTAAATGTCAAGAGGGTCCATGTATAATTATGTAAATATTTAAGGGATCCAAGTTTAATTATCCATCTTTATATTTTTAGAATGAGTTTGGAGTGATAAAAAGTGAGATAAAATGTGGTTTGAAAAAATTTTGTTGCATTTGGTGCACACATTTCAAACTACGTTTTTTGGAGATGAATAGTAAGATTCCCGTTTTGACAAATTCAAAATTTTAGACAGTAATGACATTTTTGCACTACAATCTGTCCAAACGGATTTGTAGAAACCGTTTGGACGAAAGTTGGCCATGCGAATCCGTCAGAACCTACAATCCGTTGGAATGATTTTTACGACCCCATAAAAAATAGTTAAAATGGATGTTATTCGGTAGCTTGAGAATTCATAGTGAAAATGGTGAAAAATTTTACTATTTGATTAACCGAATTCTAGTTATCAACTTTTTTTTTAAAGATATTGAATTTTTTTTTAACTTTGAGAATGCATTAATGTATAAAAATGTATAGAGATTTTTAAAATTTTTTTAGATATTTTCACCAAAATTTAGTGTGCCAAACGCACCCTTACTATACTTTTTAGCCAAAACTTTTACCAACCAAAACACTTAGGTCCTGTTTGGTAACTTTGTGTTTTCTGTTTTTCTGTTTATGTTTTTAAAATTTTGTAAACTCGCAACAGAAACATATTTGATAAACATGTTTTCATTTTTTTGTTTTAAAAAAAATGAAAACATAAACAGAAAAACGTAAACAAAAAAATGTATTTTCACTCTGGTTTTATTTTCTGTTGCCAATATTTTATCAATTTTAAAACTTTATCTATTTTTGTTACATTACATAAAAATAAATTATTTTATTCAAATATTTTATTAAAATAAATTATTTTAATAAATAATATAATTAAATTCAACAAATTAAATTAATTATATAAATTAAAATAAATTATTTTTAATAAATAATAAAACCAAATTAATTTAATTTAATAATTATTTATTTCTAAATTATTTGAAATAAATATCATAATTAATTATTTAATTTAATAATTAAATTAATTTATATAAAATAATTAATAATAAATAATTATATTACATTGATTTTTAATTTAATTTAATAATTATTATTAAATTATTTTAAATAAATATCATAATTAAATTAAATTATTTATGATTTAATTAATTTAATTTATATAAAATATATTTTATTAAATTGTTTTAATAAATAATTAAATGAATTTAATTAATTTAAAAATAAATAATTTAATTTAATAATTATTCTAATTTAATTATTTATTTAATATGAAATATATTTTATTAAATTATTTTTTAATAAATAATATAATTTAATATATTTTATATTTATTGAATTAAATGATTTTAATAAATAATTTATTGTATTAATTTAATTAATTATATTAATTAAAGTAAATTAATATAAAATATATTTTATTAAGTTCTATTAATATTTTAAAACTAGTAAAAAATAAATATTTTTTAAAATAAAAAAATTAATAAATATAAATAAATTTACATTTTTTTAATACAGTTTCAGTTTTGATTTTAAAAAAATAAATGAGAATAAAAATTAAAAAATAAAAAACGGTAACAGGTAACAAAAAAATAATAAAAAGTGAAACGGATACTTATATTCCAAGTTTCAAAAGCTAGAAAATTTAAAAAAGAACAAAAAGAGAGAGAGAGAGAGAGAGAAGAAATTACCAACTTTTCCAATTCGTCTACGCTAAGTCAACTTCTTACATCATTTTCCCATTTTTCGAAGAGTTCCGTCAACGATACGAAGAGAAGGGGAAAGTTTCCAGGCGGTCAATCTACTCCTCTGCTAGGACTCTAGTTTGGGAGGGTTAGGATTGAGTGCAGTCTGAGTGTGTGTGTACTGATCGATCAGTCATCGGGGTGCGTGCTTGTTGTTATTGTTGTTGAGTTGTGTGTGTGTCTGTGTGTGAGAGAGAGAGAGAGAGGAGAATGCATCTGAGCGAGAACGAGGGAATAGAAGGAAACACCTTTGTGGTGACGGGAGGGCTGGGCTTCGTCGGCTCTGCTCTCTGCTTGGAGCTCCTGAGACGCGGTGCTCATCAGGTTAGGGCTTTTGACCGTCGATCCTCCTCTCCCTGGTCCCACTCTCTCGTCGACAAGGGCGTCCATTGCATCCAAGGTACCCCCAACTCCCTCTAATAAAATTTGAATCTTGGCAAGTATGTTATTTTGGCTCTCAGAAATTTGAGGGTTTTTTTTTTCCCCTTCAATTATACCTTAATGTAGATTGTCAGAAAATTTAGGTCGTCTCTGTATTTGTGAATTTGAAATGAAAAGGCAGTGAAAAGAGTGGATATGATGTGTAATGATGGATTTGAGTAGATATCAACTTGAAATTAATAGAGGGTATATGATGTATAATGATGAATTTGAAATCTTTAGCGTTATTAGTTCAATTTGTACAAAAATCATAAAAAAATTGTTATCAATTACCTATAGTAGACTAGTCATCAATTTCTTTATATATATAAAAAATTGTTATCAATTACCTATAGTAGACTAGTAATCAATTTCTTTATATATATATATATATATATTTTCTTTTGGTCAAGTTTGGTCTCAAATTCATTCATTTGAAGTTCACGTTCATCCATATTCCTCTTTCAGTGATGAGAATGAAGATGAAACTACGATGGCATTTTTTTTGTTCCGTGTTTAGCTGCCAAACTTGAACCCTTGTCAGACCGTGTGTTCTCAGTCCCTATATATGTTCTTATATTATTTTTTCAATTTATGTTCTCAAGTCTGCTTCTTATAGCTCTTACCTGCAGCATATTGCACCATAGGCTTCGCCTTGTCATACATTGTTCCATGCTTAACTAAATTCTTACACTGATAGGAGATATCACCCGCAAGCAAGACGTTCAGAAGGCACTACGTGGGGCAGATTGTGTTTTTCACATTGCTTCTTATGGCATGTCTGGAAAAGAAATGCTCCAACATGGCCGAATAGATGATGTGAATATAAATGGAACTTGCCACGTCTTGGAAGCTTGTGTTGAGCATGGGATCAAGAGGCTTGTTTATGTAAGCACATACAATGTTGTGTTTGGGGGCACAGAGATTGTCAATGGCAATGAAACCTTACCTTATTTCCCTCTGGATGATCATGTTGATCCATACAGCCGCAGCAAATCTATTGCTGAGCAGTTAGTACTAAAGAGCAACGGTCGTCCTTTCAAGTAAGTTATTCTATTTTCAGAAGGTCACCAGTCTGGCTGATTTGATGCCTTGTGTGGGTGTGCTTTTAGAATTTTCAACTGTGCTTTTATTTTATTATTAATAATGGTACTGTTATTATTATTATTATTGGTTTCAACTAGTTAAAAAAAAAAAAACAAAGATTCTTCAAAAACTAGTATCTCATACCATATGGCTTGATGTGTGCCAATTATCCACTGACATGAATATGGATAATTTTCAAAGTACAATTTTGGACCTTATTAGTGGAGATAAACGACAATATTGTGATCCATTAAATAAAGGTTAAAAAGAATATATGGACTTTATGATCTTAATGGGAACTTTACTACTTATGCAGAAGAAAAATATTAAACATTAAACAGTGATGTGTGAGTGCACAGCAATTGGCAGCCCTTGAACACATAATTGATTAGAACAGTCATTCAGATTCCTTATTGGTTATCAGATTCTCCACTTTACTGCTGCAAATCCTAACAATCTGAGTACAAAGATACCGTTTGCAAATGAGATTCTCACTGACCTCTGACTAATACAATTAGATGGTTCTTCTTGGCATTTATTGTTCTGTTGAGAACCTCGTGTTGGTTGTTCTCTCTCTTCAATTTGTTCAATTAGGTTGCCTTCTCGCAACGGTAAGGTTGTTCCATGGCGAACTAGGGGTTACAGGTTCAAGCCCTGGAAAGTTGGAAACCTCTCTGCAAGCAAGAGTAAGGTTGTCTATATTTGACCCCCCTTAAGTCTTGAAATGCGGGAGTCTTTTGCACTGGGTTGCCCTTTGTTTTTTTGGTTGTTGAAGAGCTCAACTATCTGCATTCTCACTTTTATTTTTTATTTTATTTTATTATTATTTTTTTTTGGAAACTGCATTCTCACTTTTCATGATTATGTTTTCTATCTGGAAATAAGTATAACATAACAAACTCCTGCACCAAGTGATGAAAATATTCACTGTTTAAGGGAGAGTTGAATGTGTTGGTCCACTTGATAATAGTCCCATGTTTCAGATGTTTGATAGCAGGTTTTTAGCCCACATATGAATTTCCTTGTTTCTGACGTAACCTCAACTATTTTGCAAGACCGATTTATGTAGGATGGTTCTATGTCATGCAGAATGAATAATGGGAAACTCTATACTTGTGCGATTCGTCCAGCTGCTATCTATGGACCAGGTGAAGAGAGGCATCTCCCTCGGCTTATGAATCTGGCAAAATTAGGACTGCTGCCATTCAAAATTGGTGAAGCAAGAGTTAAGACTGACTGGGTTTACGTAGATAACCTAGTGCTGGCCTTAATATCAGCTAGCATGGGACTATTGGATGACATTCCTCAGGGTAAAAGGGATCCAGTGGCTGCTGGTCAGCCTTACTTCATATCAGATGGTAACATTCGGTCCATTTGCTTAGAAATATTTCATACTTCTTTTCATGGCAACTAGAGCTATTAAATTCAATTGCTTGACTTTTAATTTCGGAGAATATTTAAATGGGGTAGGAACACTGATTAGACTGAGTAACATTTAACAATTTGCCAATGATAACATTCAATCCATTTGCTTAGAAATATTTTGTACTTCTTTTCGTGGCAACTAGAGCTATTAAATTCCATTGCGTGACTTTTAATTTCGGAGAATATTTAAATGGGGTAGGAACGCTGATTAGACTGAGTAACATTTAACAATTTGCCTAGCAATATTTTATTTTCAGACTTTATGATTTCTCTGCTATTTACAGGGTCTCCAGTCAACAGTTTCGAATTTATTCGCCCACTACTCCAGAGCCTGGATTATGACTTTCCAAAGGGTTCATTAGCTGTTTCCCATGCTCTTCTTGTGGGAAGGATGTTCTGGGTAATCTACACTATCTTATATCCATGGTTGAATCAATGGTGGCTTCCTCAACCACTGCTGCTTCCAGCTGAGGTGTACAAGGTATACTTTCAAATTTCCTTGCTTTTTGGTTGAATACAATAGCAGACATGTAAAGTTCTCCTTATAGCATCCAAATAAACATCTGGACAACCATAGAGGTAAGAGCTCAATAACACCAAATACCTGTCCAGTATCTATTTTCGTTATCAGCAAGAAATGACATATGAACTTAAATATCTGGCATGGCATACGAACCCCCCCAACACCCCCCCCCCCCCCAAAAAAAAAAAAACGAAAAAAAAAAACACACACCCACAATATAATCCTTCTTTTGTATAAGTAAAGCTCATGTCTAAGCTGGGGAGATGGACTTTTCAGGACCACTTCCCACTTGGATGTTAAGGGTTATCCATATCCTGAGTCCAAGGCTTCAATTTATATGGTCATTGCATCACATTGCCCCTCTGATTCACATTTCCTATTGCTAAATTAGATTAAGTATATGTTTTGTAACCCTGATCACGTGAAGGGATGTACCTGTGAAGATCGTACAGGAGTTGTACCTGAATTGGACTTACCATGCATCATAGAATTCGGAAGCTGAGGTCAATTTGTACTTTTAGAAAGCAGAGTTTATTGGCTTCTCTTTTTAGGTTTAAAGAAGGGCAGTCAGTAGCTAAGGAGTTCCATACTAATAAACCTTTTCGGCAATGATCTTTTACATTAATATGTTTCTCTCCCCACCTCTCCAGATGTTTCCTGTAGGTATGTAGCCCCATCTTGCTGTTTATAACTTCTGTGTCACCAAGTGCCTACACGTGCTCTCCCCCTGTGGGTCAGACTGCTACTAAAAGGATGTGGCAGATGGATTTGTCCTAAATCTCAGGCATGCTTAATTTGCCGGCCAAACTTGATGAGCATTCCCAATTTCTTTAGTGCGATCGGTGGGCCTCCACGGGCTTTAACCCTCTTATAACTGAAGGACCTCCATCTCCTTCCTCCATGCATCATTATTTATTGAGGCCATGTAATGTTGGTAATTTTCATATTCAGAGCCTCTCTCTCACGAGATTGCCTCTGCTGTCACCTGGCCAGTTGTAATTGATCCTGTGCTATCCTACATACATTGCCATAACTCCTCCCACGCTGCCTCAACACTGATGTTTCCAGATGCACTTGAAACATTCTCACACCTCTGTTATTAGGCCGATGAAATTTGAAACTTTACCATGTGAATCACATCTGATATAATCTAATTATCTTGGCAGGTTGGTGTTACAAATTACTGCTCTTACCTAAAAGCAAAACAGGAGCTCGGCTATGTCCCCATAGTTAGTCCTCGAGAGGGCATGGCTGCAACCATATCATATTGGAAAGACAGGAAAAGGAGAAGTCTGGACGGGCCTACAATATACGCATGGCTATATTGCATAATTGGAATGTCATTGCTATTTGCTGCTGCGTATTTGCCAAATTCTGGGCCTGTATCTCTGTTAAGAGGCTTCGGTCTCTTCTTCTTCCGGTCTATGTGGGTAATGAGAATGGTTTTCATTTTGTCTGTGGCAGCTCATATTGGCGAGGGTATTTATGCATGGCACCTAGCAAAGAAAGTGGATCCCTCTAATTCAAGAGGCTGGTTTTGGCAGACTTTATTTCTTGGGATATTTTCATTGCGTTTTCTTTTGAAGAGAGCCAGAAAGTAAGTAAGGAGCTCCTATTGATGTAATCTTTTTTATGGTTGTAATGAAAACCGTACAATATCAGTTTCTTCTTGGGCAGTCAACTAAGACGTACCACTATTGCAAATGGCTTGTACTTCCGTATAAACCCAGTTTGTTTTCTATCAGTATGAAAGCTTGATTGAATTTCATGTTTATGAGGAAGTTAAAACTGCCTTGCCCCTAGTTCGATTCGGTCATACTTAACTCGCGCTTGACTCGAAGTATAGATGAACTGAAATTAAATCACGATTTTTAATTTGTTACGTTATTAAACTTAATCGATCAAAACTCGGCTTGATAGATATAGTTAAAAATATCAAACTATTCACTTGAACCCATACTCTGTTGGTGGCTCTTCACTCGAACCCCATGGCTGAAGACCCATGTGACAATATTACGCATTTCACTCAGTAGCAAATTCTCATCATATCCACAAACTGTAATTGCTCTCCCAATGTTACCCAAGCAAAAATAAAGGAGAAATGGGCTTACAACTAGGAAGACTATCACTTTGAAACAAGGAGAGAGTTTGGTACAACATAGTACAACAGCCAAAACACGTACAAACCAAATCGCCATCCTTCTCTATACTCTAAAATTAAAATCTAAAGTCAACTAATAATCTGTGACACTATTTCCAGCAAAATCTAAGGTCACCTTGGAAAGTCACCAATTGTCATTATTCTGAGCAACTAGAGTTACAAAATGAACCTTCTGCTTAAATTACAAACCAGTCTAGAGTGAAGGAATTAGCCGACAAACAGTAGGGTCCGCCCCTCGAAAAATTAGTGAGAAAACCAAGCTGCAGAAAGGTCACATCCACGGCATACTTGAGATGACTTGGGGGTTACTGTTGTTGTAAGCACCTACGCTCTGGTTAAGCAGGCACCCAGCACCACCGGAGGATTCACTAAGCGTTCCGCGTGATGGAGGGCTGCTAGCACCAGTTACACCACCATCTAGGGTGAGCTTTGGTGGAGCAGATAGGTCTTCCATTTGGATTACTGGCTTCGAGTCCTTGCGACCATCCGAGATGAAGCTCCCCACAATTACCTGCAACGAAGGAAGCCGACCATTACTGGTTCACCATTAGATAGAAATGACTGAAAAGGAACACAGCCAATCAATGAAAAAATGAAAGCAACAATTAGGCAGTGCTCATCATAACATGTTAGCAACGGAAAATTCAATGTGAAACTGTAGCAGCAAGTATTTGAGACAAATAAATTATCAAACATGTAACTGCAAATTTTTGGGGATTACTAGTAACCAACAAGTGCATATTTATTGATAGGCAAATTAACGGGACTTGAAGTTGAGTTCCTTTAGTAGGAACCGCCTTTATCAAACATATGCACATTATAGGCAACCTATGGTGCAATATCACCTCACCACAGAATTGGTTGCAACATCATTTCAATGGCAATAGCAAGCAGTAAAGGTGGAATGGCAATTTAATGGAGTAGTTCATAGAAGAGAAAAATAAGTTAAAAACTAAAAACCATCCAAACACTCCCACCGTAAAGCAAGAAAGAGGATGTGCGACGAGCTCACTTAAACCAAACCCCGACTCCTGAACAGCTCTAGGAAATGTGCAGGCATAGACTAAAGTGTACTAGCAGTGGCGAGTGGCAGTGGCCGCTGCCACTGGAATCTTTGAAAAAAAAAAAAAATTGATCTTCCAAACTTATACACTCATAACCGTAACCGATTATCGTGTCTTGTACATGATATACTACTTACAAACATGTACAGTCGAAAGTGCTTCTCGCCCGGGCATTCAACTTCCAAACTTTTATATCCTAAACCTCTGAAAAATTACAAGATTGTGTTTGGCATATAGTATTTAACAGGGACAAAAATTATTTTTGTAAAATTTTATTTATTTTAATTATATAATGTATATTTTATAAAATTACAAATGCATTAATTTTTTTTTTTCATATACTCGTTAAAACTGATTTTTCTAAAGAGGAAGATAAAAGAGATAAAAGGTTGTAAACGTAAAAAGTTAATAGTTATTTTTATAATGAGTTTGTTTGGAATTTTATAAAACTCTACAAATCTCTATAAAATTTAAATTTTTTACTTATTGCATGAATTATGAAATTGTAATTTTTACAAATTTACACTAATTTTTACAACTCCAAACACCCCTAATATTTATTTCATAAATTTTTCGCCTCCATTGAAAAAATTTCCTAGATCCGTCACTGTTTACTAGCCTATTTACAAGTTTGTCATCTACTGGTTCATTAATCAGAAGCTAAGATAACCCTGCCTTTCTTCCGAAGAAAAATCTCTGAAAGTAAATTACAGTTTACCAATAAGAGTATGTACAATCAATGTCTTTGATAGCTCTTTTTTCTTTTGTTCCTTTTTTTTTTAACCTTTGCAAATGAATTTTCGAAGGACGACTTAAATTTTAACTGCACAAACTTAAAGAAATACTCGCTGGATTGTCAGGCCCAAAACCAGGTGATGCCATGATAGATTGTGTGGGGAGGTATAAGCTTCCCCGTGGAAGCCTTTTGGTCACCTGCAACAGGGCATTTTCATTGCTTCTAATCCACCTAACAGCAAAACAAGCAACTTTGTACAGGGATATACTGCCTGGGGAGACCTGTAAAGGTAGTTTTTTCTTCTACATACTACCCCAGTGGTAATTTTGTTCTCAACAATCAGCAGAAGGAAAAAGTTGACATGAGCTAGAAAAAGTTTAGATGGTTATAAATCCTGACCGCTCCACCACTACTGACAAAAATTCAAAAAAAGAAATCAACTGGCCAGTTTCACATGCCATAAAAAAGATCTGCTAAAGACGTGGACAAACCTGAACTGGGGATGCAGCAGTTAGAAGCCCTGCAACACAACCACCTAAAACACGCCCATCTGGTCCAGCTAATGTAACACTCAACCCGCCAGTTCTGCTCCGATGACCACCAACCTCCGTCAGCAGAAATGAACCACTAAGTGACAGTATATCAAATCGCCCCTGCGTAAGAAAAATCCATTCGGTAAGATCAAACATTTTTATTCTCCTATAAACAAGGCCAATGAGAAAGTTGTCAACAAGTAGGCAGACCTCGTATGTTGCAGTTCCCCCAGAGGAGGCTGCTTGGCGAAGAGTGACATTGGATATGCAGCCATTTGCAGACAGGATGCAAACGGTCCTTGGACCATGCTGTGAGAAGGCCATTATCTTTGATGATACATCCTGAAAGATCAAATAATTCCAAAATTAGTACAAAATTTCTAAGTCAACTTAATTAGACATTGAAGGAAATAACCACAATACATACTAAATACAAGGATAGAATTGCATATGATATCACAAACTAGAACAAGCACGTATGGTAGGCACACCATAATATACATCTACAGCCAAATCCTGATCCCTTGTATTACTTGATTTTTAGAATCTGCCACACAAAACATGGATTGCATAGAAAGTACTTTCCATGCAATTTAAGCTTTTGGACAAATAGACCTTGCGTTAAAGAGACAAAGATATTTTTTTCTTCTTTCCTCGACAATCAACTCAAGAATAGTGACATTAAGTACTCTCTTGGGTGGCAAACATGTAGGATTGATCCATAAACGAACCAAAACCAACAAGGTCAATCTTCTACAAAAAGCAACAGAAGTGGTATATAGATCAGAAACTTAAGAAGCATAAAAACTAAAACTTTAAGACCCCGTTTGGTAATGTTTTTGTTTTCTGTTTTTGTTTTCAAAATTTTATAAACTGACAACAGAAATATATTTGTTAAATCTTTTTATTTTTTTTATTTTCAAAAAAATAAAAACGTAAATAGAAAAAAAGGTGTTTTCATTCTTTTTTTTCTGTTGCAAACATTTTGTCAATTCTAATATTTTATTAAACTAAAATTATTTTTAATAAATAATATAATTAAATTAATATTTAATATCTATTATTAAATTATTGTTAATAAACAATAAAATAAAAAATATTAATTTAATTTAACAAATAATTTAATTAACATAAAAATATTTTATTAAAATATTTTTAATAAATATTATAATTAAATTATTTAATTTAATTTAATACTTAATTTAAAATAATTAATTTAAACAATATTAAATATATTTTATTAAATTATTTTAAATAAATTATCGTAATTAAATTAAATTAAATTAATTAAATTAATATGAATTATATTTTATTAAATTATTTTTAATAAATATTTTAATTAAATTATTTAAATTATTATGAAATATATTTTATTAAATTATTTTTAGTAAATAATATTATTAAATTATAATTAATATATTTTATATTTACTGGATTAAATGATATAAAATTTATATTTTATTCAATTATTTTTAATAAATAATATAATTAAATTAAATTAATATAAAATGTATTTATTAAATTCAATTAATTTTTAACAAACTAAGTAAATTAAATATTTTATGAAAAATAAAAAATTAGTAATTGTAAACAAAATTTTATTCCCAAACGCAGTTTCAGTTTTCATTTAAAAAAAGAAAGAAAACGACAATAGAAAATAAAAAACAAAAAAATATAAACATATAAAAATAAATAGAAAAACGACAGCGTTACTAAACGGTCTCTAATCGTCTTAATAGAGTAAAATAATTAATTTCTTGTTACCCGGAAATCAAGCTCTCTTAGACCCAAAAGAGCTCCTCCTTGGGGGTGAGAGTAAGGGCAGATTTTGAACTTAAAATTACCAAAATATCCTTGGCATTTTATTTTTATCAAAAAAATTAAATTAATTCAAAATTAGGGTATTTTGCCCTTATTAAAAAATTGAAGTTAACTCAAAGTTTTTCAACATAAATAGAGTTTACAAGAATCAAACCCAAATATTTTTTGTAAAATAAAGTGCATTTTTTCACTATACTATAAAATATTTTTGTACATAACATCAAGAAATATAACATATAATATAATAAATTCAATAAACAGTAAAAACTTAATTATAATTTTTTTTTTTAATAATGAGAGATATCCCTAATAAATCTCAAGTGCCATTCAAAGGACCAGTTAATCATTAAATTGTGAAAAGTATATTAACTAATTTAATATCCAAGAGTAATTTTATCTCCCTAAATAATATTGTTTATCTCTTACTCTTAACCCCAACGTAACTTGTTATCCTCACACTGCCCTATTCTTAGGTGTTTGGTATACAGTGTCCACCCTTACTGAAAATCCTAAATCCGCCCCTGGGGGTGAGCCTACGCATGGATTTTCTGTGGATTTACCTAGTCCACATGGTTTGTGAGCTATTGAACGAGTTTGATGGGTTTAATTAGTGCACAGCCATAAGGTAATGGTTGCGGGTTCCTATCGTCATATATATATATATATTATAAAAATTGTGCAAGTGAGGGGCTCATGGTACGATGGCTGGCCAAAGCTTCAGCTGTAAAGGAGACAATCGCTTGCTAGCGCACTAGGTTTTAGAACATTCTAGAGAAAGCTACAGCACTCTAGTAGATCTAAAAATTTGAGACTACATTAGAAAGTCTCATAACCATCTTGAACACTCCGAACCATTCTAGGACATTCCGGAACATCATGGAAAAATCTAGAATGCCCTAGGTAATTCTTGAATTATAACATGCCAATGTCCAAATTTAAAGTGGCGAGACATGACGGACCCAACTTTAATATATAATAAAATAAAATTTATGTTTCATATATACTATCTCCATTTTACATATAACACATTATATATTTTATTTTATTTTATTTTTGCATTAGGATTACTTTTAGTATTCAAGTGGGAATGTTTTCATATATATTTTTTTATAGAAAATTGTTCCAAGTTTTTTTTTTTTTTTTGGAAGAAGAAGAAGACGAGAGAAATAAAACCTCATTAATAAGCATGTTTTAAGCCTATTTATCACACCATACATGCTTGTCACGATTTCTAATCAATATTGTGGCACCTAAAAACATGCGTTAGAAATGATATAGGAATTTGTGTTGGTCTTGATGAAAAAAAGGTGGAAAAAAATAACTAAAAATGCTAATGGAATAGATAATAGACAAAGACAAAGCAAACATAAACCAACATTCATTGGTGGGAGAATGAGAAAAGTCCTAGTGGGGACCTTCTCACCAACCATATTAATTTAAGCATAGCCAACTTCATGAATTTCATCAATTGGACCTCGTGATAAATTAACTACTAGTACCCCATTTCACTGATGCAATCAGAGCATGCAGTGTATTATGCCCCTCGGAAAAGAAAACCACTGGATGCAGGATGTTCTTGAACTTTTGCTACAGAGAACTCTGTGTTTTACTGCATCAGGATCTTCTTAGTTCTTAATCTCATCAAACCCACATAGTGGGCTTGCATCTAGTAGCACCCTTAGTGCAACCAAAACTGATCTAACAGATCAAAGACGAATCTTAACAAAAGCAGGCACTGAGGTAACAACAACAGATTACCTGCAGACTAATAAATAGAAAATAACAGGAACCTCTACAAGAAGCACCTAATGAAATGCATATCAGATGTGTTGAGTATCAAGTCAAAAAATATAAAAACTACAAATACATTCTCATCAATAAGATATTTTAGTCATTTAAGCCTATAGGAAGGATGAACATGGCAAACGTCCACAAAACCCAACAATAAACAGGAAAATGTTCTCTGACAACAAATGTTCAAATTGATGTCTAATTGCAATACTAAAGAACAGGAAAGGGAAAGAGAAACCTCTCCAGCTTTCACGGTGATAATATGCGGTGTAAATCCAACCCCTGCTGATCCTGCAAGCAGAAGTCTCTGTCAGAAGTTTACAAAATTACAATTAATATGTGAAAGCATGCATTTAAGTATGTGTCTTAGCCTACATGCAGCGCGGAATCTCAACTGCAAAACCATCAAAATAGAAAGGCAAGGAATAAAAATTCGTTTGCATGCTTATCTAAATGAATGTCCTGGATCTTTTGTATGAAACCAAAGTAAAGCCAAATTAACAAGAACATAAATGTCCGGGGTCTTCCCTTATATTATGAACTAAAAATGGGATAGAATATGCATGTTTTATAGCTAACAAGAAAATTTTCAAGGACATCCAATACTTTTCACGGTTAAAACTCTTACAAAAACATACCAATCGTATATTTAGCCCAATCATGAGAAAACATAAAAAATTTAAGATAACCGAGAAAAAAATCCCTAATATTAAATCTACTTTAGACAATTTATCCAAAAATATAATCCTACAAACATTAAAAAGGAAGAATTTACAGTACCACAACAGTGTGATCCAGCGACAAATGAAAGCAAAACAAATAAGAAGTATCTCAGTTGATCAGTCCTTTTTTTTTCCCCCATATTGAAAAGGACACAAAGAAAGAAAACTGAACTAAGGCAATAATATTTTAGACGTACATTCCATGGTCTCAAAGATTTGTCTGCGCAAATAATATCGTCCATCTTTTGGAAATGCAAAAGTTCAGGATTTTACAGTAGGTGAAAAGGATATCACCTTCCATATGAGAATGACAAAAAATTAAGAATATTGAATAGACCAGCGGAGATAGAGGGGGAAGCAATTGCAACATAATGGGGCAAATACGTAATTTGATCATGAATAAGAATCAGGGGTCAGGCCAAATAGATGCCAAGTTCCAGCATAAACACATTGGCTTTATACACTCATCCACTCAACTCATTAATATATCAAATACGCACATATAAATATATAACACAATATATACAATAATAACGGATTCATTTCCCATTAAGAGTAAACTAATTAACCAGTTAAATTAACGGGAAGAAAAGGTCAGAACTGTAACTATACCACAAAACATTCCATATTCTAACATGGGCTATATAAATGGTGCTCTGATGCAAACACAAATGTGTCACCCAAACATACATGTATATATATATATATATATATATATTCACGGGAATACAGTTACCCAGAGCTTCCAATTGCTGCTTCTTGCTTGATCCAGGCGGTCGACCTTTGGCCTTTTTCAGGTAGGAAGGTGAGGCCGATCCTCCTCCCCCTGAAGAAACCGTAAAAGGGGACGGCGATGGAGAGAACGTCCCCGTCGACCGAGGGGTGGTGGCCGGAGCCGGCGACAAAGCCAATGTGATGGTGCCACCTGGCCCGTACTTCCTTGGCCTTCCTCTTTTCTTCTTCACAGGATCGCTCATACTCACATTTAGATTAGGCGCCAGCACCGAACTGTCACCGCCGGCCACCGCCGACTGGTACGGAGGAGAGATTCCGGCGACTGGTTTATACACAGCCGCCCCGTCGGAACTGTACGCTAGGCGCATATTGTGTATCACTGGCTCTGACACTGTTGTTGCTGCATTCTGAAGACTCGTCATCACTCCTGCCTCAGATTCAGACATCTTTCTTGGACTTTTTCATCCACCAAACGAAATCCGCCTTTTTCCTAAACTAAAAACGATACAAAAATAGTAGTAAAAAAAAAAAAAAATCAAACAGTCATATAACAACATTTCTATCTTCACTCATCAATGAACACTTACTACAATGCCAAAAAAAAAAGAAAAATGATAGCTTGGAACTCTAACCGAGATGGAAATTTTTTGAAACAACACGCTTCGCTCACCAAAAGTTCAGAAATTTCTAAACGTAACCCTAAAATCTAGCAGATTTCAAAAAAAAAAAAACTAGTATTCCAGAGAGAATTCACACAAAATAGGCAGATAATTTCAAAATTTTTTAAGAAAAATCTCAAATAAAGCTCAAAAATTACATTACCCATAGCTGAAGATTTTTCAAAAATTATTCTTTTTTTCAGATTTACAGTATATTAAAAAAAACCAAAAAAAACACTAAAAAAAGGAAAAAAATAACATAAAATGCAGAAAAAAGAGAATTACCTTAGCAATAAATCGGGAAAATTTTTTGAAGCTGCAGGGAAGCAAAGAGGTGGGAAGAGACGGAAGAGAGAAATTTTTAGGGTTAGGAAATGGAGACAGAAAAGGCAAAAAAGCAGAGGAAATGTTGCGAATAATAAAAATATTTTGGGGGGTCTAATATTTTTTAATTTGCACTTTTTCATTTTTTTTATTTTTATTTTTTGTTTTCCTTCTTATCCCTTGCTACTACGGCTCCGCATGCATTGAAGTCTCCGAGTGAACGAAAATAATAAATTAATAGCGTTTCGCAATAAATTAAATCCAACGCCTTCGTTGGCTGCAGTATACTCGCTCGATTGTGTAAATACTATTACTCGCTCTCTGAGACGAATGCGTTGAAGGATAACGTGACACGTACTATCTGGCGTGGCGAGTATGTGGAGTTGTGTACTTTTGCAGGTAGAAGTAGGAGATTTACGTGGAGTTCTGTTCTCATTTATTAATTTTTCCCCCCTCGATGAGTTTTCTTTTGTCAGAATACTAATAATGAGTATGACAATTTGCATTAGGTGGGTGTCTGGTTTGGCTTGGTTTGGCTCAACTTTTATTATTACTCAATCTTTAATTTGAAAATACAAATGGACTGTTACCTACCAATCAAATATCAAAATTTATTAGAAGTTATAAAAAATTTATATTTTTTTTAATTAAACTTTGTCACATATTACCTTTATATCAAATCTTTATATTTTTTTTATACTTTTTTGTAACTTTTTTCTAACCAATCACCCACAAAGTGTTATACAGGTCCGTTTGTCATAAAATAAAACTCCAAAAAATTCTATAAATCTTTAATAACCTCTTTATTTTTAATTTTTCTGCTATCACAAATTTCAAAAAATTTTAATATTTCACTAAAAAAATAAAAAAATTTGAAAATAAGTTAACCGAATGTGTAAATTTTTTATATAATCATTTTCTTCGTATCGAAAGTTTTCAAATGAATACCATTGTTGCTATTTTTGTAAATTTTTTTAATCCGTGTGAACAGATTTAGAAAATTATGACTTTTCAGAAAAAATAGTGGCAAAATTAACCCCAAATTACATTTTATCTCAATTTATCTTTTTTTCTTACTCCAAACGGGGTCATGGTATGTTTAGAGCTGTATAAATTCACACAAATTTATAAAAATTAATATCTCGTATTTTATATGATAAGCAAAAATTTTAAATTTTACAATCTCCTAAATTTTTTTTTTGTGACCCGGAACCTGGCCGGTTTATTACAGTCTCCTAATTTTTATTTGTAGAAATGTGTAAAATTTTTTATTTTTTTAACTCCAAACAATACTTATATATTTTTGTTGATTTATTTTATTAATTGAAATCTAATAAAATGCTAATATTAAGATTGTGTTTAGAGTGATAAAAATGAGATAAAATGTGATTTGGGGAACTTTTTTACGTTTGGTACACACATATCAAATCGCATTTTTTAAATATGAACAGTAAGATTTCGTTTCGACGGATTAAATTTACGTTTAGACAGATTCAAAATTTTGGACAATCATGACTTTTTTGAAATGTATTGAACTTTCTACAACCCTACAAAAAAAGTCAAAATACGTGTCATTCGGTAGTTTAAGAGTTTATAGTAAAAATGGCTAAAAATTTTTTGTTATTTGATTAACCGAATTATATAGTTATCAACTTTTTTAAAAGGTATTGAATTTTTTTTTTGACCTTGAGAAGGTAATAATATATAAAAAAATATAATAAAAATTTTCAAAATTTTTCAACAAAATTTTTGTGAACCACACGCACCCTATTAGAAGTCCCAAAATAAATGTTAGGTCAATTATAAACTTTTATTTTATCTTTTTAATTGAAAAAAATAATTCTTTTATTTTCAATTTCATTTCTTTTAGGTAGTGATGTGGTGTTTTTTAAAATTAGTCAAATGATTATTTAATAATTGGAATTTTAGTAAAAAATAATAATAAAATTTTGAAATGTTAAAAAATGAAAATAACAAATTTAAAATTTTACGTAAGATTAGTTAAAATATGCCCATATGCAAAATATAATTTATTTAAGAGGTGTTTGGAGTTTTACAATAAAAAATATATATATAATTTTTTTTAAAATTTAAATTTTTTACTCACGGTACGAATTAAGAAATTATAAATTTTGCTTAATCTAGGACCATAAGATTTTTCAAAAAATTTCAAACGTTCTTAACTTACTCCATATTATTTTTATACTAACTCGCAATTTTATTTCATTTTTTTTTTGAATTTTATTTCATTTTTTTTTTTTTTTTGACTTTCTCAAAACTTCAAAGACGGATTTGACGAATTTATATTCCTTTACTCCAAATACTCTCTTAAAATAAAAGATTTGCTTTCGTCATGTTATGGTTTCGGTGATTGAAAATTTACCAATTAGGCGCGCAAACCAATCAATCCAAATTCAAAATAATCCAACAGATGAAGGGCCTCGTTGACAGCTATATTTTTTTATTTTCTTTGAAATGGTGCGTTTAAAGTGATAAAAATAAGATAAAATGAGATAATTTATAAATTTATAATTCGTAAGTAAGATAAAAAGTGAATAACGTTATATATTTTTAGATATTTTTAAAATTTTTAACTTTTTTTAAGCAAGTTAAACATACCCAAAATATGCTTTTGCAAAATTAAGAAAAAATTCAAATCAAATCCTTCTGCTACTACTGCACAACGTTTCTAAGGGACACATGCAGTGTTTAATTGGCGAAAATTAACAAAAATATACTAATTTTTATTAATTTTTATATTTTATTCTAATTAAATTTTACCACATATTGCTTCCTATTTGGTGGTACCAAAAGCCACCAACTTTAAATAATCTTTATATTTTCTTCCAATCAAAAATTTTCACATATCACTTTATACAATCTTTCTACTTTTATTATACTTTTTGACTAACTTTTTGTCAACCAAACACCCTCATTATTTTTACATCAAATCTTTATATTTTTATTATACTTTTTACCCATACTTTAACCAACCAAACACCTCCATAATTGAAGGTTCCTCGTCGTGTGGCTTGATGCTGATTTTATTTTTTTACTTTTTTAATTTTGAAAGATAGGAGCTATTAATGGGAATATTTGGACCATAAAAAGTTATCAAAAATTATAAAAAATTATTAACTTTTTTTAAATTCTTCCAATCAAATTTTACTCCATCATTTTTACATTAACTTTTTTGTATTTTTTTGTACTTTTCTTATACTTTTTTGGTAATCTAAACAACCCCATATGTGTAGGAGTGGAAACAAATCAAGTTATTTGTAAATTATTCAAACTCGACTCGAAAAAGTTCGATTTATGATTAAAATAAGTTTAAATCAAGTTTTATTTATAACTTGTTTAGATTCAAATTCAAGTTCAAGTTTAGAAAAACTCAGTTTCGAAAGCTTGCAAGGGAGTTCAATAAAATAATATATATTTATATTTTTAATAATATTTTATTTATTTTATTATTTTAGATTAAAATAATAGTCGTTTTGATTTAATCGAATTATTCACAATTCTATCCTGAGTTTTAATTCTTATTTATCAAATTGAGTTCGAACTTATATAAAAATTTGAATCAAATTCGAATTCGATATAAATAATTCGAGCTAAGGTTAAATAAACTAAAGATTGACTTGAGTTAGACTTGCTTTCAATCCCCTATTTATATAGCTAATTAACTATTTTCTATTTATCTTTTCATTTGTACTTAGACCACTTTTCAAAAGAATGATTTATTATACTACCATAGTGTTTGATTTTCCAAACAAATAAAATTTATTGTAAAAGTAATAGGTCACAAATTTAATTAAAAACGTTTAAAAAATAAAAATTATATAATTTTTAGTATTTTTTAAAATCCAAATACTCTTTATATGCGTAACATAAGCTTTGTTATCAGACAAAGTAAATAAAAATAATTATTCCCAATAATTTATAATTTAAATCAAGTCATATTCATATTTAAATATTTTAAATTTCAATAAATATATTAAATAAATAATTTATTCTTAAAATCATATAAATTTTTGTAACTTTTAAATTAACACATGAAATAAATATTTTAATTTTAATAAATATATTAAATAAATAATTTAATCTTAAAATCACATAAATTTATCTAACTTTTAAATTAACATATTCATATCAAGATTTGTACTCTCTCTCAATATCTGTGTGTTCAAACTAACAACATTCATGTTGTGTATAATTTATTGCCATTAGTAATATTATTCTACTAGAGTTTATAATCCAGAATGATGTAAGTATTTATGAACATATCATATAAATACTATTACCATATCATTTTAAAAATAAATTCCAAGAAAGAGGTTTGGCATTATATCATCATCCTATCACCACCTCTATACTTAAGTCGTTTCTAAGTTCCTTACATTTTCTCCTTCATCCAAAATAATACATGACTAGTTCGGCTAATCCTCCGGAGAAAGAAAATAGGGGGCAAAAAGAATATTTGTTCCATCAATAAAACTAACTAAAACAAAAATCATCAAACATCCTTCTGGTTTAAGGTTCAGCTGCCTTCTCTCCAGCTTTTGGTGCAGCACTTCTATGAAGAAGAAGAGCGAGTTGATCAACAAAGAGCAGGTCCTTCATTTGATGCAGTTGTTGCCACTCCCTCTCCATTTGCGATTCCAACTCCTCAAATCTTGAAATTTTGTCTCGAATCTCTTTCATCTGCAAAACACATTCATAATCAAAGGTGTTCTTTCAAAGACAAGACCTCCAGGAAATCATTATATATGACTGCAGAGCCTCAATCAACTGTGTTTCTTATTCACCTGCACATTGGTGATGAAAGACATTGCTCTCTCCAAGTCCTGCCGCTCCTCCTCAAGCTGAGATTGGACATCAACATGAGCTCTTTCTGAAGTTTTTAAAGAGGTGTCACCATTAGACGTAGCGTTGGCTTATGAATGGGAGAGAAATCATACCATTATCATACAAAAATCATGTATTACATTATACAACCTCTTATTAACACATTTGTTAATTTCTTCTTCTTTTTTTTTTTGGGGGGGGGGGGGGAAGGTTTATTTGTTAATTTCTTCAGATTGACCCTTCTAAATAAGTAGAGAGAGGAACTTGTTCCAATACACAATCTGCAAAATGAACCCATGTCTCATCACTGATAGACTCACAAAACTTGGAATACAGTTCCAGAATTGAGAACAGAGAATAGAGCTTAGTTCCAAAAAAAAAAAAAGAAATGAAAGAAAAGAAAAGAAAAACACATTCTTAACACCTATGTCCTCGTGCACGTGTGCGAGAGAGAGAGAGAGAGAGTTAGAGAGAGGAGGTAGACAGTAATTAATAAAACATACAAAAATCCAGTATTGACTGAGGCTAAAAATCTCATAGAACTTAATCGTGAAAGTTTTCAAAACCAACCAAGCACCAGAAGGCCAAAGGCCCATGGCTTATGAAATTTGAGCTTTCATTTGGAAAAGATAATTTTTGAGGTTTTGAGCTGAGTCTTTTCCCTGTATTTACTCACAGGCATGTCGCTTATCACATTATTTCATGCTACAGAGGATTTTTATTTTTTATTTTTTGGAAAAGTACTACAGAGGGAGTTGTTTCATTTAAGAAACAACCAGTATCGTGCCGTCATCATTCCTTTAATTCTAGTTTGGTGCCTACTCGGCTATGTACTAACAGCGTCCCAGAAACAAAGTTCCCAAATTCAACCGGATGGAATAATACTAGAAGAGCACACCACTGCTTTCAACAATAAGAAGTGGTAATGTGTGGGTATTCAAGTGACTTTTTTTTGGGGGGGGGGGGGGAAGGTGACTAAAGATGATCTCAGGACTACAAGTGTATAATTCATATTTATAAGGGTTAAAAAAATATATATATTTTTAAGGATTCAACTAGAAACAAGAAGAAGGTGAAGTAAACAAGACAGTTGAGTCAATTGACAACTCAAAGGCATTGATCTATAAAGCACCAATCAAAAACTATCAAATCAACATTAAATTATAATCACTTGCAAGCAAACAGCATCATGATTTCAAACTTCAGCTTGTATCACGTAGTGTTTAATTTTTTATAATAACTACATGAAGCAGACAAAAATTTGTGGACAACAACATCATGTTCTGACTAATGAAACAGCACCAATTGAAATTTTGAAGTATTATCCAAAGTGAATTATAACCAATTGAGAGTAAAGATGCTCCAGAAGATGCAGAGGGAATTCCCTTAGGGCAGAATGGGGGAGGAAGCCAAGTTTCGCTTGGTTAATTGGGGAACCATTTGTCGGCCCACAGGTACAGGAGGGGTTAAGGATAAGAAGAATCTGAACCTTCAATGAAGCTCTGTTGGAAAAATGGTTGTGGAGATTCTCTGTGGAACCGGAAAGACTACAAGGAGGGTGATTTGTGTAAATTACGCAGTAGAATGGGGTTAGTGGACACTGAAGCAGGTGGCAGGCCCCCATGGAATGGTGGCGTGGAAGACCATCCAAGCATTGTGGCCGGCTGTTTTCAATCATTCTTCAGTAGTAGCAGGTAGGGGTAACAGGATTAGATTCTGGGTTAACTGATGGCTATAAGGCAGATGCCTTAGCAAAAAGTTTCCGAGCATCTAGGGTTTGGCTTGGAACAAAGAAACTTCAGTTAAAGATTATGGGAGGAAAGAAGAAGGAAGGGTCTTTTGGGACATCGGGTCACAGAGGGATTTGTATGACTGGGAAGTGGACGAGTTCTTTCAGCTGTTGCAGCTACTATTCAGTCAAGCTAGAGAATAGGGAAGAAGAATTAAGATGGTCCTTCTCCAAATCTGGAAGATTCCAGGTGAAATCCTTGTATATAACCTGGAGAGAGGTGGAATTCCCATGGGGGAAAATGTAAAGTTGCCTTTTTTTTTTTTGTGTGTGTGGGGCATACAGTGCAAAGCAAAATTCTAACAATGGATAACCGGATTAAAAGGAAGATGATACTAGTGAATAGATATTTTTTGTGCAAAATCAAGGCAGAGTCAGTTGATCATCTCTTTGTGGAATGTTCTTGGGCAAAGGAGACTTGGGACTTGGCTCTAGATCAATTTGGTATGTCCTGGGTGTATATAACTTTTTTTGGAACCTTGGTGAGGAAACAGAGTCACTAAACATAGGAAGAGGGTGTGGGACTTGATAGAAGATGCTTTACAAACACTGAATACCCTTTGTATAGGATGAAAAGCTGTTTTGTGTCCACCCTCTACAGTTGGTTGGAAAGTGGAAAAGAAGCTTTGTTATTTTCCTTTGGGTAAATTTCACTAACCTCCCCTGAGGTTTCTGACACCAACAAAAACCTCCCCTAAAGTTTCTGAAATAACACTAACCTCCCTTCCTTTACCAGATAAATTTCACTAACCTCCCCTGAAGTTTTTGAATGTGTAAATTTTTTATACAATCATATTCTTTGCATCGAAAGCTTTCAAATGAGTATCATTGTCGCTATTTTTTTGAATTCGTGGGAACGGATTTGAAAAATTGTTCTCACAGTTTGCTACTTTCTAAAAAAAAGGGTAAATTTCACTAACCTCCCCTGAGGTTTCTGACATCAACAGAAACCTCCCCCGAAGTTTCTGAAATAACACTGACCTCCCTTCCTTTACCAGATAAATTTCACTAACCTCCCCTGAGGTTTTTGAATGTGTAAATTTTTTATAAAATCATATTCTTTGCATCGAAAGCTTTCAAACGAGTATCATTGTCGCTATTTTTTTGAATTTGTGGGAACGAATTTGAAAAATCGTTCTCACAGTTTACTACTTTCTAAAAAAAAAGATGCCAAAATCAACCAAAAACTACATTTTATCTCAATTTATCCCACAGTTTGCTACTTTTTAGAAAAAAAGACCTCAAAATCAACCCTAAACTATATTTTATCTCAATTTATCTTATTTTTTCTTACTCCAAACGGGACTTTTAGGGGAAAAAATAGATCAGGGGAGGTTAGTGATATTTATCTGGTAAAGGAAGGGAGGGCAGTGTTATTTCAGAAACCTCAGGGGAGGTTTCTGTTGGTGTCAAAAACCTCATGGGAGGTTAGTGAAATTTACCCTAAAAAAAAGATGCCAAAATCAACCCAAAACTATATTTTATCTCAATTTATCCCACAGTTTGCTACTTTTCAGAAAAAAAGACGCCAAAATCAACCCTAAACTATATTTTATCTCAATTTATCTTATTTTTTCTTACTCCAAACGGGACTTTTACAGGAAAAAATAGATCAGGGGAGGTTAATAAAATTTATCTAGTAAAGGAAGGGAGGTTAGTGTTATTTCAAAAACTTCAGGGGAGGTTTCTGTTGGTGTCAGAAACCTCAAGGGAGGTTAGTGAAATTTACCCTTTTCCTTTTTGAATTTTGTTGATGACATGGAGTTGTAATCAATCTTTCGGTCTTTTTAGCATCCTGTTGATGCTTTTATAAAATCTAGATTATTTATTGAAGGAAAAAAAAAATCATCTAAGTTCGAAGTGTATTAGAATGGGCCACTGACCACGCACTAAAAAATTCAACAACTATCACGTCTATTATATGCAGTAGTTAAAAGAAAATCCTGAAAGCTCAAAAGAATTTGCAACAAGAACTCATTTGTACCTTGCTGTCTTGCCTGACTAGGAAGCGATCCGAGATTCTCTTCAGCTTTTCTATAATTCAGCTCAGACAGAGCATTCACAGCAGCACGAGCAGCTACTTCTGAAACCTCGACACCCCCTAAAGCTGACAAAAAAGCGGCCTGTGAAAAAATTCAAGCACAAAAGTTAAAAGATACATTGTTATCACTGGGATGGACTACAACAATGAATCAAAAATATTTGAAATCAAAAGAAACACAAGCACAATTTGCCCTGTCAAACTTGTTTGACGGACAGAGAATAAACTAATTATTCGCCAGTGTAATATGAAAGAATTAGCAAACATCTTAATTCACTCTAATTTAAGGACATAAATGTATGTAGTCTACAAAATCCAATAAGAAAACAAGTGGAGTCATAATTAGCCATAAATCATGCTCCAATCATGGAAGAAGACATGTTGCTTATTTAGAGGCTCATTCAGACCTATGTGCTACAAATGTAAGGAGCTCAGTGTGGAGAATAGGTAGAGGAGTGCCATTGTAAGGCATTAGTCCTTGGTTCAATTCCCAGCTATGGGTTTCAACATAGGAGGAATCCTTCCTATTAAATTTACACCCCCAAGTTATTATGGAACCTGAAAAAAGGATCTGCATTCAATAATTAAAAGTATGTACAATCACGTGATTGATGTTCAGATAACCCAATGCCCACTGTGGGCCTCGGCAACCAACAGGCCTACCCCCATATCTGCAAGGCACTGCCAGTATCAGACAACCTTTTCTTTTCCATTCTCTTCCTTCTTGTTCTTTCAAATTATTTCAAATTACCAAAAAGAAGGAAGTCTTACCTGAGCCATAATTGGGTTGCTTGAATCAGCAAGTGGGTTGAGACGAATTCTTTTATTGGGGAATGATGTGCTGGAACTTTGCATTCCAAATTCGGGGTCATTTTGGTCCTTCATTTGATAAAACTTGTTGTCCATCTCATTAGACTCGAGAGTTCCTACAAATTCCTCCCTGAAAGGAAGCTTGATAAAGCGATTGACACATTCAGTCTCACTTCTACCACCAACATGCTGTGCAACCTTCTTCCAGTCATCACCAAAATGCATAACAGCTTCTAAAAGGTGCAAAGTTTCTTTGTCTGTCCAATCTGTCTTTATCTCTTCACTGATCTCAACTCTTTTGAAATCAGAAGAATTAACACCAACTCGATAATTTCCCCGGACATAGCACCTTGCACAAAGAGTCAAATCATACTGCAGAAAAATAGGAAGGTACATAGATCAATTGCAACGAACATAATATCTTATACCAATGCAAGAACTTCCTTCAATGGTAATTAAGTTGGTGCACGTGAGTCGGAGCAAAGCAAGTTTTCACACCCATCAGTTAAATTTCTTATCTTATTTTTGGAACTTATGGTTTTGGATTCATTGTAACATGAGTTGTGCTGAGATAACATAGTAAGCGGAAAAAATGAAAATAGAACATTGCAATTCCTAAATAGAAGAGGTAAGCAATCTCCAAGAACGGCTAGAAGTAAACATCTCTGGTCCAGAACCACTGAGAGAGAGAGAGAGAGAGAGAGAGAGGGGAACTATTTCAATTCCCAAGAATATCTCTACAGCATCAGAAGCAAAAATACATGAGGCTGGCACAATTCCAGCACTTAACCTAGCGCAAAGTAAATCAATATTAGAGTTGGTTAAATTCAGTCACCTCCATCACTGTAAGGAATGACTGATTTAACAGCTAATCCAGACTGAAATACCAAACATTACTGTATATGCACATATATCTCATATATTAAAAGAATATTTTCCCCTTCTTTTTCTCCTAATTCTCAATCCTACATGGCATACTCTAGCACTCTCTATTCTACTTTTTTCTTTTTTTACAATCTTTTGAATTAAATACTCTCTCTTCTCATTTACAAAATTTTTACTTCTTTTTGTCCTACATTGGTATATGACTACAATTACACTTTTTCGCCGTCTATAAAGCCACTAAGATTGTGGCATGTGATTTGAATCGATGTAAAGTGAGGTCATGGATTCCTAGAATAGACTCAATTACTTATTAGTCCACTATAATTGTAAAATTTACATATTTCAAATAAATTATGAATTCAATTTAAAAACACACAAAAAAAATACCTAAATAATAATTAGGGTTGGGAAAAGGGTTTAAAACTATTGAATATTAATTAAATTTAACAACTATTAGTATATTTTTAAATTTAAAAACACACATAAAAAAAAAAAAACTTAAATGTTAATTAGGCTTTGGAGTATTTTTTTTTTTAAATTTCAATTTTAAATTTAAATTGATTTCGTTGACCATCCAATTAAAAAACCGATTAATAATACTCAATCTTTTAGTTGTTTATATAAAGTACTATGTATGACTAATAATAATTTTTGTAGTTTAAGTTATTTTTATAAAAATAGCCAAAAAAAATTTACTTTAATACAGTTAAGAATAATAGTCTTTTTAACTCAAGTTAATTTTGAAAAAATGAGTCAAGAATTAAAAAAGTAAAAACGTATATTGAAATTGACAAATGTTTTGCCAATTAGGTAGGTATGAAATTTAATACATATTCTAGAGCCAAAACTTGATTTTTAGGATTGGCTCAGACAGAGATTTGGTAAAATATAAATTTTTAGTACTCACAAAAAAGTCAAACTTTAATCAACTCTATTGACTCATTAAAACTGGCATAAATAACAAATATAAGTATAAGAAAATAACTCAACAACTATTTTAAAAAACTATTCAACTTCACTGAATACATTTTATAATATATTTAAAAGCTATTTTTTGTCAATGTAAAATGTTATCAGGTTAAACACTAGTAAGTATATTTATGAATGTATGTTTATGTCTTTGCTTGTTAAGATGTGTTCAAGTTCAATTGCTTGTCCCTTCACACTTCACTTCCAACCTAAAAATAATAATAATAAAAACAAAAATGTAAAAAAAAATGAAATGATACATTAAATCTAGAACTCTAGTAGTATTACGGACAAAAAGAAGCTACTATCTAATTAGTTAGGATATTATTTTGTAAGCATTTTCTCATATGTCTTGCTTCTGCAAGCACTGACGCAAAATTGGACTGGTGTCAACCCTAACAAGAGACAAAGTACTTCCCACAAGCCAGAGAAACAAATACAAACAACTTACCGGGGAAAAAAAAAGAAAAAAAACATAGTTTACTTAAGTATTTGGGATGGAAACCTAAACACATAGAATTGCATATAAGAGAATTTATCGTCACAACTTCCACTGCCAGAAAGGTTAATATAATTGATTACCTTATCACAAGCAAAGCAAGCAATGCTGCATACTGTCTTGCACCCACTGCACAATCTCTTCTTTGGAACCGTATAATCAGCCAAACTGCCTGCTGGCTCGGTGGTGCTCTGTGATGAAGCTGTATTAGCCTTGCTTTCCTTATCTTCCCACTTGAAGGGCGGTTTAGAACTCGGAGAGTAATTAATCAAACCCCAAGCTTCCAAGAAGTCAAACACCCTCCGAATGGATCCAACATCTCCAATGATAGTCTTCCGGGCCTCCGTGAAGGTGATCTTCCTGGTGGGCTTTTCTCTAAACCTTCTAATGATCGAATTCCTGTAGTACTTGTAAACCCTAGGGTTCTTCGAATTCAACCTCCCATCAAAGAACTCCGGGAGGCATCGAACCTCAGATTCATGAATATTGCCCCACGAAAACCACCCTAAAAAAGAAAAAAGTTTTCAAGAGCGAGTTACAGATTTGCGGAAGATAGAAGAGAGACATTTTCTAGGCTCCGCTAGGAAATACAAAAGCTGCTCGTCTCTCTTCTCTTTGCCCTAGTGCTTTTTTGATAAAGGGAAAACAAAATTGGAGGAAAGACATTGAAGGTGAAGGGTGTGCTTACTGGAATAGCTGGGGATGTATATAAAGTCTGCGTCGGTGGAAGAGGGTGGCTCTGGCGGCCTGGGAGCGACGGCGGCCGGGGTCTCTTTCGAATTGTTCGATACAACGGCGGGAGTGGGAGCCGGTGTGGTCGGATTTGTTGGGGAGGATTCCAGCTTTAGGGCCGTGGTTTCAGACGAGGGCCTTGAGGCCTCTTGGACGACGGGGACCGCCAGGGGCGGTGCTGCTGCTGCTGCTGGTGACTTTGTGTCCATTTTTGAAGTTGTAGAGAGGCTGAAAATCAATAATGGGGAGAAACAGAGGAAACTGAATTTTAAAATTCACAAAGTCAAAGTTAGGGTTAATTGAATAAAACAAATATGAAAAACAATAAAGAGATTCGTGTAATCACGAATTTTTATGATTTCTTTACCCTGATAAAGAGAAGATCAAAGAAATCCGAACATCAATTTGAGTTTACTGCAATCCCTTCAAAATTGGAGCCTTTAATTAAGTAAAAGGGGGAATTGGAAGTACATGTCTATTTTAAAGTGTTTTTGGAGTAGGAATTTGACGCCCAAAAATAAATAAATAAATGAAATGACAAGGGGAAGAGGAATAAAATATAACCCCAAATACAGGTTATTGTTTAAATTAAGTAAAAATATAATAAAATAAAAAATATTTATTAATATATAATTTTTTAATTTTTTAATATTTATTTCTCACATTTTATAATTTTTTTTTTCACAATTTAAATTAGACTCTATTTTCTTTTCATTTTTTTTTCTCGACCAACCATAATTTCAAACATAGTCTTAAATTTTATTTTGAAGTTATCTGTGCTAAAATTTAACGAATATATTTTATCTACAAATATAATTGGTTGTGCTTCAATGTAATTGGTAAATTAAGGATTCGTTTGGCATGGCAAAAATAGTAAAAAAAAAAATTGTGATTTGAGGAAATTGTTACTATTTGACCTGCAGCAATTAAATCACGTTTTTAAAAAAAATATATTTTTTAATTTTTACATCAGATTTTTAGAGAGAAAAATCTTTCGACTGATTTTTGGTTCCATCGGGATAGTTTTACGTTTGAATTTATTGAAAGTGGTTAAAAAATTTTTGAAATTTGTAAAAAAGTTATTGGAGTTTGTGAAATGGTATTAGGGTTTGTAAAAAATTTATTAGAATATATAGATATAAATAAATTTATAGAAGTTTCATAAAGTATGAAGAGTACACAATATATTAGAGAATTTTAGAAATTTTTAAATATTTTTAAAAATTTTTAATATTTTTTATTATTTTTTAGAATGCCAAATTGGCAATAATTTCAAGAAAAAAAAAAACAAAAAAACAGCTAGTAAATGAATTAAAAAGTACATTGTACTTTACAGACAACTAACCTTTACTTTAATTACCAATAAAAAAAACTTACCTTTACTTTTAAGTTTTCAAAATACCGTTTGCTTTGAGAATGTGTATGGATGAAGAATTTTTTAGTAAATGATTATCAATTTAAATTTTTTTTTATTTAATTTGGATTTTGATGAAAAATATAAGTGAAAAGATATGAAATTTCAAAAATTTAAATTTTTTTTATTTAATTTGGATTTTGATGAAAAATATAAGTGAAAAGATATGAAATTTCAAAAATTAAAATAATTAACATATTAATAAATATTTTTTATCTTTTATATTTTTAAATTCATTTAAATAAAGATACATATTTAAAATTTTAGGATAAAATACAAAAACTAACCCAACACTTTATCCGCGGTCTCACTTTAGTCCCAATGATTTCTATTGTGACACCGTTACAAAGGTAAAACCATCATTTTGTAAGATGGTCCATATAACAGAGCGATGACGTGAAGACTGTCTGTCATATGTCAGATTGCTAATTGTCCACGTAGAAGAGTGATGACGCGTCATCCAAGACGATGGTAAGATCATCATTCTGCAAGATGGTCCAAGTGATAACATGGAGCCTATCCGTCATGTGTTAGATTACTAATTATCCATGTGACAGAGTAATGACGTAATGACTGTCTGCCGTGTATCAAATACCCATTCGTTCATGTGTGCTGGTGTTGACAGATATTTTAAAAAAGAAAATAAAATATTACAAATTGTATTACCCTAAGAATCGAACCAAGAACATTAAGAAAAAGGGAACTAACAACAAAATCAACTCATAAAGGGCTTAACTTGTGTAAGTTTTTAGATAAAATCTATATATATATTAAAAAGGTGAAATTGATTATCCCCATGATAATATTTATATAGAATATATTTATATATATTTATTTATGAATAAATATTTATATATTTATATAAAGAAAGAATCTACTTCAATTTTTAAATATATATAAATATTATCTAAGAATCTTACACAGGTTAAGCTTTCGGTGAATTGGTTTCGTTACTTGCTTCTTATCGTTAAGGTTCTCGGTTCTATTTTTGGGGATTGCATAATTTGTAATACTTTATTTTTTTTTTAAAGTGAAGTTACTCCATGGTAGAAACTAATACTGGCACACGTGGACGAGTGAGCGTCTAACACATGACGGGACAGTCTTCACGTTATCTGAGGGTGTTACGTCATCACTCTATCACGTGGACCACCTTACGAAATGATGGTTTTACCCTCATCTTAACAATAGTGCCGCGTCATTACTCTGCCACATAGATCATTTTGCGAAATAATGGTTTTACTCTCGCTTTAATATTAGTTTGTAACAGGTAATAGACGAAGAAACTTGATTGTTACTTGACCAAAAGTGTAGGGATTTAATTGCTCCAATTGAAACTATTGAGATTAAAATGAAACCAAAGTTAAAGTGTAGGGGTGATTTTGTTTTTTTTACCCAAAATTTTATTTCTTTTCTCACTAAATTCTTCCCCCGAATACCACCCAAGTATGTGTATATAATGTTGCTCTGGCTCTTCCTTCAATGATTGTTAACAATTTGCTTGTGCAAAATAGGAACGTCGAGGAGGCTGATAGAGTTTTCTTATCCCTATTTAGCAATACCCTTCTTTTACGTTTCTGTTTTGGGAATAAAATTTTCTTCACAATCGTTCGTGCAAAGTAGTGAATTTCACCCACCCCTGATTGGTCCAGTGAAGCGGGAGTCAAGCCTAAGGCTTGGGTAATATACCCAGGTCGCAGGTTCGATTCTCACTTGGAGTAGCTAGGATTTAAGTGGGAGGTCGTGGCAATGGGTTGCTGCGCTAGTTCTACCGAGAGTTTGTAACTCAGTAGGTAAAATCACTGGGTGATTTCTCCTGTTACCGCAAAAAAAAAAAAAAGTAGTGAATTTCTCATCCTTATTTACTGATCAAACATGATAACAAGTACAAATTATATATTATATATGTAAAATAAATATTAAAAATATTATTGGAGGAGGTGATTAAATACGTATCCTACATCCAAAAGAATGTATTTTAATCCTAACACTCAAATTATATTATAGATATTAAATAAATATATATTACACATATATTTAAATAATATATTAAAATAAAAGTATATAAAATTTATATATAAATATTTTAAACCAGTATAGGATAGGGTGAAAACTATTATACCCGTACCCATTTGGGAACATTTAAAAATTTTTACATTCGTCTCTGTTACTAGTGTATTTGTACTATTCTCAAACGGGACAAATAAAGAGAGTACAAACAATTTTGACATCTATACTGCGAAAGAAGCTTTCCATTGGCTAAACATGTGTTATTAAAGAAAAAAGTAATTAAAAATGAATAAAAAATAAATTTGTTTAAAAACTAAATAGATGCAAAAAGTAATAATAATTTTTAATTTTTCACAAATAAATAACGGAAGGGGACAAGTATTACTAACTTTTTAAAATAAGAGAGGTAAGTGTAATTTTAAATATTGAGGGATATAAGTGTAATACCCAAATGTTTAAAGGAGTTAGGTGTAATTTACTTTTTTTATTTTTTGATAAAAATTTAACAGTATAATTAAAATAAAAGAAAATTTCAATTTCAATTAAAAAACATTTATTTAAAAAAATGCCATTAAAATTCCGGCTTAGCAAGCAGTGATGAGATATCAAGTAAGAAAGGCCATATTAAGCAATGGAAGTCATGAGCTGGGTTAGCCAAACAATTGGTTGAGCTAGGAACTTAATTTTTCATACCACAAATTGTACAGATTTTGACTTTTTTTTTTTTTTTTTACTTACCAAAAAAAAAATATTTTTTGATTTTTTTCAAACACTTGTCTATCTGCGAAGTTAAAGGAGTTTTTGAGCTTCTCGCTAACTAATTTTTTAAAATTTTAACTAATTAAAATTATTTTCTTATATTTTTAATTTTTTAAAATCTTAAAAAATAAAAATATTAAATTAATAAAAGTTAAAAAATTAACTACTAAAAACTAGTCTTTTTTCCTTCTCAAATAAGAAAAAAAAATTAATTTTTTAGTTGCTCGCTGGTAGCCAGCGACTAAAAAAACTACTCTTTTCTTTTTCTTTTTCTGTTTTTTTTCCCTCTTTCTAAACTAAGGCTTCATTTGGGAGGCACTATAACTTTTCAGTTTCTAACTTATTAATTTTTTATTTTTTTTTAATGACTAAACTTACCTCCTTACATTTTAAAATTATTTTAAAAATAAAAAAAAATTTCTAAATGTAAGGAGCCATGTTCGAACCCCTATCCGAACAGCCCTTTGTTCAGACTAATGTTCGATCAACGGTTAGCAGGAAATATTTGAAGATCATAAAAAGCCTAAGTATGGGAATTTTGTTTGAACACCCAACCTATCCAAATAAGGAGGGTGTTCGAACCCCCTATCCAAACAACCCTACAAGTTTGATATTTTTGTAGTAGTTCATTAAGAACCAGGGCTTAATTGTACTTACATATAAATTAATCTGTACTATAAATAAAATAAAATATTTGTTGATATACTTAGTTACTTAGAAAGAGAGTTATATATTTACTTGTAGAGAGTTTAGATCTTGTTTGTAAGAGAAGAAAGTTTCTTTTGCATTTTCTTTTATGAATTCTCTTGTAATCATTTCAATTTTAATACATCTTTGTATTTTTTCGTTATGATGTGTGAGTAGTCTCTTTTATTGGATTTAGATCAAAGAGAATAGTAGAATGATCTAGATTTTCAAGATAATTTATGCTTCCAGTTTATTTTTTTTAGAGGTTTGTAACGAATGATGGCTAGTTTGTTTGGATATTTTAAAATTACTAGTTGATATTATTATATCAACTTTAGATTGTATAGTTTATGCAAATTATGACTCCGTTTGGAGTAACAAAAAATTCTAAAAAATACTAAAAAATTCTAAAAGTTATTCACTTTTTATTTTATTGCACAAATTACAAATTCATAATTTATCTCACTTTGTCTCGTTTTATCTCATTTTTTATCATTCTAAACGTACCATTTATTTGAGTAATTAAGTTTAGAATTTTAATGCACGATCTCAAGGAATTAAGTTTAGAATTTCAATGCATGATTTCAAATAGAACTCTTATGTAATTTATATGAATTATGCACTCTTAAGTGTTTGATCTAGAAATTCAATAAAGTAAACTTAATTTCGTAACTAAATTAATTAATCATTGTCTCAATTAGGACTTTAATGATAAATATCTTCCGATCTACTCTTGTATAAGAGTTAGATTGAATTATAATTATGTCTTGAAAATCTATAGAAATTACTATTTGAATTGATTTGATCTAAGATATTTTTAAAATTGTTTTCAATTTAAATCAAATTTGATCACCATTTTTCCAATTCAATTCAAAATCTACATTAATTTATTGGGAGTTTTGATTTCCTTAAAGGATTTTTTAAAAAAAATTTGTTACTAATCATTTCCCTGTGAATTCAACCTGGTACTTACCGGCTTTATTGTGTTACTATTACTGGTCACCTTACACTTTGGGTATATCCGTTATTAAGGAACAAGCAGTGACTTTTTCTGACTAATTATCCTACGGCACAATCATAAGATAGCAATTCCACGTAGCACAACAATAAATTATCATATAGCGTGATGACTTACTGACACGTGGTGCCACCATGGCATGACAATAGGTTACCATGTGGCCCAACGTTTGAAATTTTTATTCTTTATTTTTAAAATTAACCATTTGCCAGCCAACTGAATTTAATGGTTAAAAATTATCATTTATCGATCAATTAGTTGTTAAAGGCTAATTTTTTGAACAAAGTTTAAACTTTTCTCGATTAATTATGTTTAGTTGTCAAAGTAATATTTTTTAGTGACCAAAGTTTGGTTGGTGAAAATTATATTTTTACCAACTAAATATATTTTTGATCGCGAATTGCTACTCGATTAGACACCAAATCATGTTTGGTTAGTTATATTTTTAGCGGCCAAATTGTTAGTTGCTAAAAGTATGGATTTTTGTAGTGCAAAGACAACAACTCTCAGGGGGTGAACCTGTTCTGCGTATATATTTTATATACTAACTAGGTTAAGTCTTTAGCCAGAGTTATAAGTCTTTAGCCAACAGGCCATTTTCTTCATATAGTTCTTCCCTGCATCAATAATTGCTCTTCTAATGGCCTCTACTTCCACCCCAAACCCTGCAACTTCTCCAAACTCAAATTTCAGGCTTCTTTTATCACGGTAAAACTGTCGACGGAAGCATAAAAACTGAATAAAAATTAATTTAAATAAACATAAAAATACACCACACCCTATTACCTCCTCCAACGTGGCATAGAAATAACCTTCACAAGATTCCACAACGGGGTGTAGTCATATTCTGCTCCCACATTCTTTGCCGGACGAAGAGCTGATTTTTGTTTGTGAGTTGACTGTGAGGCCATTACAGACTGCTGAAAAGGAAAATGAAAGCATTGTTTAGTTAAAAAAAAAAAAAATTAGCTAAAGCTTGCGGGTACTAGAATTAACCAGCTTGAAGGAAAAGGCAAAAACCATTGCTTGAAAAAAAAAAAAAAATAAATAAATAAACGATCCAGACGAAGCCTTTTTGGAAAAGCTTGAAATTTGAAGTTCTTGGATGAGTGCCCATTGACGTTTGCTGGCAACTGGCAAGGAGAATATAATGGTGGATAGGCTATAATTGTGCTATTTCTCCCTAACGCTTATCCAAAACAATTGTCAAAAATTTGTATTCTTAAAGCCTGTTAAGAATTTATCCCAAAAAAAAAAAAAAAAACGTGTATAATATATAAGTCTGTTTAAAGTAATAAAAAATGAGACAAAATGATATAAATTGTGAGTTCGTAATTTATACAATGACATAAAAAGTAAATAACTTTTAGATATTTTTAGATATTTCTAAAAGTTTACAGCAAACTAAATGAAGTCATATATACAATATGGGGTGCATTTGGTTTGCTAAAAACCATTGTAAAATTCTGAAAATATCTGAAAATGTATAAAAGTTATTCATTTTTTATTTTACTGTATAAATTACGAACTCACAAATTATTCCACTTTATCTTATTTTATCTCACTTTTTGTAATTCCAAACGTGTTATATAGAAATTTACCATATTAAACAAATTCCATATAAATACATGATGTAAATTTTTAATTAAGTATATTAAAAATATAAATTTTGAATTAAATATATTCTAAGTTTAAAATTTCAACTATTAATTGAAATTTTGAATTAAATATGTTAGAAGTTTTAAATTTCAACTATTATGATTAAATTTTGAAAAAAAAATATTATTAGTTTACTAATCTTAATTATAAAAAATTATATGTTACCGTGTATATTACAATTATATATATTAGATTGCTTCAAAATCAATATTTGATTGATTTAAAATGATGAGAAAAATAAATTTTATTTATCTTTTTATTGTTTATGAGAGTGCTTGAGATTTCCTCTCAACTAATCTCAGGAGTGTAACCACTCAACTCAATTTAATCATTTCTTTGTCCAAATATTTTTTGGGGATGGATACAGAAATTTTATTGTGCCATTCTTTCTAATTACATTAAAAGTGTATTATGCTCTATGGTCAAATGAACAAATTCACGAATATGTTACAATTTTTGTTAAAAAATGAAATACATGCCCATAATAAGTATACCAAATGACACTTAAATAATTGAAAATAAATAAAAATATAAATTTGTTAAAGAACTAATTAGATGCAAAAAGTAACAATAATTTTTAGTTTTTCACATTTTAAGAATTTTTATTTTTTAATAAAAATTTAACAATATAACTAAAAACAAAAGGAAAATTGAATTTCAATTGAAAAACATTTATTTAAAAAAAAAAAGCCTATAATAAAACTCTAGCTTAGCAAATACTGATGAGATATCCAGTAAGAAAGGCCATATTGAGCGGTGTAATGTAAGTCATGAGAGGGGTAACCAAACAATTGGTTGAGCTAGGAACTTGATTTCATGAGATTGTTGAATTGGTTAGCCAAAAACTTGCGATCATACCCACATATTGTACATATTTCGACATCTGGCAAACTCTTATTTTTTGTTTCATCGATCCAACTCAAAAAATAATAATAATAATAATAAAGAAAAGAAAAGAAAAGTGAGAATATTGCTAATGCGAGGCTCTTTTTGGTTAGGTTCCAACTACTTAATTTTTTTTAAATTGACCCAAATTTTTTTTTACATTTTAAACTTCCTTTAAATCATAAATGATAAAAATGTCAAAAAAAAAAAAAAACTTAAAAATTAAGAGCTAAAAAACTAAGGGCTCATTTGGTTTGTTTTTCTATTTTTTGTTTTTGTTTTTAATTTTCTGTTTTAAGCGCATTTGTCATTTTGTCCTTTTAAAAATAAGGAAAACAGGTACAACGCATTTGGTCACTTGTATTTTTAAAATTTGTTTTAAAAAACAGAAAATGAGTTTACACATAAAATGAAAAATGGCTAAAAGTTATTTTGAGCGTTTTCAACTTAAAACAAAGAAAATTTCAAAATAAGGAAAACAAAACATCTTTTATTTCTTTATTTTGAGCATAAAATAAAAAATTAAACTAAATGCTATCTAACTTTTTAAAATTTTCAAATATAAAAAAAGTTAATTTTTTAATAACTAACTAGTATGCTCCATTTCCCACTATTCAATTTTTTAATATTTTTAAGTTGATCGAAATTACTTTTTTATATTAGTTTTTTTAAAACATGAAGAATAAAAATAAAAATATCAAAATAACCAAAAAAAAATTTAAAAGTTAATTTTTTTTTCTTTTCACAAACACACATACAAAAAAGTTAATTTTGTTTTAGGTTAGCCAGCCACAGAGAAAGATAATTTTTTTTATTTATTTTTTTCTCAAACTAGGCCCGAGACGCTCTTTAGCATTCCACAATAGAAAAAATATATAATAATAATAATAATAAAATAAAAAGTGAAGTACCATCGTTTCTAACACGCAAACATCTATTTCCTTCTCATAGAGCGGCGGGTCCAATTTATCCAGTACATAACTTTACTCAGCATGTGAGTATTCTCTTCTAAATTTGTCTCACTCACATCTTGAAATATATATATATATATATATATAGATAGATAATAAGAAACCAGTGCAATTGAAAGGCACTTAATTTTAACAGGACGATGCATTACAGACACTATTAACTTGAAAAACACAGCACAAACCACAAACTCTCAGGGGATGAACCTGTTCTACATCTATATTGTGTACACTAGTCTTTAACCAACAGGCCATTTTCTTCATAGCTCTTCACTGCATCAACAACAGACTCTTCTAATGGCCTATACTTCCACCCTAAACTCTGCAACTTCTCCGAACTCAACTTCCAGGCTTCTTTTTTCTCAGTAAAACTGTCAATGGATGCATAAAAAATAAGTAATAAATAAACATAAAAAAAAAGAACCGAGCCTGGTAATTTGTATTAACCCTGCTTGCCGGTTGGACTCCTTATAAGATTTGATCTATGCTAGTAATAATATGGGATAACTGTTTTTTTATCCCCTGTACTTGAAGTGAAAATCACTTATATTTATTAAATTTTAAAAATCTACCCTTGTATCTTTTGTAATTTAAGTTAAAGTGAAGTTATAAATGACGTTAAATTTTCAAAATAAAAAGACAAAAATACTCATTAAAAACTAAATAGAATTAGGGGTGTAAGTATATATAATATAAAGTATAAAAAGTATAAATGTACTTTTTAAAGTTATTTAAACTCAAAATTGTTATATTTAACGAATTTTTTTAATATTTTTACTTTAATTTAAAATACGAGAAATATAAAGATAAATTTTTAAAATTTAAGAAATATTAAATAATTCTCACTTCAAGCATAGAATTAAAAAAACAATTATCCTGAGAATATAATTAGACTTACTTCGTGGGGTAGTCGTAGTTAGGATACATTGCCTTCATCTTTTCCACCAAAGCACGTGTCCGAATCATAAACGATGAACATATATATCTTCCCTCTGCCTCAGGCTTTTCGTACACTAGGAGAGTTGCTTCAGCAACATCTCGTACGTCTACATATGCACGATCATTATCTCCCATTGCATCACTTCCACCTGGTTTCAAACCCTCAAGCCAAAGTATTAATTGATTTCACCCAAAAAAATGTACATGAAGAACAATTCAGTAATCACCAAAGCCTTATTCTCATTGCAGCTCATCAAACTTTAAATCCAACTTACTCACCATCTTTGCTCTTGCGTAATAGTAATAAATCAAATAGATTTAGTATGATGAGTAGAAACCTTTAAAATAACTTAGAAGCAGCATGCAACTGGCATTCAATGTGGATTGCAACATTGGGCCGATGACAAGGGATGGACAAATTGTTACAATGTTGAGTTTAGTTCTTCGTCCAAACTCAATTGCCTCCCTTTCTGCTACAGTTTTGCCAAGGCAATACCACATCTGCAGATATTCATTGCAAAAAGAGCTCACTCAAATGTATTCATAATCAAAAGAGAGAGAATTTTTTGTGCAAAAATGGTGACTCTGCAGATTTTTTTTTTTTTTTTGGGGAGTATTTTAAACACGATTTATCCACCTAAGTCCTAGGGGTGAGGAATGGGATGGGGGACAACAGGTTCTGAAATTTGTGTTGGGTGGTCTTAGACTTATTTCATTCACAAAAGCTAATTCAAACACACAACAATCTATCCCGTCACACATCAGGCCTTGGGTAGCGACAAGACATTCCTTCCGATGGAAGGAGATAATTGGTAAACTTGAACTTTGATACCAGTGTTGGGTGGTTTTGCACCTATTTCATCCTAAAAATTAATTCATGAAGCGAAACTTTTTCTCACACTTATATACTAATCACCAACTCCTTCCACAACCGATATTGGAACAGGCAACACTTGTGATACAAGGGGTATAACAAATCCAACCCCTTTCCTTGAGTGAGCGTTGAACATTCCCCCCTCCCCAAAATAATAATAATAAATAAATAACTAAAGAAAACAAAAGTACTACAACCAAGGAACTGTCCTTATTGGATAATGTTATAAACAGAAAAATTCTACACTTAATTAGTTGTTGAAAACATGTATACGCACGCACTTACAGTGAAAATCCATGAATAGTGCTAATGGGGTACCTCAGTTTCCTTGCAATGGTCCCTACTGCTCCAGCAGTTTTCATCCATGGCCTGATCCTTGGGCCAATTTGGGTTCAACAGTACAGCACCAACAGAAGACATAAACACAACCTTTTTCACTTTAGCCTTCAAACAAGCGGTCAGAACATTCCGGGTTCCAGTTATAGCTGGTTCAAGCAATTGTTCCTAGGGCCATCCATAAAATATTCTAATTATAGTTAATTAAAGGCAACAAGAAAAAAATAATAAAAAATTTAAGGTAGCATATATGAATTTGCTTCTATTTTCAGGGTCGAATGTAGTATGATTCGTCCCTTGATTCCCCTTCTAGAGAAGCAAGTGATGAGTTGATTTTAAGTCCAAATGGGAACAAATTAAGCACAACCGCTAGGTGTCCGTAAAAATCTTTTTGAAAAGTTCTCTCCTTTTTTTTTTTTTTTTTTTGTCAGTCCTTGGTTCAATTCCATTCATTTTTTTTCCCACTACTTTCTATTTTCCCTTTTAAACATGTTTATATAAACATATTTACATATCAGAGGATCAGTAAGAGCAGCAGTTGAAAGGTATCATGGAATTTACGACTCTCAAAAAAATGGAGAAACCAGTTCAGTGTATGATGATAGATGAATGCAAAGCTTGCCTCGGGATTAGGCACTCTGGGATCAAGGGGAACTGGACAGGCAGCGTGGATAACCCCAGTGCAACCGGCCATGGCACCACAGAGTTCTTCATAATTCAGCAGGTCTGCCTTAAAAAGCTGCAAATTCTCTGAAGCTTTTTCCAGTTTCTTCAGATGGCCATTCTTTTTTTCATCACCTGAATACCATTCATTTCTTTTAAATATTACTGCAGAAAACGGCTCATTCAAAAGCAATGAAGGTATATATATTTATATATATATACACTATCAAATACCCTTCTCTTCTCAGATAAATTTATAAACAAATAAAGAATTTGGCGCTTATTTCATGTGTATTTTCTTTTTTATTTTTTTGGTTAACTAACTGGCGCGTGTTTGACGTGATGTAAAATATTAAAAAATTTTAAAAATTTTTAAAAATTATTTATTTTTTTATTTTATTGTACGAATTACGAACATACAAATTATTTTAAATTATCTTACATTTAAAAAAAAAAAAAGATTTGACCTCGAGATTTACTTCTTATTCCAAATTTCCAAATTCCCAGAGAGTGAATCTCTCTTAATTTGCTCCATACATACTGATCCCTTAACATGTGTAACAGCAAATCGCGAATTCACATAATGATGAGAATTTGGACCCACACTAAGAATTAGATACGAGAAGGTCCGTTTTACCAATTTTACTATACTTTACACTCAAAAGCTGGCCCAAGAGTTATTAAGAGAAAGATTTAAATTCAAAACCTTAGAGTGATGACCCTAAGTCCCGGCCTTGAACCATCCCGCCTAACCCCTCGGGGTTAATCATCCCGCCTCCTGTCACTCTAAACGCCCATGCGTTGCAACACTACTCATGAATATTGTTGATAATTGATTGATTTATGTAACACAAACTAGCCCGTACACGGCACGCGCCCCAACCACTGATGTGTGTTTGTGTATATATATATATATGTATGTATGTATGTATATCAGGATCAAATTCAATTATTTTCCTATTTTAGAATCAAATTCAACACCAATGGTGTACATGCACCTGACCTGTTGAGTCTATCCAGGTGGTTCAATTATTTGCCTGAACCGAACAGAGCAGTAAATGGTTTATAAGAGGTATTTGTTTACAGAGGGGAAAGAGCAGCAGAAAGATTAATTAGAGTCTAAGCCCTTTGAAACAATAAACAAATAAATCACGCAAGAAAAGTAAAAATGAGAATAAAAGTGAGGAGGAGGAAGGTGTATATATATATATATAAATACGCACAGGGGTCTCTAACAGTTCCATGGACTATGTAACCCTTTGAGAGTAGAAACTTGACGACCCATGATGCAATATACCCTCCTGCTCCTGTAACGCACACACTTTCTTTCCGCTCAATCTCCATCTCTCTCTCTCTCTCTCTCTCTTTCTCTCTCTCTTCACCTGTTTGATCGAGGCCGCTTCTCTTCTGATACCCTTTTTCTATTGTTTATAGCTATATATAACCAAGCAGCCTCCATGGCATTTGTCGCAGCAATTATTACTTCAGATTGAGGGCATGTCTGGTACCGTTGGATGGCGTTTGAAGAAAATTTAGCTGCTCCCCTTTAAATTCAATTTTTTTTTTTCTTCTTTTTTCTTTCTTCCACTCCCTCATTGATCCTTTCTCTGACGTTAGATTTTATTAACACTTGAAATTATATTTTGAAATTATAATTTTTTATTAATATAAATTTAAATATTTTTTAAAAAATAAAAATAATAAACTAATAATTAAAAATAAAAATATATATGGAGTAAATTCGTGTACGAGTAAATTTTATAGAAATAACACATTTTTTTATGTGAAGGAGTAAGGGTATGATTTTTGTATATGTTTAGTAAGATATGATGTTATGATTTTAGCATGCGTTTAAAAATTATCAAACTAAAAAAATTAAACACGCAAAAAAATTCTCTAAACACGAGAATCCACATAATAAATGTGGTATTTTTTATAAAAATAAAATAAAATAAAAATTTTATTTCTACGTGATTCTCATATTTTCTAAATTATATTTATTTTATTTTTATAAAATATGAGAGTTACGTAAAAATGATTTTTTATTTAGTTTATTTTTATAAAAAATACCAAATTTATTATGTGGATTCTCATGTGTTAGAAAATTTTTGTGTCTTTAATTTTTTATTTTGATAATTTTTAAACACATACAAAAATTATACCCTCATATCCTACTAAATACAGACAGAAATCATACCCTCACTTCCTCACATAAAAAATGTGATATTTTTATAAAAAATAAAATAAAATTTTGCACAAATTTACTATATAAATATTTTTATTTTTAGTTATTACTATTATTTTTTATTATTTATAATTTTTTTAAAATATTTAAATTTATATTAAATTAAGTATTAATTTATTAAACTGAACTCGTAAATAACGTATTTATATTATAAAAAGCCTAACCCTGAACCTGGTGCGAGATTGGCGTCCCGTTTGGGGGAGGTTAGCGTCGTTCTTCCTGCATACACGACAACATCTCTTTTGCACCTTTCACAAACAAAGAATATCTCTTTGGAGTTATTACTTGTCACTAATTGACAGGTAATGTAACCTGAAAGGCGGCCATTCATTGGGTGGTAGGTGGGTGTCAAACTCTTCACGAGGTCATCACTTTGCCGATATAGCATGGCTCTCTCGATTCAACCTGCAAATGGCAATGGTATTCAACATATGCATATGAAAATCATAAATGCTCGTTGGAAGAAGTTAATAGCAAATATCTCCACCATTTATATCTATATAATAAATTTGGGTAATTTTTAAAAATATTTTTTTTTTACAAATTAAGATTCAACTGCTTAAATTTTTTTTATTTCATTCATCAATTAAGTCATTTTTATAATTTTAATTTTTAATTTAATTTTTATTTTAGTGAACTCCACTATCATCTATCTCACAAAACTGCTTGGACATTTTAAATTTTATCATATTTTACAGATGAATATTATATGCAAATCAAAACTGTCAACTTAAATTTCGCCTAATTATGATTTCTAAGAAGTTGAACTTTCTAAATTAAAAAATCATAATTTATATTTTTTATAATGTTTATCAAAAGTTAATTGAAAAGACAGGAATCAAAACATATGCAGTAACTGTTAGGATCTAAAATTTTAGAAAAAAATCAAAACCTATGAATTATTATAATTTTTTCAATTTATTTTTTTGTCAAAAATTTCAATCATGTAAAAAACTTTTTTGTTCAGAATGCCGTAAGTATGGGTTATTACAAGTTTATATAATAAAACAGAACAATTTTTAAAAATGTTTTAAAAATGTTTCTCTCACAAATTAAGATCCAACGGTTAAGAATTATTTTTTTTCCTTCAACAATTGATATCATTTTTATATTTTTAATTTCTTGTTTAATTCTTATTTAGTGGAATATCCCACTACCATTTATCTCACAAAATGATATGAACATTTTAAATTTTACCATATTTTAAAGATAGAGACTATATACAAATCAAAACTACCAACGTAAATTTTGTTCAATTATAATTTCTAGGAAGTTGAACTTTCTAAATTAAAGTAACATAATTTGTATTTTTTATGATACTTGTCAAAAATTAATTAGAGAAAGAAATCAAAATACATGTAGTAATTGCTAGAGTTTAAAATTTTTTACAAAAAAAATTAAAACTCATAGATTAATTATCATAATTTTTTTGATTTGAACTTTTTTTCTAAAGTTTCAACTATATAAGAAATTTAATACTAATTTTGTTCAAAATACCATAGGCACAAGTTATTATTAATGTGTATATACGTAAGGCTCTCTTATTTTTTATTCATCTGCTATTTTATTTTTTAAATCTCAACCGTTTGTTTTAGATAACTAAAAATAAAAAATCGATTTATAATAAATACATGAATAATTATAATGCCAAGATTGAAGAAAAAATTAATATAATGAGACTCATAAAAATTATATTATCAACTCTAGAATGAAATCAAGATTTGAGATTTAAAAAAGTAAAAACATAACAGAATAAGAATCAGTGAGGGAGCCAAGTCATATATGTATATAGATGTTTTGCATTTGTTCTCACCTGGAAAATCACTACAACTTTAGTATATGATTAATGCTTGATCTAGGAACGAAGGAAAAATTCATCATATTACCTTACAAAAACAAAATCAATATTAGTGTCCGTTTGGTTGTAGAAAAAGGTAGAATTTTAAAAAATTTTTAATAATTTTCGAGAGTAATGTTAAACACAAAAAATAAAAACAAAAATTACCAAAAATTTATATTTTTTTGCCCATCAAACGCAGCCTTGGTAGAATTTTCGGAGAAGAAACCATTTTCTTTATGGGTTTAACAAGGAACTCATTTTTTTCCTTCTACTATTTTACCAAAGTAAACAAGTCACTCTAGTTTCATTTGGTCATTCTCACAGGCGATTTCCTTTCCATTTTAGTATTGCTATTACGAGTTTGGGGACAAACTTTGTGTGGCAATGTTCCTCGTTAGAACGTGCGGGGGGAATGGAACAACTAGGTGACTTCATTCGCTTGATGCTTATCATCAGTTCTCAGTTTGGAGATCTCTTTGTGACTCTACGTAAGGGAGTAGCTAGTTTCATTGCAATCTCTTATTTCTACGGATGGCAAATTGGCAATTCCTGGTTAATGTGAAGAATTCGATCCACTATATTTTAATAATACGAGAGTGGAAAAAAAAAAAAATTAAAACTTTAAGATAAAATTTTCTAATCTGCTACGATTTGGTTTAAATATTACAAAAATGTATTATCCTAATATCATTGCAAAGTTGAAATTTAGTGTTGGAATATTTATTTTTATTATTTTATTAATTTGTACATTATTATTTTATCTTTTGTTTTTTAATTAATATTTAATTTTTTTTTTACATTTTATTCGTTACATCATTTTAAAAAAAATAAAATAATAAAGTATTATTTATAGATGGAGAATCTCACTAATGGAATATATGACGCACCGGTAGAAAATTAATCAGTCAGATAAAATTGAAGAAACGAACTGTGCTAGAATTAATCTTGAAAATTTAGACCAAGTTTACTATTAATATTTTATTTTATTATTTTAATTAATAACTAATTTGTATATATTTTATTTGTTTTCTCACTTTTATAAATAAAGTAATAAATAATATTTACATATCTATTAGTGTGAAGTCATCAACGAGACATCTGCCGTAGGGTGGGGCAGAGTGGTGTTGGGGGTGGAGAAATACTTGACAGGCCGAGATTAACGAAAGGAACTCCCATTAGAACTGATCATGGTCCATGGGGCCTATGTTCAATTGGCTCGACCAGCCCAATTTTATTTCTTGCAAGCTTGGGCAACAAAGAAATTGTCCATGTGACAGGTTTGGACACAGATTCAAGTTGAATTTTTTGCGGGCCACGCTTAGATTTGTGTGTGTGTACGTATATACATATATATATATATATATATGCGCGCGCGCGCGCGCGTGTGCCGGTGTTCAATTCCCGTTTGGGCTGCCTTTAATAAATAATTAATACAATTTCATATATATTATATAATCTATATATTTTTTTTACATATATTGTGTATTATGAATAATACATGACACATAGGGGCCGATTGGATGCAACGAAATATGGCCTTCATAAATAATACACTCTTAGAAGCTTTGATGTGATGTTTTTTACTTGATTTGAGAAGTAAAATTTCTCCCCTCTAAAAATTATCCTCCCTTCTTAATCTGAGAAGAAGGTGTATTATCTTTGGAGAAGATTTGAGCTCTTCAAAAATTATCCCTCTCATATATGGACTAAATTAGACCATTATGACCCTTCTCATCCCCCTTCTCACCTACAAAATGTATTTTTATATTAGAAATAAATTTTTTTTCTAATAGAAAAATGTATTAAAAAATTATATTAATAAAAATAAAAAAAATATAATTTTTTTCCAAATAGGGGGTCGTATGATTAAAAAAATATATTTTTTCTAAATAGGAGGTGATGTGATTTTAAGATAATAATATTATTTTTTAGCAAATTTATACAAATTACGCATATATTGATATTTTTTAAATAAAGAGAAAAAAAATAAGCGACTAAGAAAGTTTCGGATTAATTGAAATATTATTGTCTACGAAACTAATTTATATATTTTATAAAGTTTAATTTATTAATAACATAATTTATTTATAATTAATTTATCTAAAATTAATTTGTACTAATTAGTTTTCACATTATATAATTAACATAAACATATAATTAAGTTTAGATAACCAAGTTTAGTTTAATGGGTAACCAAGTTTGGGACATCACAAGGGCAAAAGAGTCATTTGAGTCTTTTTATCATCATTCACCTCCTCTTATTTATAAAACATCCAAATCAAGTCAAAAGTTATCTCCTTCATAAACATCACATCAATGTGGGCCAACACTCTAAAAATAATATCCGCTCTTATCTTATACCCCTATGAAACTTATCCCTCTGAAATTTTAGCACCATCCAATCGGCCCCATATATCATTGATTGGGCTTGTGGACAAATTTGGACTTATATATTTATTTTAAAACTAGGCGTAAAATTTAAAATAACCTAAAATACCGGGCCAAGTCGAGCTTGTATATAATTCTAATATCTATACGTGAATATCAAATCAAAATTGAATTATAATCACTTTCAAGTAAACAGCATCATGATTTCTAACTTCAGCTTGTATCAGGTAGCGTTTAATTTTCTGCAATAACTAGAAGAAGCAGACAAAAATTTGCGGCGTGGAAGACCATCCAAGCATTGTGGCCAGTTGTTTTCAATCATTGTTCAGTAGTGGCAGGCAGGGGGAACAGGATTAAATTCTGGGTTAACCGATGGCTAGAGGGTAGATGCCTTAGCAGAGAGTTTCCGAGCATTTGCGGTTTGGCTTGGAACAAAGAAACTTCATTCAAGATTTTGGGAGGAAAGAACAAGGAAGGGTCTTTTGGGACATCGGGTCACGGAGGGATTTGTATGACTGAGAAGTGGACGAGTTCCTTCGGCTGTTGCAGCTACCATTCAGTTAAGCTAGAGAATAGGGTAGACGAATTAAGATGGTCCTTGTCCAAATCTGGAAGATTCCAGGTGAAATCCTTGCATATGACCAGGAGAGGGGTGGAATTCCCATGGGGGAATATTTGGAAATATGGAACCCCCACCAAAGTTTTTTTTTTGGTGGGGTACAGTGCAAAGCAAAATTCCAACAACAGATAACCTGATTAAAAGGAAGATGATACAGATATTTTTTGTGCAAAACGAAGCCAGAGTCAGTTGATAATCTCTCGTGGAATGCTCTTGGGCAAAGGAGACTTGGGGCTTGGCTCTAGATCAATTTGGCATGTCTTGGGTGGCACCTAGGAGTATATGGCTTTTTTTGGAAGCTTGGTGGGGAATTAGGGTCACTCAACATAGGAAAATGGTGTAGGGCTTGATAGAAGATGCGTTACAGACACTGAATACCCTTTGTATAGGATGAAGAGCTGTTTTGTGTCCACCCTCCACAGTTGAGTGGAAAGTGGAAAAGAAGCTGAGTTATTTTCTTATTTGAATTTTGTTGATAAGATGGAGTTGTAATCGACCTTTTGGTCTTTTAGCATCGTCTTGATGCTTTAATAAAATCTTGATTATTTATTGGAAAGAAAAAAAAAATCATCTGCGTTCGAAGTTTATTAGAATGGGCTACTGACCATGCACTAAAAAAATTAACAAATGTCAGGTCTATTGTACGCAGTAGTTAAAAGAAAATCCCGAAAGCTCAAGAGAATTTTGAACAAGAACTCATTTGTACCTTGCTGTCTTGCATGACTAGGAAGGGATCCGAGATTCTCTTCAGTTTTTCTATAATTCAGCTCAGACACAGCATTCACAGCAGCACGAGCAGCTGCTTCTGAAACCTCGACACCCCCTAAAAGCTGACAAAAAAGCAACCTGTGAAAAAATTCAAGCACAAAGTTAAAAGATACTTTGTTATCCCTGGAATGAACTACAACAAAGATTCAAAAATATTTGAAATCAAAAGAAACACAAGCACCGTTTGCCCTGTCAAACTTGTTGATGGACGGAGATTAGACGAATTATTCGCCAGTGCAATATGAAAGAATTAGCAAACATCTTAATTCACTCTAATTTAAGGACATAAATCTATGTAGTCTACAAAATCCAATAAGAAAACAAGTGGAGTCATTATTAACCATAAATGATGCTCCAATCATGGAAGAAGACATGTAGCTGATTTGAGGCTCATTCAGACCTATGTGCTTGTCAGCATGAGCTATATTTTCATTTTTTAGAATTGCTATTAATCAGGCTAAATATTAGGATAATTGATGGTAATTGTAATTCCTTAGTTTAGGGTAATCACCTATTTAAGGTAATGTATTTATTGTCCTTCAATACTTGTATTCTTCTATATATATTCTTTTTTGTAGAGAAGAATAATAATATAGTGATTGTAATTCTCAATATACTCTGTGTACATGGTATCAGAGCAGTTATAAATTTCTTTTCCTCTTCTTCATATTCCGTATTCTGAATATCGTATTTCAAATTTTATTCCTGTGTTTAGTCTAAATGGCAATTACGTCAGACACAACCACCGTACCAACCTCAACTCCGGCACCACAGATCATAGTCCATCAAGACAATTCTGCACTTCCAACCGGGATTATACTGGATGAGACTAATTACTCGTTATGGTCCCAACTCATGGAGATGAGGATTGGCGCTCGTAACAAGGCTGGGTATCTCACCGGAAAAGCGACAAAACCCGCACCTAGAGATCCGAAGTTGGAGGCATGAATAACCGAAAAATCATCGAGTCAAGAGTTGGCTCATTGACTCGATGAGCCCATCATTGATGCAACGATTTATTCGTCTTCCCACGGCTAAAGAGATATGGAGGCGGTGTCTAAAACCTTCTATGACGGATCGGATGAAACGTGTATTTTTGAATTGAATCAGAAGTCTTTTTCTACCAAGCAGAATGGTCGTCCTCTACCAACGTACTATAATGAACTTGTTGCTATTTTTCAGAGATTGATCACAGGACTATGTCACAGGCGGGAACAGTTGAAGGAGTGGTTCAATTGCACTCGGCCATGGCGAGACTTCGAGTTCATATTTTCTAAGCGGACTTGACTCTGTTTTTGAACAGGTTCGTGGAGAAATCTTGCGAAAGGATCCAAAGCTTGATCTCGAAAGTGCGTATGCATATGTTCAGAGAGAGTATCAGCAGAAGCAGACGATGGGAGGTTTTCATCAAATCTCTGAGAGCTCGGCGATGATAGCCAATCGAACTCGTCAAGGACCACCATCAGGTCCTTCGAAACATCGGAGTAATCCAGCTACTGGAAAATCTGGAGGGCTAGTATGTACTCATTGTGGTGAATCGGGCCATTCGAAACAACGGTGCTATGAGATTATTGGCTATCCTGACTGGTGGGATTTTACAAAGAAGCCTCGGAAGAATATTGGAGGAAAAGCCATGGTGACTTCTACAGCAGAGGAACAGGTGCAACCTACGGCTAATGTTGTTCAACCCAGGAATACTTGGTAAAACTTCTGTACTCTCTGTGACTTCTAAGAATAGTACTTGGATTATTGATACAGGTGCATTCGATCATATGACTAGGGACTCTAGTGAGTTAAAATCTCTTAAACCTCCTTCTCAGTCAATTATTTCCACAGCTAATGGTAGTACCTCTCCTATTACTGGGGAGGGTTCTATCACTTTGTCCGATTCTCTTACCTTAGATACTGTTCTTGTTGTTCCATCCCTTCAATATAACCTTCTTTCTGTTAGCCAAATTACCTCTACCCTTGCATGCATTGTCATATTTTGGCCTTCATTTTGTGTTTTTCAGGACATTCTAACTCGGAAGATTCTTGGTTATGGTGTTAGACGAAGCAAACTTTATTATTTAGAGTTGACGGAAAAAGGGGGGTCCAAGTTCAGTCAAGCGAATCAAACAAGCAGTGAAGATAAAGCTCGAGCAATCATATGGTTATGGCACCGAAGGCTAGGGCATCTCTCTTTTGGTTATCTTAAGAAATTACAACCACATTTGTTTTTGGGGTTCAGTAATTTAGATTTTCATTGTGAAATTTGTGACTGGCCAAGAGCCATCGTAGTTCTTATTTACCAAGTTTGAATAAAAGTTCAGAACCTTTCGCAGTTATTCACTCGGACGTTTGGGGTCCTGCAAAAATTCCTTCACTTTCTAATGCTCGTTATTTTGTTATGTTTATTGATGAATGTACTCGAATGACCTGGATATCTCTTCTTAGAAACAAGTGTGATGTGGGTACCGCCTTTCGGTAATTTCATATAATGGTGATGACTCAATACCAAAGGCAGATTCGTACACTTCAATCTGACAATGGTAAAGAGTTCGTGGATCAGATTTAGGGCGGTTTTTTGGGCCATCATGGAATTCGGCATCAAACCTCCTGCACCTATACTCCACAGCAAAATGGACTAGCAGAGCGAAAGAATAAACAGATTCTGGAAATAGTTCGGGCCTCTATCTTGGCATGAATATGCCGAGGTTCTATTGGGGTGAGGCAGTGAAATCCGGCTGCCTATTTAATCAACCGAACACCATCTAGTGGTGATAGAGTTCCAAACTCCCCAACAAAAGATGCAATCTTTGCTTTCCATTCCTCATCTCCCGAATCTTGAACCACGAGTGTTTGGATGTACAGTATATGTTCATGTGCCTAAAGTTTGCGGAGTAAACTTGATCCATGTGCCAAACGGTGTGTCTTTGTAGGTTACTCGGAGTTTCAGAAGGGATATCGGTGTTACGATCCTCAAACCCAGAAGTTACATGTGACCTTGGATACTTCGTTTCGTGAATTGGACCCATACTATTCAGGGGGAGTTTCTGGGTCTTCTCTTCAGGGGGAGAGTAACAGTGAAGAGAATAAAGGTGGTCGAAATGAATTATTCGAATTGGAGGAAAAATTTGAAGGCCATTTTCCGAGCTTCGTGCCGAGTTCCGTGGCACCAGCCCCGTGCCGAGCTCCAATATTCCCAGCAATGAACCCAGCGACGACTCCAACAATGACCCTCCTCGTTTCCAGAGCGCCCATGTCTACACCATTAACGAAGAATCAACCCAGAATGTTTTCCTCAGGTAAATCCGAATCCCATTTTGATGAGCCTAATGAATTTCCTATCCTTGCAGAAGAGGTAACCAATAAATATCCCAGAGGTCAAATAGGGGAGTCCGAAGAAACAATATGAAACCTGATCCCAAAGCCAAGACTAAGTACCCAATTAGTAATTACGTTTCCCCCCATAGGTTGTCTGAATCGTATGCATTTTCTGTTAATCAATTGTCCACTGTGTCTATTCCTAGTAGTGTACAGGATGCATTAGCAGATCCAAAGTGGACTAGGGCCAATGAATGAAGAAATGGAGGCTCTTCAGAGGAATAAACACTTGGGAACTTTGTCCATGTGCCCAAAGGGAAGAAAACGGTTGGGTGTAGATGGGTATTCACAGTGAAACTCAAAGCTGACGGCAGTATCGATAGGTACAAAGCGAGGTTAGTTGCGAAAGGGGTATACACAGAAGTATGGAGTGGATTACCAAGAGACTTTTGCTCCGGTTGCAAAAATTAATACCATCCGTATTCTTATATCCATAGCAGTAAATCGAGATTGGCCTTTGCAACATTTGATGTTAAGAACGCTTTCCTCAATGGAGATTTAGAGGAGGAAGTCTACATGGAGTTACCACCTGTAGCTAAACGCAATCTTCGTGTAAAACTGAAGTATGTAAATTAAAGAAGGCGTTGTATGGTCTGAAGCAGTCACACCCATCGGGCTTGGTTCGGAAGGTTCTCCTCCACAATGAAGGAATTTGGGCTATAAGCAAAGTAATTCAGATCACACTTTGTTTATAAAACACAAGAAGGGAAGGTAACCGCATTGATTGTATATGTGGATGATATGTCTTGACAGCAGATGATCCAGGTGAGAGAAAAAACATTACAAGAGTATTTGGCATCAAAAATTTGAAATGAAAAATCTCGATCAGCTTAAGTACTACTTAAGAATCGAGGTCTCAAGGTCGAGGCTGGAATATCCCCTATCACAACGAAAATATGTGCTAGATTTGTTAACTTGAGACTGGAATGTTAGGCTGCAAACCTGTAGAGACACCTATGGAGATTGAATCACAAGCTTGGAGAGTCAGTGGATCAGGTCCCAACTGACAAGGGGCGTTATCAACGGTTAGTTGGGAAACTAATCTATCTGTCACATACAAGGTCGGATATAGCCTATGCAGTAAGTGTGGTGAGCCAGTTCATGCATGCGCCGAGTGAAGAACATATGAATGTAGTGTATCGAATCTTGAAGTATTTGAAGAATGCACCAGGAAGAGGATTGCTATTCTCTAAGAATGAGATCCAGGAAATTGAAGGATATACAGATTCTGATTGGGCAGGGAATCAGACTAATAGGAGATCCACATCGGGTTACTTTACTTTTGTAGAAGGTAATCTTGTCACTTGGAGAAGCAAGAAGCAGAAGGTGGTTGCTAGATCAAGTGCGGAAGCTGAATACCGAGGTATGGCTCATGGTGTGTGTGAATTGCTATGGATTAAAAAGGTATTACAAGATTTGGGGATTGATTATGAGAAACCTATGAGTCTACATTGTGATAATAAGGCAGCCATTGAAATTGCACATAATCCGGTTCAACATGATCGTACAAAACATGTTGAAGTTGACCGTCATTTTATTAAGGAGAATCTTGATCGAAAAGTTATACAATTTCCGTTTGTTCGGTCTGAAGACCAGTTGGCTGACGTACTTACGAAGGCAGTTTCAGGAAGGGTATTCCATGATGCCATTAGCAAGTTGAGCATGATAGATATCTATGCTCCAACTTGAGGGGGAGTGTCAGCATGAGCTGTATTTTCATTTTTTAGAATTGCTATTAATCAGGCTAAATATTAGGATAATTGATGGTAATTGTAATTCCTTAGTTTTAGGGTAATCACCTATTTAAGGTAATGTATTTATTGTCCTTCAATACTTGTATTCTTCTATATATATTCTTTTTTGTAGAGAAGAATAATAATATAGTGATTGTAATTCTCAATATACTCTGTGTACAGTGCTACAAATGTAAGGAGCTCAGTGTGGAGAATGTGTCGAAGAGTGCCATGGTAAGGCATTAATCGTTGGTTCAATTCCCAGCTGTGGGTTTCAACGTAGGAGGAATCCTTCCTATTAAATTTACAACCCCAAGTTATTATGGAACCTGAAAAAAGGATCTGCATTCAATAATTAGAAGTATGTACAATCACATGATTAATGTCTAGATAACCCAGTGCCCATTGTGGACCTATCTGCAAGGCATTGCCAGTATCAGACAACCATTTTTTTTCCCATTCTGTTCCTTCTTTGTTCTTTCAAATTTTGTTTCAAATTACCAAAAAGAAGGAAGTCTTACCTGAGCCATAATTGGGTTGCTTGAATCAGCTAGTGGGTTGAGACGAACTCTTTTACTAGGGAACGATGTGCTGGAAATTTGCATTCCGAATTCGGCGTCATTTTGGTCCGTCACTTGATAAAACTTGTTGTCCATCTCATTAGAATCGAGAGTTCTGCAAATTCCTCCCCAAAAGGAAGCTTGATAAAGCAATTAACACATTCCCTCTCACTTCTACCACTAACATGCCGTGCAACCTTCTTCCAGTCATCACCAGAATGCATAACAGCTTCTAAAAGGTGCAAGGTTTCTTTGTCTGTCAACTCTGTCTTTATCTCTTCACTGATCTCAATTCGTTTGAAATCAGAAGAATTAGCTCCAACTCGATATTTTCCCCGGACATAGCACCATGCACAAAGAGTCAAATCATACTGCAGAAAAATAGAAAGTTACATTGATCAATTGCAACGAACATACGATCTTATACCAATGGAAGAACTTCCTTCAATAGTAATTAAGTTGGTGCACATGAGTCGGAGCAAAGCAAGTTTTCACGCCCATCAGTTAAATTTCTTATCTTATTTTTGGAATGTTGAAATAAGAAATTGAAAGACAAGAAAATAGAATTGGAATTGAAGAGAGAATATAAACACTAACTCTTGTCGTATATTTTACAAATGTAAAGAAAACGCCTTTATATATGTTTACAAAGAAAGATATGTATAGTAATAATTTATGTAGCAAAATAAACTTAACTATTTATAAAAAAGTAAAATATAAAATATTTTAATATATATAAAAAAATCACATATCTAATATAGAATATTCTAACATGGAACTTATGGTTATGGATTCATTGGAACATGAGTTGTGCTAAGATAACATTGTAAGCAGAAAAAATGAAAAAAGAACATTGCAATTCCTAAATAGAAGAGGTAAGCAATCTCCAAACGGCTAGAAGTAAACATCTCTGGTCCAGAGCCAGAGAGAGAGAGAGAGAGGGGGGGGGGACTATTTCGTTTCCCAAGAATATCTCTACAGCATCACAAGCAAAAATACATGTGGCTGGCACAATTCCTGCACTTAGCCTTGCGCAAAATAAATCGATATTAGAGTTGGTTAAATTCAGTCATCTCCATCACTGCAAGGAATGACTGGTTTAACAGCCAATCCAGACCGAAATACAACGCATTATTGTATATGCACATATCTCATATATTAAAAGAATATTTTCCCCTTCTTTTCCTCCTAATCCTCAATCCTACACGGCATACTCTATCACTCTATTCTACTCCTTTTTTTTTTTAACCAATTTTTAAAGTAAATATTCTCTATTCTCATTCAAAGCGTTTACTTCTTTCTATGACATATGACTACTGTTACACTTTTTTATTTATCTATAAAGTCACTACGATTGTGGCATATGATTTTAATGTAAAGTGAGGCCATAGGTCCTTAGAATTGACTCAATTGCTTATTAGTTTACTATAATTATAAAATTAACACATTTCAAATAAATTAGGAATTAAATTTAAAAACACACAAAAATGCCTAAATAATAGGCTTGGGAAAAGGGTTTAAAATTATTGAATATTAATTAAATTTAACAACTATTAGTGCATTTTTAAATTTAAAAACACAAAGGAAAAAAAAAAAACTTAAATACTAATTAAGCTTTGGAGTAATTTTTTTCAAATTCTAATTTTAAATTTAAATTGATTCTATTAACCATCAAATTGAAAAACCAATTAATAGTACTCAATCTTTTAGTTATCTTTATAAAGTACTATGTATGTTTAATAAAAATTAATTTAAATTATTTTTATAAAATAACCAAAAAATTACTTTAATACAGTTAAGAATAATATTCTTTTTAACTCAAGTTAATCTTGAAAAAAAAGTCAAAAATTAAAAGAAACAAAAACGTATTTTGAAATGGACAAACATTTTTCCAATTAGGTAGATTTGAAATTTAATATACTCTAGAGCCAAAACTTGATTTTAAGGATTGATTCGGACTGAGATTTGGTAAAACATAAATTTTTAATACTCATATAAAAGTTCAACTTTAATCAACTGTAGCAACTCATTAAAACTGACATAAATAAAAATATAAATATAATAACTCGATAACTATTTTATAGAACTATTCAACTTTATTGAATATGTTTTATAATATGTTTAAAAGCAATTTTTTGTCAAGGTAAAATGTTATCAGGTTAAACACTAGTAAATATATTTATGAATGTATGTTTATGTCTCTGCTTCTTAAGAAGCGTTCGAGTTCAATTGCTTGTCCCTTCACTTCCAACCGTAAAAAAAGTAAAAATAAAAACAAAAATGTAAAAAAAATAAAATAAAATAAAATGACACATTAAATCTAGAACTCTAGTAGCATTAAGGATAACAGTTCCCTCACTCCTTGTCATTTTTTACTCTTTCAAAATTACAAAATTAACCTTATAATAGAAATTAATTAATATAAAACATATCAGATATCATAATTACCTTCTCCTTTTTATTTATTATTATGGAACTAACATTCTCCACTTTTTATTTTTTTTTATAACATTCTCCACTTTTTATTTTTTTTTATAACATTCTCCATTTTTTATTAATTTGCATGTTAAATTAAAAATTAACTGTTAATTATAATTTTATAATTTTTGTTGGGTAGGTAATTACATAAAGTTGTGTGAGAGATTTTTTTTATTTTTTTGGTAAATAAAAAAAATTTTAAAAAGCTCTCTCAAATTTTTAAAAAATTTTAAAAATTTTTTTTTTTTACTTTTTTTAAATTAGCATTGTAAATATATCTTTTAAGCTTATTTATCAAAATTCAGTGATGAAAATAAAAAAAATTATTTTTTAATTGATACAAAGTAAGATATTATAATTGTTTATCAATCATATATTATTAAAAGTATCTAAAATAAAAGTAAATCAAATTAAAATTCAAATCCTAATATTCATTCCTAAAATCAGTCACCATTAAATAAAAAATAATAGGGCAATGTTCAAAATAATTCAACATTTTTAACAAAATCCTCTACAAATTACCAAGCACAAAAAAAAATAAAAAAAAACTATAAATAGGCATTGTAGAAAAAAAAAAGCAAAAACTTAATAGGGAAAAAAATCCTAATAATGTTAAAGTATATACACCAGCAAAAATAAAAAATAAAAAATATTACATACAATTTGTTTTATATTGTGCTGCCAACAAATCAATCATGGGAAAAGAAAAAATTAGAAAAAATTAACAATTGCTCTACTATTTGAGAGATCTAATAATTCATAATAATATAAAATTTGTTCTATATTGCTCGTATAAAAAAAATTAATCATATTTGAAAGCTCTGATTCAACAGAATTTTTTTTCATGGTATTTCATTTAAAATTTAATGAATCAAAAGAGAGATGATATATATGGGTGAAAATATAATAATGCAATATCTCTACCCCTAATAAAAAACCTTTGGTCCTTCAAAATTCGAGCTTTTAAGTACAGGGGGGAATTCACTACCTTCGCAGAACCTAAATATTATGAGGTGCCAACAGCCGTAGGGTTATGAATTAATTTATGAAGAACATGTAATCTAATTTGAATTAGACGAGGAGAACTATTTTAAAGTGCTTTTCGGAGTGGGAATTTGTGGGGAAAAAAATAAAGAAAAATAAACAAATAAAAAAATTGCTAAGGGAAGGGGAATAATATATAATTTCAAGTATAGGTTATTACTTAAATTAAATAAAAATATAAATAAATTAAAATTGTATATATTTTATTTTTGATTTATTTATATTTCATTTTTGATATTACTTGCATTTTTCTTCACAATTTAAATAAGGTTAGGAATTTAAAATTTTTTATTTTAATAAATCATTGATTTAAACTCAGCCTTAACTTTTTTTTTGGGGTTAGGTAAGTTTTAATTGTATTACTAGAAAAAAAAATGAATTTTACAATATGTTCAATACAACTCCCTAAAGGGAGGGCACGCCTTGCAAGGAGAACAAAATATAGAAGACTCTCAACTTCATTCACTAACAAGTTCCACTTACATCCAAAGTGGATAGGTTTGTTAACATTCACATCTAAATCAATCAGAAAATAATAAAATATCATAAAGTTATTATTTTCTGATTTTATTGGATTTAAGATAAGTTCTTTTAATAACGAAAAGACTGACTAGTGTTTGCTCTTTGGTTGAGTTGAGTTTCTGAATTCTTTTCAATAGTTGTTTTTTGTTCTGTACTTGAGATGTCGCATATTCTTCTTGTTTTGGTATAATTGTCTCTCTTCCATATCCAAAGGTATTTGGACTTGGAATTTTACATTCTTGCTGACTTGGGAGAGTCATTGCAATATTATCCTTTGACTGCTCTAAAGAGTTTTTTCCTATAAAACACTGCTCAACCTACATGATAATAGAACTTTAAATATGTTTGAGGACGGTATTTTAAAGATTTCCTTATATTGTTCCTCAATTATATTAGGCATGGGAATCTTACCTTTTTCTTTTTTCATTTCTTACTACTCATTCTCATCTTTACTCCCCTTAATCTTCCATTTCTACTTAACCGTTGGACTTGCTATAACTTTAGGCTTGTGTGGGCAAGAGATTGTGGAGTGGTGGAGTGGCTGAAAATTTTACAATCTTCACATTCTTTTGGTTTCCATGGCACTTCAACTTTAATTTCATACGAGTTTTCATATTCCAAGTTTAGCTTGAAATATTCGAAAATATCCTTATCTACTTTGCATTCAACACACTCTAACAAAAGTAAGTCTACTTTTAGTCTTAACTTAAAAAGCTGAGTAATACATTTTTATTTTGAAGTTATCGATACTAATATTTAATAAGTATATATTTTAGCTATATATATAGTTTGTTATGTTTCATGGTAAATGAGTTAAAAATTATATTATACTTTGCAGATAACTTTCCTTTTTAAGTTTTCAAAATTTCTTCTTACTATTCTAAGAATGTGTTCGGATGATGGATTTTTAAGGAGAAAAAAAAAAATGAATTCATAATTCCTTTTTTTTATGGTGCGTTTGGAGCGACGAAAAATATAGTTTTAGTAATTTTTTGGCATTTAGCATGGGACTACAAAATCAGGTTTTTCAGAGATGAAGAATGAAACTTTTTGACTTTTACGTTAATTTTTTAGAGAGAAAAACCGTTCGAATGGTATTTTGGGTCCGTCGGAATGGTCTAATGTTAGAATTTATTGAAAGTCGTCGAAAAATTTTTGAGATTTGTAGAAAAGTTACTGGGGTTTGTGGAATGTTATTGAGATTTGTAAAAAATTTATTAAGGTTTATATAAAGTTGTTAGGATATGTAGATATATAAAAATTATAAAAATTTCATCAAGTATGAGAAGTGTAAAATGTGTTATAGAATTTTAGAGATTTTTAGAATTTAATTGCATTTTTTAGTACCCCAAACGCACTCGTAGTTTGGATTTGGATTGTGATGGAAAATAAAGAGCAAAGATATGAGATTTGAACAATTAAAAATAATTAAATTAAATAAATATATCAAGAAATATTTTTACTCTATTATAATTTCTTGAATTCATTCAAATAAAATTATGTATTTAAAAATATATATATATATATTTTTTTTTTTTTTGCTTTAGCCTTTCCTTAATGATTGTCAACACTCAAATTGATAGTGCGAAAACATGTTTCGATTGCCTTTAGAATCGCGTGTTGAGTAAGGAAAAAAAATAAATAGATGCAAAAAAATAACACATTTTTTAGCTTTTCATATTGTAAGTATTTTTATTTTTTGATAAAAAATTGATAATATAACTAAAAATGAACGGAAAATTGAATTTCAATAAACAAAATTTGAATTTAAAAAGACATTTATTAACCGGTACTTTAGGGTACCTGTTAAGGGCCAATAAAAATATAAAATATAATAATATTTTACAATTTTTTCATGCATCACTCCATAAAAGTTGCAACATATTACTACGTTACATGCATTTATTGATATTTAAGGATTGTCTTGGGGCACCGTTAACAAGATTTAAAAAAAAAAATATTGCCTATAACAAAATTCCAGCTTAGCTAATAGTGATGATATCCAGTAAAATGCCCATATTGAACAATGCAAGTGACATTTTTCAAACTCTTATTTTTATTTTGTACAACCAAAAATTAAAAAAAAATAAAAAAAAAAAGAAAAGAAAAGAAAAGAAAAAAGAGGAAGAGAAACATTGCCAATCTGAGACTCTGTTCCGGATGAGTAACCAAAAATTACTTTTTAACTTTTTCCAAAATAATTAAAATTATTCTTTTAAATTTTAAACTTTTTTTTTACGTTATAAAGGATAAAAATGTCAAATGAATAATAAGTTAAAAGTTAACTACTAAAAAAACTAAATTTTTCCCTTTTTCTAAACATAGGGAAAAAAAAAAAAAAAAGTTAACTTTTAATGTCCTATTGTTCTAACACACTCAAACATTTATTTCCTATTCATAGAGTGAAGGGTTCAAAGTTGTCCAGTACATGACCTTGAATTAATGTATAACGAGAAACCAGCGCAATTGAAAGACAGAAAGAGACTCACGATGCCTTACAGACATTAACATGCAAATAACATGAAAAAACACGCACAAACACAAGTCTCATAAGGGGATGAACCTGTTCTGCATACATATTATATATATATATATATTAAACTTGGTTAGTCTTTACCAACAGCCCATTTTCCTCATAGTTCTTCACTGCATCAACATGGACCTTCTAATGGCCTATACTTCCACCCCAAACTCTGCAACTTCTCCGAACTAAATTCCAGGCATCTTTTGTCTCTGTAAAACTGTCAATGGATGCATAAAAAAAATAAATAAACATAAAAAAGAACCGAGTCTAGTAATTTGCATTACCCTGTTTGTTGTTTGGACTCCTTATAAGATTGTCCATGCAAGTTAGCAATATAATTAGACTTACCTTGTTGGTAATCGTAGTTAGGATACATTGCCTTCACTCTTTCCACCAAAGCCTGTTCCCGAATCACATCGAGGAACATATATCTTCCCTCTGCCTCAGGCTTTTCGTACACTAGGAGAGTTTGCTTCAGCAACATCCCGTACGTCTACTATGCACGTTCATGATCTTCCACTGCATCACTTCCCCTGGTTTTCAAACCCCCTAGCCAAAGTATTAATTGATCAGTTCACCCCCACCCCCCCCAAAAATATATATATATATATATATAGACACATATAGTACATGAAGAACATTCAGTCATCAACAAAGCCTTATTTTTATCGCAGCTCATCAAAATATTCTCAGAATTGAAAACCCACAAACTTCAAATCCAACTAATGTGCCATCTTCGCTCTGGCGTAATGGTAATAAATCAAATAGATATAATATGGTAAGCATAAATTTATAAAATAGTTATAATCAAATAGATGTAGTATGATGAGTAGAAACCTTTAAAATAACTTAGGAGCAGCATGCAACTGGCATTCAATGTGGATTGCAACATCGGGCCGATGACAATGGATGGACAAATTGTTACAATGTCGAGTTCATTTCTTCGTCCAAACTCAACTGCCTCCCTTTCTGCTACAGTTTTGCCAAGGCAGTACCACATCTGCAGATATTCATACAAAAAAGAGCTCATTCAAATGTATTTATAATAAAAAAGAGACAATTTTTTTGTGCAAAATGGCGACTCCACAGTTTTTTTTTTTTTGGAGTAATTTAAATACAGTTTTATGAACTTGTGATATGAGCTGCGTATAACAAATCCAACCCCTTTGCTTGACCTAGAGGATTGAACATCTCCTCCCCCCCCCCCCCAACAAAAAAAAAGTTACTACAACCAAGAAACTGTCCTTATTGGATAACGTTATAAAAAAAAAAAAAATTCTATATAATGTTATAGAAAAAATAAAAAATTCTACTCTTACTTGTTGAAAACATATATATATGCATGCACCTATAATGAAAATCCATGAATAATGCTAACGTGATACCTCAATTTCCTTGCAATGTTCTTCGTCGGTCCAGCAGCTTTCGTCCATGGCCTGATCCTTGGGCCAATTTGGGTTCAACAAAACGGCACCAACACTAGACACAACCACAACCTTTTTCACTTTAGCCTTCAAACAAGCATTCAGGACATTGCGGGTTCCAGTTATAGCTGGTTGAAGCATTCGTTCCTAGGGCCATCCATAAAATATTCTAATTATAGTTAATTAAAGGTAACGGAAAAAAGGGGGGGGGGTATTTAAGGTAGCATATGTATGAAATGAATTTGCTTGTACTTTCGGGGTCGAATGTAGTATGATTTGTCACTTGATTCCCCTTCTAGAGAAGAAAAGTGAGTTGATTTTAAGTCCAAATGGGAACAGATTATGCACAACCGCCAGGTGTCTGTAAAAATCTTCTTGAAAAGCTCTATCCCTTTTTTTTTTAGGTCAGTCCTTGGTTCAATTTCCTTCATTTTTTTTTCCCACTGCTTTCAATTTTCCCTTTTAAATATGTTTATATAAACATATTTACATGTCAGAGGAGCGGTAATAGCAGCAGTTGAAAGGTATCATGGAATTTACGACTCTCAAAAAAATGGAGAAACCAATTCAGTGTATGATGATAGATGAGGGCAAAGCTTGCCTCGGGATTAGGCACTCTGGGATCAAGGGGAACTGGACAGGCAGCGTGGATAACCCCAGTGCAACCGGCCATGGCAGCACAGAGTTCTTCATAATTCAGCAGGTCTGCCTTAAAGAGCTGCAAATTCTCTGAAGCTTTTTCCAGTTTCTTCAGATGGCCATTTTTTTTCATCACCTGAATACCATTCATTTCTCTTTTAACACTACTGCAGAAAATGGCTCATTCAAAAGCAATGAAGATATATATATATATATATATATACCTATATATATAGGCACCGTTTGGAGTGCCAAGAAACAAAATGAAACAAAATAAAACAAAATAAATTTCCAACAATCTCTATAAATCACCAAAATTCTCTATTATACATTTACACATTCCCAGCTTTACTAATTTCAAAAAATTTCAATATTTCGCTAAAAAAAAAAAAATCCGAAAAGAAGTTAAACGAGTGTGTAAATTTTTTTTTGACAATCATATCTTTTTAATTGAAATCTTTCAAACTAGTATTGTTGTCGTTATTTTAAACGAATTTCTTTGAATCCGTTAGAACAGATTTAGAAAAATTATTCTAACGGTTTTAGCACTGTACGCCTCTAAAGAAACTTTTTGAATCTATTAGAACAGATTTGGAAAACCATTCTAATAGTTTACCACTGTTGAGAGAGAAAGAGAGAGTAGCACTATTGTGCAGAATATTGAATGTTAATTTTTGAATCCGTAAGAAAATTTAAAAAATCGTTCTAACAGTTTGCTATTCTTCATCTCTAAGAACTACACTTTGGAAAGAAAATATCAAATGTCAAAATTAATCAAAAATCACGTTTTATTTTAATTTATCTTATTTTTTGTCACTCCAAACACTACCATATATATACACACACTATTAAATACCCTTCTCTTTTTAAATAAATTTATTTGTGTTCTTATAAACAAATAAGAATTTGGACCTTGTTTCATGTGTACTTTTTTGTTAACCAAGAAAGATGCAACACGACTCATGAATATTGTGGATAATTGATTAATTTATGTAACACAAACTAGCCCGTACATGGCACTCGCCCCAACCACTGATGTGTGTGTATGTATATATATATATATGTATGTATATCAGGACCAAATTCAATTATTTTCCTATTTTAGAATCAAATTCAACACCAATTAATGGTATATGCGTCTCTTGAATCTATTCAAGTAATTCAATTATTTGCCTGAACTGAACAGAGCAGTACATGGCTTATAAAGGGTATTTGTTTACAGAGGGGAAAGAGCAGCAGAAAGATTAATTAGAGTCTAAGCCCTTTGAAACAATAAACAAATAAATCATGCAAGAAAAAGCAATAAAAAGATGAGAATAAAAGTGAGTATATCTATAAATACGCACAGGGGTCTCTAACAGTTCCATGAACTATGCAACCCTTTGAGAGTAGAAACTTGACAACCCATGATGCAATATACCCTCCTGCGCCCGTTACGCACACCCTTTCTTTCTCCTCGATCTCCATATCTCTCTCTCTCTCTCTCTCTCTCTCTCTCTCTCTCTCTCTTCACCTATTTGATCGAGCCTGCTTGTCTTCTGACACCCTTTTGCTATTGTTTATTATCATTTATAAAACCAAGGAACCTTAGCCGCATTGGGGCGTTCGGAGGCACAAACTTCAACGATTTTTGATATTTTTTATTAAAAGTTAATAGATATAATTTTTGGTGTATTTAATAAAAAAATAATAATTTTTTAAGTATTTTATAAAATTTTTAATAACTTTTAATAATTTTTTATAATTTTTGATAATTCTTTTTTATTTTTAATAAAAATTTTGATAAGTTTTAAGTGAAATAAAGTAATATGGCAGAGTAAAAAAATAATATAAATTAATATTTTGTCAAATATTAACTTTTCAACTTTTGACTAATAATTGCATAAAATTATTCTGCTGGACGGAGTCTCACGCAGCAATTATTAGTTCACCAACATAGTCTCTGTTGAACAAAATTGTTGACTTGATGATATCCACCAGCGTGGGTGGGTGAAAATATTCACAGCAGTTGACAGCCAACTTTGACTAAAAGAAAAGAAAATGAAAAAAAAAATTAAAATTCTGTTAACATTTTTTTTATACTATTTTTTAAAATTTAAGGGGTTATTTGGTTTATTTTTTTATTTTTTATTTTTTATTTTAAATTTATTTTTTATTTTGTACTTTTAAAAATAAAAAAATAGATCAAAATTCATTTGATTACTTGTATTTTCAAAAATTGAAAATGTGTTTATACATGAAATAAAAAATGATAAAGAGTCATTTCAAGAGTTTTTAACAAAAAATAAAGGAAATCTCAAAATAAAAAAATAGAGTATTTTTTATTTTTTTTGTTTTGGGATTTTAAACACATAAAAATAAGATAAAAAGGTTACAAGTTGGAGTGGTTAGTTGCCTTAATTCGCAAACAAAGGTTACAAGTTCACTTACCGAAAAAAAAAAAGGTTACAAGTTGGATTCCAGCACAGAGTACTCTCTTTTGGCGTACAGCCAAAATAAACTTTTCCTGGCATTGTCAGCACACGAGGGGGAGCCAAGCCATTAAAGCCGAAGTGTTGAGCCTAGACAACCAATCCGTAACGGCCAAGTGCCAGAAAAGAATATTCTCTAAATATTCCCTTCGGTAAGTTTCAAAAATTACATTTCAGTTCCTATGTTTGAAAATCCTTTCATTTCAACCCTCTATAATTATGGAAACACTCCAAAATTTTGGAACTTTTCAATCAAGCCCTTCTTGTGGTTTTTTGATACTTCGAAACCAATTGTGATCTCGAAATTACCAAATTCCACTTCTAAAACTGTGAAACATCAGTTTTGAGTTATAAAACATTATTTTCAATCAACCAGAATTAAACCAAATAGCTACCACTTCGGGTCAAATTGTGTTTGCTTGTTCTTCCAATCAAGTTTCAATATTTGAAGGTATTCACTATGATTATTGATAGATTATTTTCATCTGCAAAGACTTTTGGGAAATAGTACAAAGCAGCTATGATGATCCTCCAGCAGCAGGTACTAAACGTCAATGGACTGAAGTACAAATGAAGGTGTGCAGAGAGCTTCTCAACCAAAATGCCAGTGCGCTTCACCTCATTCAACAAGGAGCTGGTAAAACAATCTACCCTCACATATTTGGTGCAAATAGAGCCAAACATGCCTGGGATATTCTTAAGAATGAGTTTCAACGAAATGAAAAATCATGTTAATTAAGCTTCAATCACTCTCGAGAGAATTTGACAACCTTCAAATGAAGGACACAGAAACCATCCAAGATTTTTCTTCCAAAGTTTCAAAGATTAGCAACCAAATTAGAAGCTTTCGTGATACCATCTTGGATGTTAATGAAAAGTCTGAAGCTTTTTCAACCTTTCCCAATTTCAAAGCCTTGGTGGAAAGGCAAAACAGTTATAAGATCAAGACCTTAAGGACTAATCGAGGAGGAGAATTTCTTTACATTTCATTCATAGAGTATTGTAAAAAGTAAGGAATTCAGAGACAACTCACTGTTAAAAAGACTCCACAACAACATGAACTTGCTGAAAGAAAGAACTGTACCGTTGTGGAGATGGCCAGAAGCATGTTAATTAGTAAAGGCCTACCAAAAAATATTTGGGCTAAATCTGTTAACACAGCTATCTATATTCTCAATAGATCACCTATAAGAGCTATTAATAAAAAAAACTCCATATGAAGCATGGCATCATAGAAAGCCAGCGGTGGATCATTTTAAAGTCTTTAGATGTATAGTTTTTTCACACACCTTTAATCAGAATCAAGACAAGTTTAATGCAAAAAGAGAAAAACTTATATTTATTGGCTACAATGAAGAATCCAAAGGCTATCACTTGTACAATCCAAGCACGACCAAGGTTATTGTATCGAGAGATGCTATATTTGATAAAATAGCGTCATGGAATTGGAATAAAAGTTCTAGTCAAACACCATGTTCCTATGAATTTTGAGTCTTTAACATGCTCAGAAGAAGAAGATGCTCAACAAACTCCACCACAAAGTCCAGTAACGACACCAGCAAGATCACCATCTACATCATCAGCAAGTTCATCAAGTTCGGATAGTCCACCCTCACCTCCAAGAAAGATGCGTTCACTGAGAGAGATATATGAAACTTGTGATATTGCTTTGTTCTCATGTGAGCCTTAAAACTTTAAAGGAGCTCATAAGAAAGAAGAGTGAATGAAAGCCATAGATGAAGAAATAACCATGATCAAGAAGAACAAAACTTGAGAACTTGTGGACTTACCTGAAAAGAAAGAGGTAATTGGTCTCACATGGGTTTACAAGACTAAATACAAAGAAGATGGTTCAATACAAAAGCATAAAGCTAGACTGGTAGCTAAAGGCCATACACAGCAACCAGGCATTGATTTTAATGAAACTTTTGCACCTGTTGCTAGAATAGAAATTGTACGCATAGTTCTAGCTTTAGCTGCACAACTAGAGCTTGAAGTTTATCAATTAAATGTGAAATCAGTTTTTCTGAATGGAGATCTAGAAGAAGAGGTTTATGTAGAATAACCACAAGGCTATCAAATCAAAGAGAAGCATGATAAAGTGTAGAAATTGAAGAAAGCCCTTTATTGGTTAAAGCAAGCACCACGAGCATGGAATAGTAGAATTGATAGCTGTTTTGCTCATATTGGATTCCAGAGGAGCCCAAGTGAACCTCTCTCTATGTCCTGAAAAAAGGTATGGAAGACTTACTCATTGTTTACCTGTATATTAATAATCTAATCTATATGGGTACAAACATGAGAATAGTCGAGGACTTTAAAATTAAGATGATGAAAGAGTTTGAAATAACAGACTTGGGTCAAATGAAATATTTCCTCGAAATTCAAGTGAAACAGTCTAAGGGGAAGATATTCATTTCTTAAAAAAAGTATATAGAAGATTTATTGAAGAAATTTTATATGGACATATGCAAACTTGTGTCCACTCCTTTAGCTCTAAATGAAAAGTTTAAACAAGATGATGGTGCAGAAAAAAAATTGATTCTAGGACTTAAAGAGGTCTTATTGGCTCATTCATGTATCTTACAAACACAAGGCCAGACATTGTGCACTCAGTGAGTATTCTGTCAAGGTTTGTGAATGAACCAAGCAAGCTCCATTACACAGCTACTAAGAGAATACTAAGATATATTCAAGGCACCAAAAATAAGGAATCCTGCACCAGAAAGAATAAGACTTCAAACTAGTTGGTTACACTGACAGTAATTGGTCAAGATCAATAGATGATAGAAAAAGCACATGAGCTTATGTTTTCTTCCTTAGGTCAAATATAATCACATGGAGCTCAAAGAAACAAAAGACTATTGCATTATCCTCAGCAGAAGCTGAATACATCTTAACAACAAAGTAGCCTGTGAAGCAATTTGGCTCAGAAAAATTCTCAGTAACCTGCAACAAGAACAACAACAAGCCACAGTGATCCACTGCGACAACATCTCAGCAATAGCCATGACCAAGAATCCAATATTTCATGCAAGATTGAAGCACATAGAACTTCAACGTGATTTTATAAGAGACTTGGTTAGCAAAAGTGAAATTATGTTGGAATTTATCAGAACTGAAGACCAACCAGCTAACATATTTACAAAAGCTGTTACAATAGATAAGTTTGAAAAATTTAAGAAGCAACTACAAGTTACACAGGAAATCCACCCACTTGGGTGGAGAAAGAGAAATGTTGAACAAAATTGTTAACTTGATTATATCCACCCACGAGGGTGGATGAAAATATTGACAGCAGTTGATAGCCAACTTTGGCTAAAAGAAAAGAAAATGAAAAAAATTAAAATAAAATTTTGTTAACATTCTCTATACTATTTTTGTAAATTTAAATAGTATAAATATGTGTGAAATTATATTATTTTTGGCATGGCAAATGAGAAGAACTCAAAGAGTTTAGAGAGGGTGTGCGCTCTATAAAAATCTTGTAACACAAGATTATAAATTAATAAAATTTTGAGTGTTTTGTGTATTTAATTCGATTTATTCTCCAACAACCTTGCCCAAAATGTAGCTGAAGTTAAATAGTGTCAAATAGTTTGGTTGTTTGAATTAAACTTCAAAAAAAAATTAAAATTAAGGTTGGGTTTAGATTTAATTTAAAAATATTTTGAGCAGAACTTAATAAAATCAATCTCCAGTTGAATTTAATATTTAGATATTTAATATTTAGATCATTAATATTATATTTATTGAATATTAATTTATTGAAATATATTTGTAAATAATATATTCAAATTATAAGGGAGAAGGAAGGGTGATGATAATATGAAAGCAAATTTTGTTGATGACAAAGTGAATTTAATGCAATATTCATATATTAATAGTTTTATCCTTACCTAGTTATATGGGAAATTAAATGTGATATCTATTATTTATTAAATTCGCTAACGTTTAAGTTATTATTTGTTTCTATCTTTCTACTTTCTCAAAAAACTAGATTTTGTTTTTTTTTTAAATATTAATATATTAAAAATAATCTAAATGCAAAAGACAAAAATACTTTGAAAAATTAATACTAAAATTTGAATTTTATAGATTTTTTAGTCATAAAATTTACTTTAGTAATAAATTTTAGTTATTGACAGAGTTTGAATAATTAAATTTAAAATTGGATATAACAAATTTTATTAATTGATTTACTAATTAACGGAGAAAATGAGCAGTTTGGATAATTATTTCTAAAATTAAATTTTATATATTTATCTTTTACTCACGAAAATTAATTTAATAAAAAAATTTACAAAATAACGAAACATTAATTTAAATAATTAATTATTAAAACTGAGCTTTATATATTTTTAGTTATGAAATTAATATAATAATAAAATTTACTAGTTAATTTACGGAACATTAATAGTTTGGATAATTAATTTTAAAATTTAAATATTATATATTTCTTTTTTAGTCATGAAAATTTGTTTAATCAAAAAAATTCTAATTAATGGAAACATTAGTTTGGATAATTAATTTTAAAAATCAAATTTTATATATTTATCTTTTAGTTATGAAATTTGATTTAATAATAAATTTTACTAATTATTGATTAAAGGAAATATGAATAGTTTGGATAATTAGTTCTAAAATTTAAATTCTATGTATTTATCTTTTAGTCATAAAAATTGATTTAGCAAAAATTTTACTGATTGGCGAAAACATTAATTGAGATAATTAACTCTAAAACTTAAAACTTATGTATTTATCTTTTAGTCATGAAATTGATTTAATCTAATATTTAATGGACTAATTATCCAAATTAATATTTTCATTACTTAGTAAAACTTTTTATTAAACTAATTTTCATAACTAAAAGATAAATATATAAACAATTTTAGAATTAAGTATCCAAACTACCCGTTAATTAGTAAATCAATTAATAAAATTTGTTATATCAAAATTTCAAGACTAAAAGATAAATATAAAAAATTTAAATTTTAAAATTAATTATCCAAACTTTGTTAATTACTCAATTAATAAGTAAAATTTGTTATTAAAGTAAATTTTATGACTAAAAAATAAATTTATTCAAAATTTATAATTAATTATTCAAATTACTCATGTTTTTTGTATTTTGATTACTATTATTATTTTAATATTAAAAAAAAAAACAAAACAAGATATAGATTTGTAAGAAAGTGAATAGATAGGAAGTAGATAATAACTTAAAAGTTGGTTAATTTAATAAATATTAAATATCACATTAAATTTTTCAGTAAGATTATCAATATATCAAAAGTATATTAGATATACTCTGTCATTAATAAAAGTTACTTTGCCATTATCATCACCTTTATAAAAAATTATAATCTTGTACCTGGTGCGATGGTGTCCCATTTGTCCGGGGTACTTGTAATTAGCATCTTGCTTTCTGCATACACGAGAATATCTCTTTGAAATTAATTACTTGGCACTAGTTGACCATTAATAGGATGGTAGGTAGGTTCCGCTGGGTTTCAGGGGCTGCAGTGAAGAAATTCACTATAGTGGAAAATTAAAAGCTGAGATTTGATTGTTTTTAATCGAATGGTTCTAATTTAATTTAATTAAAATTATTTTCAAAATAAAAATAAAAGTTCAAAAAATCTGATTGGTACACAATTAATGCAGAATGTAAAAGTCGCGTGTCATTAAAGTGAAAATGAATCTCAACTGTTTATTTTTTCACTGCAACCCCCTGGAACCCATTCCGCCGGGTCGAAGTTGCTCTTCAAGTTCCTAAATTTGAATCACGAGAACATCTCTTTTTCCTAAATTTGAATCACGAGAACATCTCTTTGAAATGAATTACTTGGCACTAATTGACCATTGACCGGATGGTAGGAAGGTGTCAAACTCTTCGTGAGGTCATCCCTTACGGATTGGGGGGGTGGCGGTCAAGATAATCTAAGAAGATATTCAGGGATGAATAAGAAAAAGGTACGTGAATTTATTTAATTTTCATCTCTTTCTTGAAAATATTTATAAATGAATTCGAAATGTGAATTCATTTCGAATTTATAGCAATATATGAAGGTACTATTTTTTTTTTTTTTTTGTCCTTTGTTCCGATTTAACCTTTCAATGGATTCATATATGTTAATTATAGATTTAAGTTGAGTTCTTTTGCAGGCCATGCTTAGCTTCGCGTGTATATACATATACTAGTAAGGGCGGCTAATTTTTAGGGAAAAAGATATAAATTACTTAAGGGACCGTTTGGACCTGTCACTGACTTTCAAAAAAAAACTTTAAAAATTTCAATAGTTTTAATTTTTTCAAACTTCAAAAAATTTTAACTTTTCTTATGATATTTGTCAAATTTTTTAGAACAAGAAATCATGGTGCGTTCCAACGAATTTTGGTAGATTTTTCAAAAAGTGGAACTAACATTTGTACCAAAAAGTTTCACAAAACTCCAAAAGTTTTCAAGGTACTCTACAAAAATTTTGTCACGTGTCACTTTATATAATTTTTAACAAATTTATATCAAATCAACTATAAACAATCAACCATCATTTCAAAATAACTTTTTATACTTTATATTCCAAAAAATTTCTCTTTTTGGTTTTTTTTTTTTTTTACTACTCCAAACGACCCCTAGATGTGCATTTCGAGCAAACATTTGATGAAAGAAAATAAAAATAAAAAATGAGTCAAAATAAAAGGAAATATAAAATTTTAAATATATACTCTCATCTCAATTAATTTAAAGATATAACAAAATAAAATGCAGTTATGACTCCATTAATTTTTTTAATTTAATTAAATTTACTTTGTTAAATTTTATGCTTTTTTTCCTTTTTTTATCACAATCTAAACCAAAATAAATAAATAACTTTAAATCATTAACTATTTCTTTTCTTGTAACAAATCTTTCTTTTCTTGTAACAAAATCTTACAAATCTTACAAAATCTTACAAAAATCATTATACTAATTTTTATAATTTCAATCAACCCATAATAAATAACATACATGTTATTGATTGGACTTGGAGATAAATTTGGACTTACATATTTGTTATAAAACTAGGCTTGAAAATTCAATTGAATCTACCTTGTTCTCGTCAACCAAAATTACAAATGAAGGTTTAGAATTGGTAGAAACTGGCTAAAACAAGTGTTGGGCGTGAAAAATAATAAAGGAAAAGAAAGGCTTTCGTGTTGTTAATTTAAAATTCTACTACAATTCCAATTTTACCCATAAAAGGTGCTTGTTGAGTGAAGTAATTTCGGGAGTATTTCAAGATTAGTAAAATATCTAAGACCAAAAATAATGTTGGGCCTAAAAAATTTTTGTATATACAATTTTTTGAGTCACAAAATTACAAATCAAAGATTTACATTTAAGACGTTCTAATGTTATAATCTTTGTCGATGATATGAATAATTCATTTAATTTATCTTATGACATAGGTGATCTTAATAAGATTTTATTAATTTTAAACTTTTAAAACTTTTTTTAACCGAAGTAACTGTTGCTGATATTATTAATAATATTTTATAAATAATATAAGTATTAGGAAAAGAATTTAATTCTTTTATATAATTTAATATATTGATGGGAGTATTAATTTTTACTTTTAAAAATTCTTTCAACACTTTTAATTTTGAAAATAAATTAAAATCATTAATATCCAAATGTATATATGGAGGCTTTTTTTTTTTTTTTCACTTGGGGTTTTAGGCTACTGCCTAACTTGCCTAACGTCCAAACGGACCCTATCTTCACCAAATCAATTGTAAATTTTTCAAAATTGAAATTTTAACTGGAGGATTGGTTCTATGTATAAGTATAGATAATAAATAAAAGTGAGATCAGGTATAGTAATTCTTTGTTGAATTGTGGGGCAAAGTTGGGAAGTCCCTATATGTAATCAGAATTTTGCCGAGAAATGATCCAAAGGCTAAAAGTCTTGTAGACCTTTTCTGTGTATATCTTTTTGGGTGAAGGGGCCAAGCCGCGTTAGTGAATAGTGATTAGCAACACTCTCACAGTGGATTGAGGGTGTGTTTGGAGTTGTATAAAAGTGTATAAAATAAAATAAAATTGTAAAAGTAAATGTCTCGTAATTCGTGTAGTGAGTGAAAAATTTTAAATTTGTTGTCTCGTAATAATTCGTATTTGTAGAGATTTGTAAGATTTTATTTTATTTTATTTTACTCCAAACGAACCTGATTCCACTATCACTCGGGAAGTTGGACAATGTGTCATCCAAATTTGGAGTCTCGAGCATCTGACTTTGGGCTGCCCAAATAACTGGAGGATGAAGAATCTCACATTACAGCTATCGTAGCCGGAACATTTGGTTACCTAGCTCCAGAATATATGCAAAGCGGTAGAATGACAGAAAAGATTGATGTCCATAGTTTTGGAAGTAGTGAGTGGAATTTGGAAGGCGAACTGACACAGGAAAGCGTATAAAAGATTGAAGAACGATTGCAAGAGACAATCACGAATAATATATTTCAGAGAAATCCTTTGTTTTCATTCAATAATCATCAAAAGGTACTTTGCGCTAATTACCAAAAAAAGAAAAAAAGTTACTTTGGGCTTAAGCTTACAACTAACTAAATAAAAAAGAAACATTAACATTAATGGGTCGGGTCAAAAAAGGCATTAAATCAACTAATTAACAAAAATTATTAAAAACGAAAAATTTTAAATAAAAGTAAATCTAAAAAATATAAAAAAATTATAAGATTTTTCCTAAAATTCTAAACTAAAAACGGATTAGCCAAAAAATAATTAATGCTCAGAAACTTTTCAAAAACAATGAATTTGGTCATTCGGAAACTCAAACAGTAACGAAAATCCGAAAAACATCGTAGGTCATAACAAAACAATGGGTATTGATAATTGGGCTGTTTCCAATCAAACTTAAGCAGTCCCAACACCAAATTTTATAGTTGTAAGTACAAAAATCACTAGGGACACGTGACATTGTCCCAAGCATAAATATAAAAGGGTAAGATTGTGCTCAGCTCTGATCTAATGAATGAGTGGGTCCCATCATTAAATATAAGTGAATTAGTGTGATTCTAACTATAAATATAAAATAATAATAAATGAATTAAATTATTATCTCATAATTAGTTTTATTAATTCAACGTATTACAATGTATTACAAGTAGTTGACAAATGTGACATCTAGATATTCTTCAAGGTTCTACTTTACCCATTATACTCATTTTCCCACGCGTATTTAATGCTGGGTGGAAAGTATTAAAGAATGAATGAAAGACATTTAAGACAAAATAAACTGTCGTATATTCCGATATATATATATATATATATATACAAAATTCATAATCATTACATTTCAATTATTTAGTCATTTATTTATTTATTCTATCTTCCGACAAACACACAACTTGGCCTCAAAATTCAGATACAAAAGGAAGTTGTGATGTTGACCAATTGAAGCCCCAGTCATTTATCGAAGGAATATAGGAGCTCCTCACTATTGTCAATTATTTTTTTTACTTATTTTTCAACAATTCTTTCAAGTCTATTCTAATTTTATCATTGAAGGGTTTTTAATCGGGGGCCCTCTTCGGCTATTTCCTTTGACTTTTTGTACTCTGCAGCTTGAGTTTAGCTTTTTTGGTTGACAAGGTGAGCAAGTCCAGTAATACTTTTTTTTGACAAACAATAGTCGATTATTTACTACTTTGCTACTTTAGACTAAAACGTTTAAAAAATTCTTCCTCCATATCCACTGCATCAGTGGATTAATCCACTGATGCATCATTCATTGAGAAGGGCCTCAATATTGTTGGTTGGTTGAATTTTCTAGTTACGAAGCATAGACAATGGGAGATTGTTGATCCATACTGTGAAAGGGTTTAGGGCAGAAAGAGTTGATGCTATGCTCTCACTTGCAACCCAGTGTGTGTCATCAGCTCCAGGGGACAGACCTACCCTGCACAGGGTAGTTCAAATACTTGAATCTGAGGTCATAACCCCATGATTATTTTTTATTTTTTGAAGTCCGTGTGAATCTAACACGTTCCCCAAATAATTTTAAAATTTGCGAAAGATTGTGAGTTATTTTACGTTAAAAAAAAATCCCTCCTTTGTTTAGTTATTGGATTTGAAGAGGGAAAAAAATCGAAAATGATAAAAAAACTCTCTCTCTCTCTCTTCATTTTCTTGCCGAAGTTTCAAACAAAGCCTTAACTAATGGTATTATGACATTTTGCTTCCCTTAATTTTTAGAGACTATGTTAGCGATTAGAATTTCTCGACTCAATTCACTTTAATCCTTATTCTAATAGGACGAGTATGATATTTAGCTATTAGAACTTGAAGCAGATATAAAATAATTGATAAAAACTCGATACGGAATAAGATGGATTAGAGTTTTGTATGTCTCAACCTAAATCTATCCCAATATATTAAATATTCATTTATTATTATAACTAGGAATTGCACACGTCTAAAGCATAGAAATATGAAAATTTTATAATTATATTGAATTTGCAAGTAAGTGGGCCTTTCATAAGATAATCTAAGAAGATATTCAGGGATGAATAAGAAAAAGGTATGTGAATTTATTTAATTTTCATCTCTTTCTTGAAAATATTTATAAATGAATTCGAAATGTGAATTCATTTCGAATTCATAGCAATATATGAAGGTACTTTTTTTTTTTGGTCCTTTGTTCCGATTTAACCTTTCAATGGATTCATATATGTTAATTAAATTGTCTTCAATAGATCGCAAGATTTTTTTTTCTTTCCCTAGTCGTGTTGAACCTTCTAATCCAATGGATTCACGTTTGTTGACTACATGATCTTCAATTGATTGATAGATTTTTTTTAAGGGTTTGCCTTTACTAATTGTTGAAGATAATAGTGTATCTTTCAATATCTTTTTTCTAAGTAGACAATATTGAATCTTCCAATGGATTTACATAGATCTTTTTTAATATATTCATTCACATATAATTTCAAACAAAAGATCAAGATTGAATGAAGTCACATGTTAGGTCAATTAATTTTCATGGAATATTTTTAGTTTGTTTTAATTTTTTTTTTCCTCTCCTCGCTTAATTTAAAATTTTCTTTCTCCTCATTTAAAATCTTAGTTATTTACTGATATGCCCATTTAAAAAGTAAAAAATTAGGTAGCATTTGGTTTATTTTTCTATTTTTTATTTTCTGTTTTTGTTTTATATGTTAAAAATCTCAAACGCAGAAACAAAAAATATTCTATTTTCCTTACTTTGAGATTTTTTTTTATTTTTTGTTAAAACTCTTAAAACGATTTTTTACTATTTTTCATTTCATATGTAAACTCATTTTCTATTTTCGAAAACAAAATTTGAAAACGTAAGTAATCAAATAAGTTTTGAACTATTTTTTTTATTTTCAAAAGTAAGAAATGAAAAATGAGCTCAAAATAAAAATATAAAACAAAAACAGAAAATAAAAAATAGAAAAATAAACCAAACAAAGCCTTATATTTTTAAATTAAAAGATCAAATCAACTCTAGATAAATTGAACAACTAGGATTTAACTTTAAGAGCTTGAATTTGTAATCCAACTTTAGGCCCATTGATCCCTTCTCTTACCCGATAGCGCATAACTCTCTCAAACCAACTTGCAGATGGTGTTGGTATTTTATATGAGAATTGTAAAACACCGATGTCATCTTTTACCTGATATCGTATAACTCGCTCAAACCGACCTACAAATGGCGTTAGTATTCTATATAAGAATCATAAATGCACTTCTTCATTAGAGAAAGTTAATAGCAAATATTCGCACTTCTATATATATATATATATATATATATATATATATATATATATATATATATATATATATATATATATATATATCTGTTATAGTATAGCTGGACGATTTTTTAAAATATCTTTCTCACAAATTAAGATTTAACAGTTAAGAATTATTTTTTTTTTCATTGAATGATTGAGATCATTTTAATATTTTTAATTAACTTTCTATTTAGTTTTTATTTTAGTAGACTCACTATCATCTACAAACGAGTTGGACATTTTAAATTTCACTATATTTCAAGCGTACTACCAACTTAAACTCCTTCCCATCATGGTTTATAGGAAGTTAAAATTTTTAAATTAAAGTACCATAATTTGTGTTTTATTTTTATAGTACTTATCAAAAATTAATTGAAGAAGAGATCAAAGCACATATAATAGCTATTAGGATATAATATTTTGAAAAAAAAAATTTAAAACTCATAGATGATATTAATTTTTTCGATTTGAATTTTTTTCTCTAAACTTAACTCAATAATAATTTTTGTTTAGACTGCCGTAAGCACACGTTATTATTAGTATGTATATATATATATATGGATTCGGCTCTCTTATTTTTTATTCTGCTATTATTTTATTTTGTTAAATCTTCCATTTTTATGTAAGAGCTAAAAATAAAAACTCAATTTATAATACATGTAGATATAATTATAATGCAAAAATTGAAGAAAAAATTAATGTAATGAGACCTATAAAAAATTATAGTTTTAACTTTTGAATAAAGTTAATGGCTGAAATTTAAAAAAGTAAAAACACAACAGAATAAAAATAGTAGGAGAGCCCGGTCCCCTACATACATATATTAAATGTTTTGCATTTGTCCTCACCTGAAAAATCACAACTTTAGCATACAATTAACGCTTGATCGGAAAACGAAGAAAAAATTAATCTTATTACCTTTTAGTTACAAAAATCAAATCAATATTAGTGCCCGTTTGGTTGCACGAAAAAGTATAATTTTTAAAAATTTTTAATAATTCTTGAGAACACCAAAAAAAAAAAATAAAAATAAAAACAAAAATTACCAAAAATTTATATTTCTTTTGACAATCAAACGCAGCCTTGGTAGAATTTTCGGAGAAGAAACCATTTTCTTTATGGGTTTAACAAGGAACTCATTTTTTTCCTTCTACTATTTTGCCAAAGTGAACAAGTCATTCTAGTTTCATTTGGTCAATCTCACAAGCGATTTCCTTTCCATTTTAGTATTACTATTATGAGTTTAGGCACGAACTTTGTATGGCAATGTTTCCTCGTTAGAACGTGCGGAGAATGGAACAACTTGGCGACTTCATTGGCTTGATGCTTATCATCAGTTCTCAGTTTGGAGATCTCTTTGTGACTCTACGTAAGGTAATAGTTTCATTGTAATCTCTATTTCTACGTATGTCAAATTGGCAATTCCTGATTAATGTGAAGAATTCGATCCACTATATTTTAATAAGACGAGAGCGGGAAAAAACAAATAAATGAATAAAACTTTACGATAAAAATTTTTTAATATGTTACGATTTGGTTTGAAATTTAGTGTCGGAATATTTATTTTTATTATTTATTAATTTATACATTAATATTTTATTTTTTAATTTTTTAACATCTCATTCGTTACATCATTTTTAAAAAATAAAATAGTAAAGTAGTACTTATCTTAATAGGTGAAGAATCTCACAAACGGAAGATTTGCCGCAAGGTGGTGCCAGGTGACAAATTACTCAGCAGGGCAAAATTGGAAAAACGAGCCCCGCTGGAAACTGATCTTGAAGATTCAGCCCTAGTTTGTCATTAATATTTTATTTTTCATTACTTTAATTAATAATTAATTTGTATATATATTTTATTTGTAAATGAAATAATTTTTTATTATAAAGTATTAATTACCAATCTGTTAATAAGTGGGGGATGTCATCGATGAGATTAGGGGTGAGCATTAGTTGACGTAGTTTGAAAATAATAATTCTTATAGCCAAATCGATTATTTTTGAAAATAAAAATGATAACTAAATCGATCAAATAATATACGCTAACCGGACATTAATGAAATCAAATTATATCAATTCGGTTATAGTTGATTCAATTATATTCGCTTATAAATTTAAATATACTTTTTATAACTTCATTAAGGAAATAAACTAACAAATTTTTATATAAGTGTTATTTGAGACTAAAAATATGTATTTAATATTATAATGATTTATTAATTTCTTATAATTTTTGAGATTTTAAAAGATAAAATCATTGATAGGAGTGAATATTTAGGTTAATTATTATATATATATATATTAAATAAATTTAACTCGATTAATTTGGTTTATTGAGTTTTAAAATTTTAAAATTATATCTAAAATTAATAATCATTAATTTTATAAAAACAAATTAAACTGACCGTTATTAAATAAATAATCACACCAAAGTTCTTCAATTTAATCAATATGATTTGAAAAAAGAATCAAATTTTAATCAAATTATGCACACTTCTAGGAGAGATATATACCTGCCATAAGGTGAGGCCAAACGGTGTCGAAGGTTGAGAAATACTTGAACGGCCGGGATTAACAGAAGGAACTCCCGTTAGACCTGATCATGGAGGCCCACGTTCAGTGGGCTAGGCGAGCCCAACTTTATTTCTTGCAAGCTTGGACTTTAAAGAAATTGTCCTCGTGACAAGCTTGGACATAGATTTAAGTTCAGTTCTTTTGCAGGCCATGCTTAGCTTCGTGTGTATATACATATACTAGTAAGGGCGGCCTGTGCGAGGCACAGGCTAATTTTTAGGGAAAAAGATACAAATTACTTAAGGGACCGTTTGGACCTGTCACTGACTTTCAAAAAAAACTTTAAAAATTTCAATAGTTTTAATTTTTTCAAACTCCAAAAAATTCTAACTTTTTTTATAATATTTGTCAAATTTGTTAGAACAAGAAATTATGGTGCGTTCCAACGAATTTTGGTAGATTTTTAAAAAAGTGGAACTAACATTTGTATCAAAAAGTTTCACAAAACTCCAAAAGTTTTCAAGGTACTCTACTAAAATTTTGTCACGTGTCACTTTATATAATTTTTAACAATTTTATATTAAATCAACTATAAACAATCAACCATCATTTCAAAATAACTTTTTATACTTTAAATTCCAAAAAATTTCTCTTTTGGTTTTTTTTTATTTTTTTGCTTTTTTTTAATTTTTTTTTACTACTCCAAACGATCCCTAGATGTGCATTTCGAGCAAACATTTGACGAAAGAAAATAAAAATAAAAAATGAGTCAAAATAAAAGGAAATATAAAATTTTAAATATATACTCTCATCTCAATTAATTTAAAGATATAACAAAATAAAATGCAGTTATGACTCCATTAATTTTTTTAATTTAATTAAATTTACTTTGTTAAATTTTATGCTTTTTTCCTTTTTTATCACAATCTAAACCAAAATAAATAAATAACTTTAAATCATTATCTATTTCTTTTCTTGTAACAAATCTTTCTTTTGTTGTAACAAATCATTCATCCACACACAATTTGAGGAAATATAAGTTTAGCCTTTCAACATTGATTTAAAGAAAAAATAATTTAGACTTTCAAAATATTGAAGTTGCTGTTTAGAGAGAGAGAGAGAGACAAAGAAAACTCTATAAATTGAATAAAATAAGAAAATGATAAGAGAAAAATAATTAAGAAAAAAGTATTTAATTCTTATCTAAATGGATTAAAAATATTAAAAAGGCATTTTTTCTTTTTATTTTCTATCATAACCTTTAAAAAATAAAAAATTTAATTTCATGTCCCTTTCTTTTTCCCTTTTTTTTTTTATAGAGAGAAATATAAAGACATGAGTGAGAGAGAAAAGAAAATTAGATAAGTATAAAATAAAATAATAAAAAGAAAGAGGAAAATTCAATTAATAAAAATTTTGAGTTCTTCTCCAAAAAGAAACCAAAACTCTTAAAAAAAAAAGGTTATGTTTGGAGTACTAATTTGGTGACAAAGAAAACAATGAAGGAAAAAAAAGATTGGTAAAAATGAAAAAATAAAATCTCAAATATATACTATTATCTTAATTAATGAATTTAAAAATATAATAATATAAAATACATTCATTAATATAATAAATTTTTAAATTTAATTTTTTTAATTCCGTATATTTACCTTTGCAATTTCTATCATAACCAAATAACAAATGGAATTTTGAAAATTTATTTCTTTTTATTTTTCGTGATGAATCTTTTTTTTTTTTTTTTTGTAATTATCATGACGAATCTTTGATACACACAACCTAAGTAAATATAAATTTAGATGGAGAGAGAGAGAAAGAGAGAGAGGGGGAGGGAGAGGGAACATTCATTAAAAAAATAATATTTATGATTTTAAAATATTAAAGTTGTTTAGAGAAAGAGAGATATGCGAGAGAGTAAGAGAATAAAATTTCAAAAATATGGAATAAAATAATAAAAAAATAAAAAATAACTAAGGAAAAATATTTAACCATTATGTGAATGAATTATTATATAAAATAAAATAAAATGTATTCGTCAATGCATTGAATTTTTAATTTAGTCAATTTTAATTTTTTAAATTTTATTCATTTTTCTCTTTCATTCATGATGATACCATAAATGTCCGATATCAGAAAGGAGTAGGTAACTTATAAAGTGCCTCTAGCTCTCTCTTAAGACAACGTGTTTTAAAGTTGTGCGCAAAAATACCTATGAAAAAATATACAAAACGAACAATATCTGTTAAGAGGGTTTACGATGAAAATTGGTTATTATCAATCACTACTACAAAAATGTATAAATATCACAACTTTTAAGCGTGATGTTTCACTTTTTATCTCAGTTACAAAAGCGTGATTGATTCAGGTGAGATTATAAGTCATATCTTTTCGATCACAGTTTAATACTGCGATTGAAAACTTACAACAATGATCTTTTATGGTAAAAATTGAGATGAAAAGAAATCTCGTGTAATCTTTTATGAATTTTGATCTCACTTTTTTTGAAAAATTATGATCAAATATAAACAAATAATCACGCTGAAAAAAAAGAAAAATTCACATGGCAACCTACTATCATGCAATCGTAACACTGTTTGGCGCCTTATCATTATAGCAACCTTATATATTTTATATTTTTTTGTTTCTGCTAAGAATCGAACTCATACCATTTTTTTGGAAGTTAGTGCAGTTGACTACTAGTTAACCTATCATTTATATATACATTTTACATATTAATATATATAAATAAATTTTTATCACTTTTGCGATTACTAAAAGTAATAAAATTATATTATTTTAATTTAATTGTTTTAAGTTTTGTACAATAATTTATTATGACTTTTGTCAACCAATTAGTAGTTAAAAGTTACATTTTTCCTGATCAATTGATCGGAAAAAATGATAAAAAAAATTTACTTTTATTTAATTATTTTAACTTTTTGCAACAATTTTAAATCATAACTAATACATAGAACCATGCGAATACTTAATAAATAATTTATGAATATCTATCATATTTAATTAAAAATAATTTTAAATATTTTTCTTATTTTCCTTTAGTCTTTGTGTATAACATATATTTAATCATGGCTCACTATTTATAATATACTTTTCTTAATTCTGTATTGTATTTTTAAAAGTAATTAGATTGCGTTTAGTTTTCGTTCTATAAAATTATTATTCAAAACAAAATTTCTGAAAACTATTTTAAAATTTGATTTGTGATACAAAAAATATTTTCAATGATTATATTCAAAAATTAGTTCTAAAAAGACAAAAAAAAATGAAAATTTTTATTTTTTTTATTTCTAAATTTTTATCACTTCCAATAAAATATAAAATAATGTCACTTTTAATATTTATAATATTAAAGATACACTAAACATTTATTAGATATTAAATATTTAATATTCACCTCGTTATAAGTCAGATAAATTACGAAGACTACTTCCATATATTTACTGATAAAAATAATTATTATACATTTAGCGTTATTTAAATTTAATTTGGTAATTTTAGTTTTAACATTAATTTAAAATTTTTTTGTTTGTTGATCTATGATTGTAGTTTTTATATCATATTCAATTAATTAAAATTAATAAATAAATGTTACAATAAAGTTTATGAAATCTAATTTAAATCATATAAGGTGATAAATAAAATTATTTGAGAGAGATATAAAGAAAAAAATAACAATATTGTCTCTCATTTTTTTAATTATCTCACTTTTTTTAAGATATGATTTTCCTCACTTTTTGATCTCAATTTTTTCTAGAGATATTTCCACTGATCTTTTATCTTAGTTTTTTTCTTGAGATGGTTTCCACTGATTTTTTTATCTCGTTTTAAATAAAATCATGGTTTTAATAAAAGTGAGAAAAAAGTATTAAAAGTAACTGTTTATCTCAATTTTTTAATTAGACTAAGACAAAAAGTTTATCTCATAAATCTTTATCACGCTTTTTCTAAAATAATAATTTTTATGAATTTTTTAATGTGATCTTTATCAATTATTGAAGTAGTGAATTTCTATCACAGTCCAAATAAGAGAAATAATTTTGAATCTTTATCTTTTTTTTTTTTTTTTTGGGTGTATGAAGATAGAGATATACTCAAATGATAGAGAGGAAATTTGTTTAAACATAAAATGAAATAATGAAAAAAAAAGAAATAATTAATAAAAAACATGTGAGTTTATATAAAATAAAAATCGTAAGTCCCGCAGAACAAAATCCCAAAAAATAAAAACACAAGTAAACAAGAGACGCTTGTCTGTAGTCTGTCATGACTAAATAGCAAACATATAAATATTTGCCGAAAGAGCGTGATAATGGAGATGGACAAAATGGTAAATCAACAGCCAAATGAAAAGAGCAAAATGGGAAAATTGACGCCAAAGAAGGACGTTGTAACTGGGAAACCTATTCCGGCCTATTATATAGAATAGATATGTATATATTTGAATGCCACGACTTATTTTTAATAAATAATTAATATAATTTTATATGTATACCTAATTTATATTTTTATATATATTGTGTATTATATATATGACTTATTTAGAATTTTACAAGATTTTATAAAAACTTACAAATTTTTACAAATTTTAATAAAATTTAAATTTTTTACTCATTATATGCATTACGAGACAGTCACTTTTATGAATTTATACTAATTTTTATAATTTCAATCAACCCATAATAAATAACATACATGTTATTGATTGGACTTGGAGATAAATTTGGACTTACATATTTGTTATAAAACTAGGCTTGAAAATTCAATTGAATCTACCTTGTTCTCGTCAACCAAAATTACAAATGAAGGTTTAGAATTGGTAGAAACTGGCTAAAACAAGTGTTGGGCGTGAAAAATAATAAAGGAAAAGAAAGGCTTTCGTGTTGTTAATTTAAAATTCTACTACAATTCCAATTTTACCCATAAAAGGTGCTTGTTGAGTGAAGTAATTTCGGGAGTATTTCAAGATTAGTAAAATATCTAAGACCAAAAATAATGTTGGGCCTAAAAAATTTTTGTATATACAATTTTTTGAGTCACAAAATTACAAATCAAAGATTTACATTTAAGACGTTCTAATGTTATAATCTTTGTCGATGATATGAATAATTCATTTAATTTATCTTATGACATAGGTGATCTTAATAAGATTTTATTAATTTTAAACTTTTAAAACTTTTTTTAACCGAAGTAACTGTTGCTGATATTATTAATAATATTTTATAAATAATATAAGTATTAGGAAAAGAATTTAATTCTTTTATATAATTTAATATATTGATGGGAGTATTAATTTTTACTTTTAAAAATTCTTTCAACACTTTTAATTTTGAAAATAAATTAAAATCATTAATATCCAAATGTATATATGGAGGCTTTTTTTTTTTTTTCACTTGGGGTTTTAGGCTACTGCCTAACTTGCCTAACGTCCAAACGGACCCTATCTTCACCAAATCAATTGTAAATTTTTCAAAATTGAAATTTTAACTGGAGGATTGGTTCTATGTATAAGTATAGATAATAAATAAAAGTGAGATCAGGTATAGTAATTCTTTGTTGAATTGTGGGGCAAAGTTGGGAAGTCCCTATATGTAATCAGAATTTTGCCGAGAAATGATCCAAAGGCTAAAAGTCTTGTAGACCTTTTCTGTGTATATCTTTTTGGGTGAAGGGGCCATGCCGCGTTAGTGAACAGTGATTAGCAACACTCTCACAGTGGATTGACGGTGTGTTTGGAGTTGTATAAAAGTGTATAAAATAAAATAAAATTATAAAAGTAAATATCTCGTAATTCGTATAGTAAATAAAAAATTTAAAATTTATTATCTCGTAATTCGTATTTATAGAAATTTATAAAATTTTATTTTATTTTATTTTACTTCAAACGGAGCCTGATTCCACAATCACTTGGAAAGTTGGACAATGTGTCATCCAAATTTGGAGTCTCGAGCATCTCTGACTTTGGGCTGCCCAAATAACTGGAGGATGAAGAATCTCACATTACAGCTATCGTAGCCGGAACATTTGGTTACCTAGCTCCAGAATATATGCAAAGCGGTAGAATGACAGAAAAGATTGATGTCCATAGTTTTGGAAGTAGTGAGTGGAATTTGGAAGGCGAACTGACACAGGAAAGCGTATAAAAGATTGAAGAACGATTGCAAGAGACAATCACGAATAATATATTTCAGAGAAATCCTTTGTTTTCATTCAATAATCATCAAAAGGTACTTTGCGCTAATTACCAAAAAAAGAAAAAAAGTTACTTTGGGCTTAAGCTTACAACTAACTAAATAAAAAAGAAACATTAACATTAATGGGTCGGGTCAAAAAAGGCATTAAATCAACTAATTAACAAAAATTATTAAAAACGAAAAATTTTAAATAAAAGTAAATCTAAAAAATATAAAAAAATTATAAGATTTTTCCTAAAATTCTAAACTAAAAACGGATTAGCCAAAAAATAATTAATGCTCAGAAACTTTTCAAAAACAATGAATTTGGTCATTCGGAAACTCAAACAGTAACGAAAATCCGAAAAACATCGTAGGTCATGACAAAACAATGGGTATTGATAATTGGGCTGTTTCCAATCAAACTTAAGCAGTCCCAACACCAAATTTTATAGTTGTAAGTACAAAAATCACTAGGGACACGTGACATTGTCCCAAGCATAAATATAAAAGGGTAAGATTGTGCTCAGCTCTGATCTAATGAATGAGTGGGTCCCATCATTAAATATAAGTGAATTAGTGTGATTCTAACTATAAATATAAAATAATAATAAATGAATTAAATTATTATCTCATAATTAGTTTTATTAATTCAACGTATTACAATGTATTACAAGTAGTTGACAAATGTGACATCTAGATATTCTTCAAGGTTCTACTTTACCCATTATACTCATTTTCCCACGCGTATTTAATGCTGGGTGGAAAGTATTAAAGAATGAATGAAAGACATTTAAGACAAAATAAACTGTCGTATATTCCGATATATATATATATATATATATACAAAATTCATAATCATTACATTTCAATTATTTAGTCATTTATTTATTTATTCTATCTTCCGACAAACACACAACTTGGCCTCAAAATTCAGATACAAAAGGAAGTTGTGATGTTGACCAATTGAAGCCCCAGTCATTTATCGAAGGAATATAGGAGCTCCTCACTATTGTCAACTATTTTCTTTACTTATTTTTCAACAATTCTTTCAAGTCTATTCTAATTTTATCATTGAAGGGTTTTTAATCGGGGACCCTCTTCGGCTATTTCCTTTGACTTTTTGTACTCTGCAGCTTGAGTTTAGCTTTTTTGGTTGACAAGGTGAGCAAGTCCAGTAATACTTTTTTTTGACAAACAATAGTCGATTATTTACTACTTTGCTACTTTAGACTAAAACGTTTAAAAAATTCTTCCTCCATATCCACTGCATCAGTGGATTAATCCACTGATGCATCATTCATTGAGAAGGGCCTCAATATTGTTGGTTGGTTGAATTTTCTAGTTACGAAGCATAGACAATGGGAGATTGTTGATCCATACTGTGAAAGGGTTTAGGGCAGAAAGAGTTGATGCTATGCTCTCACTTGCAACCCAGTGTGTGTCATCAGCTCCAGGGGACAGACCTACCCTGCACAGGGTAGTTCAAATACTTGAATCTGAGGTCATAACCCCATGATTATTTTTTATTTTTTGAAGTCCGTGTGAATCTAACACGTTCCCCAAATAATTTTAAAATTTGCGAAAGATTGTGAGTTATTTTACGTTAAAAAAAAATCCCTCCTTTGTTTAGTTATTGGATTTGAAGAGGGAAAAAAATCGAAAATGATAAAAAAACACTCTCTCTCTCTCTTCATTTTCTTGTCGAAGTTTCAAACAAAGCCTTAACTAATGGTATTATGACATTTTGCTTCCCTTAATTTTTAGAGACTATGTTAGCGATTAGAATTTCTCGACTCAATTCACTTTAATCCTTATTCTAATAGGACGAGTATGATATTTAGCTATTAGAACTTGAAGCAGATATAAAATAATTGATAAAAACTCGATACGGAATAAGATGGATTAGAGTTTTGTTTACCTCAACCTAAATCCACCCCAATATATTAAATATTCATTTATTATTATAACTAGGAATTGCACACGTCTAAAGCATAGAAATATGAAAATTTTATAACTATATTGAATTTGCAAGTAAGTGGGTCTTTCATAAGAACCTATGAATTCATTCACATCTACTAAAATTATATGTTACGACTATAGTAGTTTTATATATAAAAAAAAATTAAAATCATAGTCATCTAACGATATAGGACAGAGACATAAATTTTATGAATGAAAAGAGAGGAAAGAAGATGAGGGAATGAAGGAGAAAAGTGCCACATAAAATTTGAATGAAAGATAATAGGAGAGAGAAACAATTTAAATTGAAAATTAGAATTTAGAAAAAATTTACTCCCAAGACTAATTTGATTCAAAGACTTGTAAAAATAGAAAAAAGTAGAATAGTGATTATAAGGAGCGCCATTTATACTTTGACAATATTTTTTAATTAGTTTTATAAAAATAACTCAAACTAAAAATATTATTATTAATCTTATATTGTGCTTTGTAAAACAAAATAAATATAGTCAAGGTGACTAATTTAAATTTAAAATTAGAATTTAGAAAAATAATTATCCTCAAGCCTAATTAACATTTAGGAAGTTTTTGTAGTTTTTAAATTTTAAAAATATTAAAATTGTTCTTACAAGAGAAATAGCCTAATTATTTTTATGCATTTTTATTTGTATTTTTAATATAATTCCCAATATATTTAAAATAAGTAAATTTTACAACTATATTGAATTTATAAGCCTTGTAGAAACCCATGAGTTTATTCACATTTAGTAAAATTATAAGCCACAAATGTAGTGGTTTTACATATGCAAAAAAAAAAAAAAAAAAAAAAAGAAATTATTGTCATATTGCAAAGTGGGACAAAAAAAAAAAAAAAAAACTTTACGAATGAAAAGAGAAAAGTGTATATGAGAGAATGAAGGAGTAGAGTGTTACATAAGATTCAAATAAAAGAAAATAGAAGAGAGAGAAACTTAAAATTGAATGTACGATTATTAGACATTAATACAAAATAAACTTATATTTATTACATAACAATTGTTTATGTTATAGTTGAATATTTAACTATTTATTTTTGGATATTCATTTACACTTTTAGATTTTGTAAATATGAGTTTCTGCTCAAATAATATCATTTTTAAAAATATTTTTAATTTAATACACTCTTAAAAATAATTTCTTATTTAATATTTTTCTTACTATATCATCTCTTATTTTAGAAAAATATTTAAATTATAGAAAATATTCAAAAAAATTAAAAAGAGTAAGAAAGTGTGTTTCTATATAAAGTTATCCAAAAGACAACCAAAGTAGAGAGAATTAAAGTAATCCAAACTATTAAATAAATCCAACTGTTAAAAATATTCCAAAGTAAAAAATTTTAACTTTCTTGTTACATAAATAGTATACAAACAGTAACGATCAACAAAAAGTAACACATAAATACTATTAGTATTTTTATATATTATGTTTTATATTTTTATAATTTGTATCATTTTGATTTTTTATGAGTACAATTATGAATATTTCCTTTTTGTTTTTATACCTGTAATATTTAATGTTGTTCTTTTACGATTACATGGGTTCAACTCATTAAACTTGTTTAACTTAATTAATTAAAACAATCATATAAAAACAAATTTTATATTCAAATTTGGAGTATAAAAAATCTAATAAGATTTTCTGCTGATGTGTCCCGACAAAATATAAGGGTACTGATGACATGGTTGGACGGGTGGTACGATGATGATGGCGTCTCATTCTTCTTGACTCCTCGCTTAAATCCTGAAATAAAATTACCAAGCGGGCGATAATCGGCTGAATGTCTCTCTGGCGGTCAAATCAGATAGAATATTAAGAAAGAGTAAGATCAAATGTAATTTTGGCAGAGTTTTGGTATAGTAAATAGTGCTTACCTCTTTTTTTCATTTTTCATGTATTTATAGGGTTCCCAAACACACGTGATCCTTTGTTAGAGGACGGTCTTACTCAGATAATATGGGTAGTAGAGCAGTTGTGGGTAGTACTGTGCTAGGTAGCGGAGCATTCGCGACTAGAGCCGTAACAAATAGTGGAGTCAGGTGTATTCCCTGTACCCCTTAACCAATGTGATAGAAAGGGTGGCAGTCCAGATGATGGCCATGTGTCCCACCTTGGTTGTGTGCCACATATCCGATCTCGTCTCCAAATACACACTACGTGTCTAAACATCCCCTCCAAAATTAAATTAGGATTTTACTTAAAAATCCTAGTCTAGACTATATTTGATTTACAAATTGTAATGGATCAGTTTAATCAACAATTTAGAGAAATAATATGCTTGGACAGCTAAAAAAAAAAATTTGTGTAAAAGTGATAGATGATAAATTTTGATTGAAAAAAGTTAAAAAATATTGATAATTTTTTATAACTTTCGGTAGAGTTGCCAAACTTATGTTCTTTGGGCTCTCATTCCAATTTAGGAGAAGTATTGGGCTGATGAGTCGTATTGAACTGTACATCGGGATAGGTCCACTGGGTCATGCAATCCTCGAAAGGGTTAAATAAATACATACGTGTATGTATATACTAGACCATACGAATTTTCAAACCCAATTATAAATAATTTATCTTTTTCCTCTTCTTCTTTATTTTCATTTTTATTTTTTAGTTAGGAATATTGATTGGTAATTAAGATTATAAGTGGTTTGAATTTAATTTGGAGGAACGTACCTATTAGGTGCACCGTTGTTAGTAATTTTGATAACAACAAACTTTATTGTCCTTGTTTTTTAAGTGCTAATTGAAAGTTATTTTGAGTACAATTTTCATTGTTTATATATTAATTAAATATAGAAAATGAAAAAATATTTTTTTAGTGTGACGTGGAAGTGTGGTCATATATCTTAAAACTCAAAAAAATTACTGAAAAATTTCTCTCCATTATACAAAAATAAAAATAAATAAAAGGTGTGGTCATATATTTGTTAGTGACGACTATCTTAAGCCATGCAACTAAACTTCACATAAATTAATGATTAACGAAATCAATCAAGAGTAGCTAGTAATTGTAATATATATATATATATATTAGTAATATGGTCTGTGCGATTTATATATTATATAATTAAGTTAAACGTCTATCACATATTAAAATAATTAAGTTATAAAAATATATTTGAAAGTAATATGTACTATTGTTTATACAAATTCAATCAAATAGTGAATGTGAAACAAATTAAAATATTGATACCATTAATAGTATTGATTTGATTAACTTCAAATTCTAATAAATAAAAAGAAAAATAAAAAATTAAAGAATAACAATATTTACTCATGTAATTATAAAATTTTTGTAGCTATTGTCTCTAATATTCCTACCATAATGTACATATATATATAAATTACATATAAAATTTACCAAATATATATGAATTACATAAAAGAACTTTAAAAAATTAAAATTTAAGTACGTATCTAACAAATTACAAAATTAAAAAGAAAATTATTGTAACAAAAAGTCGCCAGAAATTTGAAATAGAAGAAGTCTTAGTATCTATTTATAAATTTTACATGCATGAGAGTCTTATTTTATTTAGATTAAAATACTATTTTAAAGTCGTATCTTATTCCCATTATAATATTATTTTAATCGAATTGAAAGTCTAAATCCCAGAAATGTTTGAGTGGCACTTCAATTAAATTTACTTATCTATTGCCAATTTTATTTTTTAATTTGTAATATTGTTTGATATTTTTTTAATAAATAATACTACAATATATATATACTTTAATAAACAATATTATAATTTGATTTAAGATATCACTTATTTGGTCTAATAATATTTTGCATTATTTTATTTAATTTAATAATAATAATTATTATATTTATTATTTTTTAAATAATAATTTATTAAATTATAAAAATTAAAAATAAAAAGTTATATGATAATTAAATAGAAGTGTCACTTTAATAAAAATATCAAGTGATATCTATGAACATTCTTATTTAATAAAATTATGAATAAGTGGTAATTATGTGTAATACTAATTTCATTTAAATTATATAATTATAAATTAAGATAATTATAATTATAAATTTATGTTAATAAATTAAAATCTTTATTTAATAGGCTAATTTTTACATTATTTTTTAATAATAATAATAATAATATTTATTATTAAAACTTTTATTTAACAGGGTAAATATTTTTTTACATTATCGTGTTTAATAACAATAACAATATTTATTATGTTTTAAATAATAGTTTATTAAAATATAGAAAAAATAAAAATAAGAATATGTTTTAAATAAAAATAAAAATAAAAAATAAGAAGTTATATAATAAATAGAAGTATAAATTAAATAAAAATATCAAGTAATATCTATGAACATTCTAGTTTAAATAAGATTAAAAATTACAAATAAATAGTAATTATGTAAAATATAAATTTTCTATAAGAAAATTAAAATAATTATAATTAGATGACACGTGTCATAACTGTAGTGCAAGTTAAGTCCTATATGATATAAAATAATTATAATTAGAGGTTACGTATCATAGCCATAGAGTAAATTAAGTCCTACGTGGCCATATAATATGGTATGCATGACTGAGGGGTGATTTGGAAGAAAGCTTCGTGGTTTTTTTTTTTTTCATTAATATTAACTTAGACAAATAGTGGGAGATGTATTTGCTTTGTCAATTCCGTAACTTGTAATTAAGATTGATATATTAAAATTTAATAATTTAAATATATTTATGTTTTTTTGGATTAAAATAGTTAGAATATATCTGAACTGTTGACTTAAAATTTAACAGTCCCAAATTAATATCACAGAGCTGACATATCTAATCAGTCTCCTCCTTTTCAGGTGAGATGCATCCAATCTAATATTGAGAAAGCAAAAAAAAAAAAAAAAAGTATTTTTTTATAACTAACTACTAAAAATTTAACTTCTTTTTTTTTTTTTTTTTTTTGGATTTTGGAGAAGAGAAAAAATTAAATTTTTAGTAGTTAATTTTTAATTTTTTATTAATTTGACATTATTACCCTTCATGATTTAAAAAAAAAAGTTAAAAATGTAAAAGAGTAAATATAATCATTTTAAAAAATTCCAAAAAAATTGAGTAGCTAAAAGCTGAGTAGTTAACCTATGTTGCCAAACGCAAACTAAGGGGCCGTTTGGAGCTTTAAAAGAAGTTCAAAAACTTCAAGAAATTTTCAAAAGTTCCAAATTTTTCAAACTCTAAAAAATTCTAATTTTTTTAAATTTTATCAAAATCTATTAGAACAAACTATTATAGTGCGTTCCAACAGATTTTAGTAAAATTTTAAAAAAAATTAGATAATTTTATCACGTGTTAATTTATATAATTTTTAACAATTTTATATCAAATAAAAAATAAATATTCAACTATCATTTTAAAACAAATTTTATTCTCTAAATTTTAAAACAAGTCACTTTTATTAACTTTTATTATTTTTTTAACACTCCAAACGATATCGAAGGAGTGTTTTTGAAAGAAAAAAAAAAAAAGTTCTAAAAATAACAACGAAAGAAGCTCATGGATGGTATAAATAACCGACTCCGAAATTGCCGTCAGTTTGGGTCATCCGCTCCATTTCAAAAAAATTTCGTAGTTATTTTATTTATACTAATCTCCGCCCAGCTTGCCAACAAAGCACACTCTCTCTCCTCTCTTTCTTCCCTCCCTATTTTCTGTCGTCGGGATACGCGGATGGATGTCCGCCGGAGACCGCCTAGACCTCCCGGGCCGACTGCCAATCTCCACCACCACCACCACCACCACCAACACCAACACCACCGTTTCCACCGGAAGGAATCGTCGACGTCAGTCGATCGGAACACTTCCCCATCCCCAAAAGCCTCCGACGCCCTCCCTCTCCCCCTATATCTAACTAACGGCATTTTCTTCACGCTGTTCTTCGCCGTCGCCTACTACCTCCTCCACCGATGGCGCGACAAGATCCGTAGCTCCACACCCCTCCACGTCGTCACCCTATCCGAACTCGCCGCCATCGTCACCCTCATCGCCTCCTTCATCTACCTTCTCGGCTTCTTCGGCATTGATTTCGTCCAATCCTTCATCACGCGTGCCTCTCACGATGCCTGGGACGTCGATGAAGACGCCGTAGTCGACGCCGATCGCTTCATCCTCGAAGAAGATCGCCGCCTGATCCCTTGTCCCTCCGCCGTTGATTGTGCCTCCTCTCCCTCTCCTGGCATTGCTCCAGTGCCGAAACTGATGGATCCGCCGCCATTGATTTCATCGGAAGATGACGAAGAGATCGTAAAATCGGTTATTTCCGGTACGATTCCGTCCTACTTACTGGAATCAAAACTCGGTGATTGTTATCGTGCGGCCTCAATTAGACGGAAGGCGGTGCAGAGGCTTACAGGGAGGTCTCTCGTTGGGCTTCCTTTGGACGGATTCGATTATGAGTCGATTTTGGGACAGTGCTGTGAAATGCCAGTCGGTTATGTGCAAATTCCAGTGGGGATTGCGGGGCCGTTGTTGCTTAACGGGTGCGAATATTCGGTGCCGATGGCGACGACAGAAGGATGTTTGGTTGCGAGTGCAAACCGAGGTTGCAAGGCTATATATGCTTCGGGCGGTGCCACTAGCGTTATTTTGAGGGATGGGATGACAAGAGCGCCTGTTGTTAGGTTTCCGACGGCTAAGAGAGCTTCAGAGTTGAAGTTCTTCTTGGAAGATCCTCTTAATTTCGATACATTGGCCGTGGTTTTTAACAAGTAAGTGCGCATTTAATTCGCTAAAAACTCTAAAATTCTTTAAAAATTTTTGAAAAAAATTATTATTTTTTATCTCATTGCATAAATTATGATCCCATAACTTATCTGATTTTATCTTATTTTATTTTATTTTTTACCAATCCAAACACATCCTATGTCTCCTTTAAAATTCAGTTGTACATTGAATTAGGAATTTTGTTATCCTTACCCCTCCTTAGGATGGTCATGGGATCTAATTTCATTTGATATAAAATTCTTATAAATTTTATATTTTTAATTAAAATAAAATTTTATAAGGTGATTTGTTTTGATAACTTAAATTTTAAAAATTTTATACTATTTAAATCTAATCTAAAATAATAGAATTAGATGAGATTCATGAAAGAGTAGACAAAATCAACCTTATATATCATATTTATTCAATGCCATTCTTAAGTTCAAATATATATTTTTAATACAAAATTTTTATCATCCAATAAAATAAAATTAATTTTTTATTTTAAAATCAAATCAATTTTGAGAGATAAATGTTACAAGGAAGTGTTAATGTATGTAAATTCACATTGCGAGACTGAGTTGTCAGCATCAAATGCTAAGATGGTTAGCCTTTCGCTTGCATTCTCTTCTTGGGTTGTCCGAATTTGAAAATGTGCTGACAAAGTAGCCATTTTCACAGTTTTGAAAAGATAATTGAGACCGTTTGGTGGCAACCAAAAAAACTAAAAGTTCAATTTTCTTTAACTTTCTGTAATTTTCCCTAATTTTTTTCACCATCTATTAAAAAAAATTACTACATACAAAACTACGAACTTTTTCTAATTTACTCTAACTTCTCTTTAACTTTTATAGGTTTTTACCAATTAAACAACTTTTGACAAAGTGACACGTGGCAATACTATTACAAAAGTTACAAAAATTACAGTTTTTTTGTTTACCAAACACACTCTAAGAAAAAACAACTATCAAGATTTTAGTACATAATGTAATGAAAATTCAGAAAATGGCCAGTGCATAGTTTGTCGTGGTCTGGCATTGCTTTCCCCATGCTGTCCAGATCAGACTAATATTGATTGCCGGGTTAGTCTGATCTGCCTTCCCCCCCCCCCCCTTTTAATTTTGTATTAGAATTACAGGTTTTTGATTGATGCATATGATTTCCTTTTCTTCTACTGTGTTTTGATTGTTTTCATTTTGTAATTCGGCATATTCTGACGTTGATGGCCTTTCCTTTTCTTCTTTTTTGAATATAATAGTGTACTCTCCATGAATAGGAGGATCTGGTGTTTTTAGCATTTTCTAGAATGGTTTCTGGTTTTCAGATAATGTGATGTATGGTTTCAGATCAAGCAGATTTGCAAGGCTCCAAGGTATTCAATGCTCTGTTGCAGGAAAAAATCTTTACACGAGATTTAGCTGCAGCACAGGCGACGCAATGGGGATGAACATGGTGTCCAAAGGTGTTCAGAATGTTTTGGGGTTCCTTCAAAATGATTTTCCAGACATGGATGTAATTGGCATCTCTGGTAATGTCTCTGAATCAACTTGCTCTTACTGAAAATTTTAAAATATTTAACAAATCTTCTTGGAAGGCACCACAGTGATATTGCTAATGTCTTACAGTAGTCTAGTTCCTGGTGTTTCATGATTGTTTGATTGCAAATATATATTACTAATCATTAATGTCCGTCATTGTGATAAGATTTATCATCTTTTTCCACATTTTGTAATCAACTCACTCTTATTATTTGCATTTGCATTGTGCAGTTTATTCACTTTAATTGCAAGTTTCTTCTAATGCTGCAACTTTTTTTATTTTTTTTATTTGACTTTCATTTGGATTCAATATGGTTAATTTCATCTTTCATAGCACTTGTATCATCTCTAATAATTTGCAAAGACATTGTACTGGCTTTTTATTTCACTCAATCTGTGGACATCTGAGAATCTTTTCAAGTGCTGTGCATGGTCAGTTAATTTCACTTTCAACTAAATGTCATTCATTATGCTAATTCTATTTTAGATTAGTATACCGGGTAAGCTCTACCCATCCTATCCGTTTGTAATTTGTTTGTAATTTGTCATTTATGTATAAATGATTCGTGGCACATTTCTTGATTGCCCAGGGAACTTTTGTTCAGACAAGAAGCCAGCTGCAGTGAACTGGATTGAAGGGCGTGGAAAGTCAGTTGTTTGTGAGGCAATTATTACTGAAGAGGTAGTTAGGAAGACATTAAAAACCACCATACCTGCACTTGTAGAGCTCAACATGCTTAAGAATCTTGCTGGATCAGCTGTTGCTGGTGCTCTTGGTGGTTTCAATGCCCATGCTGCCAATATAGTCTCTGCAATTTTTATAGCCACTGGTCAGGATCCAGCACAAAATGTCGAGAGTTCCAACTGCATAACTATGATAGAAGCCATCAATGAAGGGAAGGATCTTCACATATCAGTAACCATGCCTTCCATTGAGGTGATTCAATATAAATTTGATCTTCCCCTTTCTTCATGATTCTGTTTTTATCTGGCTACAAGTTCTGTTGCATTTTTGTTATGTGAATATTCATATGTGGGTCAAATTATAATTGTGACCAAGGATTGGTGGCTCTTGGTTTCTCTCTCTGTTATGCTGAGCAGCTAGGCTGTACATCAGATAAAATTCTTTGCCTGTTGAAGTATCACCTAATTTCGGAACTTGAAAGTGTAAAGCATCTCTGCATTTTTTGATTTCTGGTTCTATGGAATTGAAATTAATGACAACTATGTTACTGCTTGAGTTATGTTAAATCACCATCCATAATCTTGATGCTTATTAGATTTTATTATTATTATTATTATTTTGGCTCCAGGTGGGTACAATAGGAGGTGGAACTCAACTTGCATCTCAGTCGGCTTGCCTGAACCTTCTTGGTGTGAAAGGTGCAAACAATGAGTCCCCAGGGTCAAACTCCAGGCTTTTGGCAACCATAGTAGCTGGTTCGGTGTTGGCGGGAGAGCTCTCCTTGATGTCTGCCATTGCAGCTGGGCAGCTTGTTAGGAGCCACATGAAATACAACAGATCAAGCAGGGATGTGTCCAAACTCGGCTCTCAACTTCCAGATAAATTGAAATAAACATTCAAAGATGCTGATGATAAGGCAAAGGTGGGGAGTGGAAACATGAACAACACTCATATGAGATTTCTCCTTTGTCATAGCTGTAAAGCAGGCAATCATGTGATGTTGGACAATTATTAGACTAACTTTGCCTCGCTGTAATTACCCAAAAAAAAAAAAACCTTTGCCTGGTTGTACCATGGTTTCTCTTTCTCCGTTGAGAGCATATCACCAATGATTCTGTCTGGAGCCTCCAGATATCTGACGTCTTGTTTGTCTTTGCCCTCAATTGTGGATTTCGGAATATTGTCCTATCTGTTTGTTTTTATTTTTAGTTGTTTGCTGTCATTTTATTTATCGTTTGGGGCCTGGCGCGGTGCTTTCAAAACTGGCTCAATTGTTGTTTCTTCTCTTGTTGCTTTGTACCTCAATTGTTAATTATTTGAAGAACGCCTTATTTCCGTGTGGTATTACCATCTTATTCTTTCAATTCTGTGGGTCGAGAGCTATGAGTTTTTGGTGTCTGTCTGCATTGTAAGTGACTCCTACATTTTTTTTGGCGTCTTTTGCCCCCAAATTGTGTGCAAAAATTTGATCTAAGGGGCCGATTGGATGGTGTTAAAATTTTAGAGGGATAAGTGTTAGAGGGGGTATAAGATAAGAGGAGATATTATTTTTAGAGGGTTGGCCCACATTGATGTGATGTTTATGAAGGGGGATAACTTTTAACTTGGTTTGGATGTTTTATAAATAAGAGAAGGTGAATGATGATAAAAAGAGTCAAGTGACTCTTTTGCCCTTGTGATGTCTCAAACTTGGTTACTCATTAAATTAAATATTAAATTACAAAACCCACTCTATTCAATTATTTTTGGACAATTTGAAGTTATATTATTTATTTCATTGAAAATTTAATTTTTTATAAATTTATTTAAAAAACTTTTTTTAAATATGTACTTTTGAATGGTTGGTTATTATCCAATTTTTTTAATTATGTTTATTTTGATTTGTTGGCTTATCTATTATTTTTTTTATTAACATTATATTTATTTTAATCAAGTTAACAATACCATTAACGAAAGTTAAAAACGTCAAAAATTTATCCACTTGAAGGGAGATAATTTTTAGCTAGCCCAAATCCCAGTTAAAAATTATCCCCCCGCGGAGGCTAAATTTAATACCATGCAAAATTTAATCTGGAGGAGAAATGAAGCATTTCGCCTGCCAAACCAAGCAAAAAATATAGGGTCCACGGGCAAAATTTTTGCCCCCCTTCTTTAGCTGCATCCAATCGGACCGTAAACTCCTTAGTTGATTCAGTCAAAATAATGCTTCCCTAACTTACGCGCTCCAAAAAATCGTTTGAAATTGCAGAAATTTCTACCTCAAACATTATTATATATATAAATTTAAAGGCCTAAATTATTTAAAAAAAACAAAGGTAAAAAAGACTTTTAATGTTAATAAAATTATATTCAAAATGTTTCTTTGCCTCAAGGAGATGTCTACCTTTAAAAAACTTTAAAGTCTTTTTACGTCCACAAAATATTATTAGAAAAATATACTTTAAAGGCCTGAAATTTTTTTAAATAGCAATGTTAAAAGAGACTTTTAGTGTTAATAAGGCTATATTCAAAATGTATCTTTGTCTCAAAGAGACCTCCCCATTTAAATTTTTTTATTTTTTTAATGACAACATTAAGCCTTGAATCTTTAACATATTATTTTTTTTTTCAAACGACGATTTTAACCTTAATATATATATATATATATATATATTGTTTAAGATTGTAGTCGTTTTGACAAAGGCTGAAATTATTATTTAAAACAACGATTTTGTCCGGCGCGTGGAATAAAAAATTATTATTATTATTATTTTTTGTTTTGGGTAAGAAATGTCAGTGTCTCTGTTACAATCGATTGATTAATATATTAGCAATAGAAAAGAAAAAAGAGTCATGCATTAGGGTTTGATGGTGTTGGAATGTGGCAGCCTTACAAATCGTTCACGTGGCTTTGGTTGGACCACCAAGGTCCCCTCCTGCCCATGTGATTAGGGGCTTTTAACATCCCGCTCGGGGGCTGCGGTGCCAACAGGGGGTTTACTGCAGTCATTGCACTGCCCAAAAACGACGCCATTCCAAATTTTTTTTTTAAATGATATTATTTTATTTAAATTTTCGTATTCGAATACAAATTGACGTATTTAAACATATATTTAAATATATATTCAAATATAGTAATTCATATTCGAATATGGGTACTTAAATAGAACAACATGTTTTAAATTAAAAAAACATCGAAATGGTGTAGTTTTGAGTACTGTAATAGTTGTAATAATCCCTATTACAACCCCTTTCTTCTTATAATATCGGAAAAACCAACAAAGAGATTTATATATGCAGATATGTCCTTTTTTAAGTTTCTCAATTGTATGCAAATTTTAAATAAATATATATATATATATATATATAGATTGAACAGTAGCGGATGGACTTAGAATTTTAAACAACTTAAGAAATATTTTTGTTGCATGACTGGATGGATGGATTGAATTCATTCAGGGAGTTACAGAACCTTTCGTGTCCAATCAAATTGTTTCTCCAACAATTTGATTACCTAATCTTTCTGCCCTTCGAATTTTAACTAGTTCATCTGCCAATATTAGATACTGCTTTAATGGTTATGTTAGGATGCATATCACTTCTGAGTTCTAGGAGACTGTAGTAAAAAAATAAATAATCTAAATTTGATCACATTTTAATAATATATAATTTTTTATATTCTGTATTGATTGTGTTCTAATTAAATTTTTTAACTTTTATTTTTATTTTGAAAAAAATTTAATTAAATTACATTGAAACTATTAAATTAAATACAATCGAATCTACACCCTTCATTTTTACTGTAGACTCTGCAGTAAAATTTTTTACTGCAGCTCCCTAAACCCCATCACTTGTATCTATATCAAATCTATTAAGGACTCATTTGGTGCAACTAAAAAAATCCAAAAAATTAATTCTGTACTTTACACATGTCATTTTAGTGGTTAATTAGGTGTTTAATAGAAAGTCGGAGAAAATTAGAAAAAGTAAAAATTGGAGAAAATAGAATAAAGCTGAAAATGAGTTTGGTGGAGGAAGTTAGAGAAAATTAATAAAAGTTAATTTTTTTTCTTTTTTTGTGTGCGCATCAAACCGCCTCTAAATTTTTTATTGAACAATATTGAGATAAGAAAAAATATTTATATACTTTAATACAATTATTTTATTTTATTTATAAAAATAATATAATATTTATAAAATACCATTACAGTAATTTATACATAAAATATAGATTTTATATATAATTATGTGTGAGAATTAAATTATCAAATATATTTATATAAATATTCAATTAAATACACCCAACTCAACAAACTCTTGCTTGAATATTTATATCATGTTGATTTAGAAGTGTTCATGTAATGTTTGTTATCCTATTGTTGTCGGGTGATAATTAAGTTCAACTTTTTATTGGAAAGTGGAATGGCTCCGTTTGGAGCATAACAAAATAAAATAAAATTTTATAAATCTTTACAAATATGAATTACGAGATAATAAATTTAAAATTTTTTACTCATTGTATAAATTACGAGACATTTACTTTTATAATTTTATTTTATTTTATACACTTTTATATAACTCCAAACACACCCAATATTATACCTAAAAATGCATTGTTGTATATAGGAGAGAACATATGGCAAATTTTTTAATGATATTTCACTGACAAAAAAGAAAAAAAAATTTAGTAATATGTGAAGTACCACGCCTAACAAAGGGATATTGGCCCATCTAAAAGGGCCAGCCCAATAAGCCCGATCGCCTAATCTTGGCTGCATTGTTCCACCTCAGGTTGATAATGCAAGTACGTGGATTTTGTGCTCTTGCGAGAAGATTTCTCCAACAACTCTTTCTCTGAAGGAAGCATCCATCGATCCTTTCAATTATGTTTGAGAAATACACTGAAAAAGTGGTTCATATTTGGAGTGCCAAGTTTTGGCCCAAAAAAAAAAATAAAAAAATAAGGAAACAAGAAATAGATAAATTTCAGATTGTTAAGGTGACATTTGATTTGCATTTCTATCTTTTTTTTTTCTATTTTTTGTTTTATGATATTTTGAAAATCTCAAAATAAGGAAAATTGAAAATAATCCTAAAAAAAAAAAAACAAGAAATAGATAAATTTCAGGTTGTTAAGGTGGCCATTGATTTGCATTTCTATTTTTTATTTTCTATTTTCTGTTTTATGTGTTTTATATTTTGAAAATCTCTAAATAAAAAAAATAAAAAATGCATTTAGTCTTACATTTTTTGTTTGTCATGTTTTTAGATTTTACTTGTTTTAGTTTAAAAATGCTCAAAATGACTTTTTATCATTTTGTACTTTATGTCTAAACTCATTTTCTGTTTTCAAAAACAGATTTTGAAAACACAAGTGACTAAATAATTTTTGAGCTATTTTCTTTATTTTAAAAAACGTAAAATGAAAAATGGGTTCAAAACACATATACTAAATGGCAACTAAGTATTTGCTGTGTTTCTTTGAAATTGTAAAACAAAATGGTAAAAATTAAAGAAAGTTAGTAAAAATTAAATGTTTTTGGTGTGAAAATGTTATAAAAATTTAAATAAAAAATTAGAGATTTTTTTGTCAAAATTAACACTCTAAATGCACACAGATAAGTGGCTCAATGTAATTGCATCCTTATCAAAGCTTGGCAATAGGATTGTGTTTGGAATTTGTCAAATAAAAATAAAAGGGATAGAAATTCAAATTGTCTTCTCTTGCTTAGTTTATAATAAAAATTGAGAAAAAAATTAGAAAGAAAAATTAAAAATAATTAAATTAAAAATTAGTATATTAATAAATACATTTTATTATATTCTAAATAAGAATATATATTTAAAATTTTATATTTATTTCCACTCTTTTTTACTTTTTTTTCTTTTCCTTTTCTCTCCTCCTTATTTTTTCGTGGTCATAATCCTTGCTTTAAACATATCTAGATGAATTATATTTTCCACGTCATCATGAAGTACCTCATGGTTTGGTTGACAGAGGTTGATGAGATTGGATAACTGATCAAAAGTCAAAATTAGTTTAACATGACCAGAATAAAGTACCTATTCATGATTGACAAACTTAGAGCAATGGGTATACATACATATATATATATATATAGAGAGAGAGAGTATGTGTGTGTGTGTGAGAGAGAGTGAGTGTAGTGTATGCAATGTGAATTTTTTATCAAAAAGTAAAAAAAAAAAAAAAGCGGATAAAAATAATGTATTGATAAAAATGTTATTACTTATAAGCATATATATATATATATATATTTTAAATTGACACAAAAAAATTTCATGCACTTTTTTTTTTCTTTAAATCTTGTAGAAAAAGAATATCTTTTATATATATATATATATATATGTGTGTGTACTATAAAAAAAATAAATAAATAAATAAAGCTAATAAAGGGGTTTGGGTTGGCTTCAACCAAATATAATAGAATTGATCAGAAGTGTAGGGATGTTGTCCAACTGATGGCAATCATAAAAGGATTTGCAATAGGAACTCGACAAACATTGTTGCCACTTATATATATTATGGGCCCGTTTGGTTTGCTATTTTTTGCTGAAAATCTCCGAAAATCTCTATAAATCTCTGTTAACTTTATATCACATCAACTTTTTTCTCTCACTGCACGCATTACGAACTCTCCCCAAACCACAATTTATCTCAATTTATCTCATTTTTTCTTACTCCAAACAAACCCTATATATATATATATATATATATATATTGCAACTTGTTTATACTTTATTAATAATTGATTTAATCGAAACTTGTACTAGTGCTAAGAGAGGGCCTTTTATAAAGTTTAATGTTACTTTAATCAGAGGTTCCTTGTAGATTTTGGAACTTTTAACTTTCTTTCATAACAACATTAATTCCCACCAATTCCAATTCCTTTTAACAGATTCTTCTCAAGTAAAATATATACTTTTTTTTCATTTTTTTTACTAAATAATATTTCATATTAAATTCTTTAAACAATTCTTTATAATATTTTTTTAAATAAAAAATAAAAAATAAATTGACTATTGGGAAAAGTCAGATCGAGAGTTGAAAAGTTAAAAAGATAGCTTAGAGCATGTGCATAAGTTAAAATGCAGAACAAATCAAGTTCGCCATTATATATATATATATATATATATATATGTATATAGAAATGTGTGTGTGTGTATAGTCATGGACTCATGGGAATGGATTCAACTTTAATATTAGTTAAATATTTTCCACTATTTTAAAGAAACCCGTGAATGATGAAAGTAAAAAATTGCAGTGAAAGTAAGAAAGTTGCTTAGACAAAAGTTGATGCCATTTGGTCGATTAGGAGCTAGTTAATTTCTAAACTAGCTTATTAATTACAAGTCCAATGCGTGTGTGTGTGTGTGTGAAACCCATGAATGATGAAAGTAAAAAATTGCAGTGAAAGTAAGAAAGTTGCTTAGACAAAAGTTGATGCCATACAGTCGATTAGGAGCAAGTTAATTTCTAAACTAGTTTTATTACAAGTCCTGCACGCGCGTACGCGTGTGCGCGCGTAAAAAATTATCAATTCTATCTAATTTTTTAAATTTTCTTTTAAACTGAATTCATATTTTTTTTTAATTTTTACCCATTTTCTTTAATTTTGATTAATTTTTTTCTAATTTTTATCATTTATTTTACAATTTTTAAAAAATACATCAAATGTCCAATAATTTAAAATTTACTTACTTTTTAATTTTCAAGCCAAAATTTGACACTTCAAATAGACACAAGTGTTCTAATGTAGAAAAAATGACTAAAAATTTTAATTTAAAACTTTGAATTAAAAACTATGACTAGAATTTTTGGTCTAATTAAGTGATTTAGGTTCCGTTTAAAAAAATAATTTTTGATTTTCAATTTTTCACAAAATGATTAAAATTATCCTTCTAGAATAATACTTCTTTTAAATTATTAAGAATAAACATGTCAAATGAAAAAGAAAAAAGGGCTAACCTAACTTTTTAATTTTTGGCTATAAAAAAAGTTCTAATTTTTTTTTTTTCCGTCGTATGAAGCCTTAAAACAGTTGATTAATTGGGGAAAAAAAATTTATTTATTTCTTCTTGTTTCAATGATGGTGACTGAGTTCAAAAGCATTTGCCCAATGGATACTTCTGGTTGAAAAGTTAAAAACCAAACACCCCCTAAGCCGGCCGAAAGAAAAGTCAGCAAACTGGATAGGGTTTTTATATGCAATAATCAACCCCAGGCCGGCCATTCATGAAAGCATGCACATATGTATATATATATATTATATATGCAAACGGTAATCGCTGTGCCATACTACCAAAATGTATATATTTATAATCAAAAACCCTATTAAATAATATGACAATAATAGTTTATATATAAATTATATTTTATTAATACAATTTTTATTTTCAAATAATAAACCCTTCTTATTGTAATTTTTGATAGTATAGAATTAGTTAGTTTTTTTTTTATTTTTTAAATTGATTAAAATTGATTTTTTTTTAATATTTGTGCTTCACTCAAATTATGAAAGGACATATATATCTAATCAACAAAGAAATTATAAAATTATTTATAAAAAGTTAATTACTCTTAAAAGTAGTAATGGTGATGATAATGATGATGATAAAATAAATTTTTTAATTTTTAACTAAAAGAAATTAAGGCGTCTTCTTCCCCAGCTGAGTCTCAAGAAAAAAAAAAAAATCAACTATCCCCAAAATCACAACTTTTAAATGTACTTACAAATGTTGATGGAAGAAGTACTGATCCCAGAAGTGAGAGAAAAAGGGAGAATTTTCTTTTCCATTCTTGTAATCTCTGTTTAGTTTCTTTTCAAATGAATGATTTGTAGTGACCCCACGGGAGGAGGTTGAACCTATGGGCTTTCTTTTTCTTGTCTCAGCTGTGTGCGCATTAATTATGGCACATTGATTGGGAATGAATAGGACCCTAGCTAGCTAGCTAGCTAGCTCATTCCACGCATGCATTCATGGTGCCTGCAACAATAATGGTGATGACATAATCCCATGCATGAACATATATTGAATCCTCCTGAATATCATCCATCCGCATGCATGCCCTTCTTCCTTCAGCAAACTAATACATATGGGTTTGGGCCCAATGGCCATTCCAGAGGGTCTTTTCCAAGATCAAGAGAATGCAGTGTGCTACCGCGGTAAATGAATCAACGGTTAATGAGAGCCTCTCAGTTTGACTTGGCACAAAACTCATTTATGTATAAATAGTTTGGATTTGAGAGGGGAAAAAAAAAATCAAACTCATTTATTAAACAAGTTAAATTAGAATAGAGTTGAGCGGATCTCGAGTTTGGGCTTGCGAACAAAAAATAGACAAGCTTATCAATAAACCAACCTGAGGTTAATTATACATCAAATGAACAAGCTTAAACAGAATAAAATTTGACTCGCTAATTGCTACTGATTAAATTAGTGCCATCTTAATTAATCCGCATGTACCTATGGTTCCTCAGAAGAAATATATATATATGTGTGTGTGTGTGTGTGTGTGAATGTATGCATGTCATAGTGGCTCGAATGTATCTCATCCTCTCCTTGAATAGTATTAGGTACCACATCCGATCCAAATCCAATGAATGTTATTGGAGCTCATCTGTTTCGAGCATTTACAACCGACCATTGTAATTGGACGTGCTTGAGCTTCCAAAAGACAGATATATGCTTTCTTTTTCCTTTTTTTTTCTTTTCCTTTTTTTTTTAAGGTAAAGAACGACATATATATATATATTTGTGTGCGTAATATTGATGAATGATTATATATGTACAATTTCATGTGCATGACACTTCATCGGCGGATTCGGGCGCTGCAGTCCACCCAACTGACGCTACAGTCGAATCGACTACAGTCAATCAAAACGACATCATTTTGATATTTTTCTTTTTAAAACAATACCGTTCCACTTAAATTCTCGTATTCAATCCTCTGCTGCAGCCCCTCTCTTTGCTGATCCTCTCTTTTCATCAGCAAGTGGATGCTGACATGTTCTTCCAACTTGATGCTCCTTGATCCGGTCCCAGTAGCAGTGATGTATGTTTGGAAAGCTGATGTACATTTATCATAATATATAATATACATACATACATATATATATAGTTTTGTGACGGATCATGGATATATGGGGGTGGGCTGCATCTGGAGGGTGCATTGTCCCTTGCATTTGTGATTGTAGAGATATGGACGTAGACAGGTTGCCGCTTTACTGGCGGGATTTCAGCCTCTTTCAATTAATCAAAAGACAACAGTCGATGAATTGAGAGTACTGATCTGATCAGATGTATTGAATTGAATTGAATTAATAAAAAAACAATATGGGTGAATTATAGATAAGGTTGACCAAGTTCCAATGTCCCGACAGCCTCCACGTGGTCGGACAGCTCCACATCTCACCGCTCCCTCCCTTGACCGCACGTGCAAATCTTGGATCAGAATGTCAGAAACAAAGAACCTCCCCACACTGGTTTGTGTGAGAATTAGATTCATCCAGAGAGGACTTGCATGTATATGTAATATATACATGAGTGAAAATATCAAGTACTTATACTATGCATTACAGGCTTACATATTCTATCTTAAAAAGTTAGATTAATATATATATATATATATATGTATGTATGTATAAAATATGATACATGATGCAATATGTATAATAGTCTCACAGATTCCACATTAGCATATTTAATTCTGCATCAAGGTTCGTGTTTTTAGTGCTCCTAATTTGGTTCACTAACGAGCCCATACGTTGATCAGTTTGCCCACAATTTTTTATTTTTTAGACTCTTCGCTGAGATTGATGATAATAAAGAGCTTCTTCACCAACTCATTGATAGTGAAGGAAGGTGCATTAAGGAGCCAAAGTTAGAAAAATATTGATTGTTGCACGTACGTGCAAAGAATTAGGCCTGTTTTTTCTTTTATTTTTTATTTATATTTATAAACTTTTAAAAATTAACAATGAAAATAACATGTTTAAGAATTTTTTTAAAAATTAGGTTAAAATGTAAGCAGAAAAATCATGTTTTCACAATATTTTTTTTTCATAAGTACCTTATCAAATTTAGATCATAAACGGAATAATTTGCTAACTTTGTAAAATCATATTGAATGATTTATTTTATTTAAATATTTTATTAAATTAAAGTATTTTTAAAAATAATAAATTATTATAATGATTACAATAATAACTTGTGTTTCAAATGATTTATTTATTAAATTAAATTTTTTTAATAATAAAATATCAATTTATTATTAAATTATCTTCTTTATTAATATATTTTATTAAAAATAAAAAATAATATTTTATAAAATTAAATTAATTACATATATTTTATTAAATTAAATACATCTAATTATGTTAATATAAATATATTTTATTAAATTAAATTCATTTATAAAAATATTTTACTAGGATAAAGTTAATTATTACGAATGAAATCGTACTATCAAACCTTATCTTTTTAACTGATACATTTCTACGACCTTCTAATCTAGTAGGATTGGGATCTTTCAATAACTAAGAGAAAAATATAAATGGTCAGATGAATTTAACCATTCAATTTTGTAGATATCATTTTGGGGGCCGGATTAAAGAAAGAACGAGTGGTCAGAATGAAGAACTTTCTGGTGTTTGGAGTAGAATTCCTTCACCAGTTCAATATCATTTCTCTTAATTTTATCTTTAAAATTTTTAAAAGCTACATGAAAAATAACCATTTCAATTCCATTTCTCCTTTTTTTTTTTTGGTATAATTCTAAGTTCTCAAAGTATGTCATAATTAAATGTCAAGCTAGGATGGTTTTATCAATTTTAATATATTTTTTATTATTAAAATTTTAAGAGGTACAATTTACCTTACCTTTAGTTCACACAAACGGACATTATTTGGTACAGAAGTGGTTATTTTATCGACCAATCACTTTAAATAAATAATTTATTAGAATAATATTTTATTGAAATTATGTAATTTTTTATATTATTCTAATATAATTTTTTTTTTAATTTAAAAATCCTGATAGAAGGTAACATTAATATTTCCTTTTGGATGTTGATCACCCAAAACAAAACTTCTTCTTCACCAAGGACAAAGTTAAGGTGCAAATATACGTTGCTCCATGATGAGAATTAAGAAGTGCTTTATCCTCATCATATATATTAATTAATTAAGTTTTTGATTTTTATATTATTTTACTTGAGAAATTATTCCAAATAACTAACAACAATGATTTTAATAGGTTTGATGCAGATAAATGCCCATTGAAGATGCCAATATTACAGGCCTCTACCATGCTTTAAAAAAAAAAAAAAAAACTCTGCTTTTCTTTTTCCCCATCTCCCCCCACAAAGATGCATAGGTTAACAAATGACTAACTTTATTTGGGAAAATTCCTTCAGCAATACTGATATGTGTCTTCAGCCTAGCTAAGTGAGTTTTGCCACACTCGATCTTCTCTGTAACTGGTTTGATCTACTAATTCCTTCTTCTTGTGTCTAAATATATCTTGACTTGGATTCATCAGGAATACCCAATAGACAAGCGAGGTAAAGCTGATTAATTCCTGGGTTCTTTTTTTGGGGGGTGTTTCCGATTTTAATGTTTAATGCTTTTATCTATGGATCTAACGAAAAAAGCCAGATGAGTAGTAGCTTCAAGGTATTCTTCTAAAGAAAGCAGTTTCTTGGAAATTCAGCTTCTGGGGCTTTGATCTATACAATATACATTTATATGTATGTATGTAAAACCAAGCTAGAATATTGATTGCCCCGTGTGCGTGCATAATCAAGTTGCAACCGATCATTCCACCATGATCAACTCAACTCTTGGATCTAAAGTACTCGCTCTCTTTTGGATCTCATATTCTTGATTTTTCTACTGAGTTTGATTCCTTGCTTAACAGTAAGTTTTGTCAACTGGAAGATCGTAGAGAAGTGAAAGTCGGTTACTTTATCATCTTCTGGGTTTTTTATCCCTTGATTGGTAGTATTTGTTTCAATTGAATCATGAACTTCATTTTGTGATTGTGGGTTTGAAAAAAAGGAAGAAGAAGAAGAGAATAATAGATGTGTGAAATCAATGGCTGGTGGGTATGAACCAGGTTTAGGTGCTCGCTATAGTCACCACCTCATCAGACCCGAGCTTCACTTGCAAACTGTATCTTTTCCCCAACACCAATCAACAACCCAACCCTCTGATTCAACTGACTCGCCGGAAAGCGACCGGAACGTCGACCCAGATGCCGCTGCCGCCGCCGGCACCAGCTCCGGGGGAGCAGCCACTTCCACTCGCCGCCCCCGAGGTCGTCCTCCCGGGTCCAAAAACAAGCCCAAGCCTCCGATAATTGTAACGCGAGACAGCCCAAACGCCCTCCGATCCCACGTGCTAGAAGTCTCGTCCGGAGCCGATATCGTCGAGAGCCTCACTATTTACGCCAGGCGAAGGGGGAGAGGAGTTTGCGTTCTAAGCGGCGGCGGCACTGTCGCAAACGTCGCGCTTCGTCAGCCGGCTGCTCCCGCTGGCAGCGTGGTGACGCTGCACGGCCGATTCGAGATACTTTCTCTTTCGGGGACGGTGCTTCCCCCGCCGGCGCCGCCGGGTGCGGGTGGATTGTCCATATTTTTGTCGGGGGGACAGGGACAGGTGGTGGGAGGGAGCGTGGTGGGTCCGTTGGTGGCTTCGGGTCCGGTGGTTTTGATGGCTGCGTCGTTCGCAAATGCAGTGTTCGAACGTTTACCGTTGGAGGAAGAGGAAGTGACTCCGCCGGTTCAACCGGCTGCATCGCAATCTTCGGGCGTGACTGGTGGCGGAGGTGGGGGCCAGTTGGGTGACGGTGGAGGCAGTGCTGGAGGAGACGGCACCGGCAGAAGCGGTGGAGGACTTTCATTCTTTAATATGGGAACAAATGCAACTAACTATTCCATTTCAGGAGATCTGTTTGGATGGGGCGGTGGAAGTGCTTCTGCAAGGCCTCCATTTTAATGGGGGAGATGAGTTGAGAGAGAGAGAGACAGAGAGACAGAGAGAGAGAGAGCTCTGATTTGGGAGCTATAATATTATCCTTAATTTCATATGTTTCACTTAAGTTTTAGATGTGCAAGTACTGAAGGAAGAGGAGATGTGACTTGTGAGATGGATTTACAAGCAAGCTTTTGTGCATGTGATTGAACAATATTTCAAGTAATGGTATGTAGAGATGATGAAGATCCATTATATATATATATATATATAATATTTGTCTTCCCATCCCTTCCTTTGGAGGAGAACAAGAAAGGAATTGTTCAAGCTGGGTGAACCTTAGAAGAGTGAGGACTTGTTCAATTAAGGTAAGTAAGTTTAACTTCCATGTATGAATTACAATTTGAGAACCTTTTATCTTGGCTCCCCATTTTGATTCTCTCTCTCTCTCTCTCTCTCTCTCTCTCTCTATATATATATATATATATGTGGTTTGATTATTCCCAGATGAAATGTCCAAATTCTGATTACCCACATGGAGTGTTTCCAACTCATATCCAGAGTTTTCATCATATATATATGTTTTCTTTTCATTTAATATTACAAGAACATTTTTTAGGTTCATTAATTTTTTAATAACATCATGTGCAAGCAGGGATAAATACAGATCTGTGTGATCATCTCCGACTATTTATTTATTTATTTGTGTGTAAATAGACACAAATCTGAAAAAATGAACAAACCTACTAGTGAGGAATGAAAAAATTAAAATACAAATAGTTGCCTTTGTTAAAATTTGCCATAGCCAAATTATAATAGGTCTAGACATTTAACTCTCTTGATTATATGACATTCTTGGCTCTTTTACATGCAATGAATATATGTTAAACATTCTTATTTTTATTTTTTGTGCCCTTATACTTGGGAAAAAAAAAAAGATTTTTTTTAATTTCTTTCGAGGTTCAATGAATAGTGAATATGTATCACAGCATCCACCCTGAACCCTAGCACTGCTTGCACAAGATCTTTGGTTCATCATTCTGCATGTGGCTTTTTTCTGTTCTCTCCATCTGTATTATGTCTGCTTTAGCAAATGGAGAAAAAGTGACAATCAACATACTATGCCTTAAAAGATTGTGACTGAGCTCTTTCAGGCAATACCCTAGTTCTGACCGACCATTTCAGAATTGCATGACTATTAATGTGTTCAAGTGTCCAGATCTCTCTCTCTCTCTCTCTCTCTCTCTCTCTCTCTCTTTACAATTTGCTCACCAAACATTAGTTAATTACAGCAGTGGAAACTGAAAGAAAAAAGTTCCTTGTCAGTTACAATGCATGTATAACCAAAATTACAGTAGGAGTGATGTCCACCCTACCCACCACCCATATATATATATATATATATATATAAAGCAGAAAGTGGACAGGTTACATACATATGAATTTATATATGTATACAAGCCTTGGAAGAATTCTTACCCCCCAAAACAGCCAAAAAAAAGAGAGAAATCCCCTCCCCTAAGAAAGAATGTGACGGAATATTTAGGTCTCTGTGACTTTGAAACTTGAAAAAGGAAATTAATATATTAAAATTCTTCTTGGAACTTAGGGTTCATTAATTTTCGTTTTGACTGTCAAAGAGAGAAAAAGAAAGACTTGATTTATATCCTAAAACTCCTAGAAATGGCAAAAGCTGACTGACTGCAATTGCTTTGTTCTCTCCCTTCTGATTTATACGAAAGATAAAGATATGCTAGGTTAAAATGAGAAACAACCCCGGTGCATTGTGATATATATATATATATATATATAAAAGCTTCCAGTACAATTTGTCAAATAAAAATGTTAGCTAGCTATAGGATGCTTTAAACAGTCAAAAAAATAAAAATAAAAATAAAAGAGGCGCAATCTTGATGCTTTTCTTCAATTGACGATTGTTGCTTTGGGACATTTAACTTCTGGGAAACGGAAAGAAATTCTCTCTAACTTGAAAATAAAACTATTACACTCATTTCCCTGCACTGGATAATGATTATAGACTCTGCTAGTATACCATCAGGGGTGGGAACGAGAATAGTTAAGTGGGGTCAACTGTTTCTATTCATTTGAAAAAAAAAAAAATTATCTATATAGATTTTTTAATATTACATCTATTAATTTTTTTCGACCCACTACCTTAACTTGTCTTAAGATTATTATTTTTTTTTTTTGACAAAATCCTTCACTGTCTTCTGTTATCTCTCTCTTCTCTGCAGAAACCATTAATTTTTTTCTCAGCAGAAATCATCAAATTTTTTGAGTTGCTTTATTGTAACACAGCCATGCAGGTATGTATGTATATGTGTGTGTATATATATGTGAGTTATTATTAATTTTGTATGGTAAATGCTTGATAATCCTGAAAATGTTGGAATAGATTGAATAGTTTGAATTGAATGTATGTATATGTGTGTGTATATATATGGGTTATTTTTTATTTTTTATTGTAAAGGTTTGCTTGTCTAAAGAAGATTGGAATATATTGGATAATTTGGATTCAATGGGAGCAGAGAGACAACTTCAGAAAGATTAAAATTAGCAGGGGGACAATTTCGGAAAAACTAAAAGAAATTTTAATTAATAAAACAAAGCACCATTGATTTAGGTGAAAAAATGAGATTAACTTGGATTTAATATTTGTTTTATACTTTGTATTTCCTTTTTCACCCTTTTTCTGTGCAAGACTGCAACTGTACATTTTAGATCTTAGAGCATCTCTCATTCTATTAAACACTGTAAGTCTTAGACAATTGTAATTTGATCGTTCATTTAAATATTTTGATTGACTAGATACTAAAAAAGATTATATTAAAACCACTATTGTTTAATTATTTATCATTTTTATTTATTATTACTATTTTTTTATTGCATAGCACAAAATGAATTCTAGTTCAAGTAATTTTTTTTTTAATTTACCCCCACCTGTTGCTTTTTTTATCTCTGTCATTGTATATTATTGTTAATTTTTTTTTAAAGTAAATATAAAAGTGTTATGTAGAATTGTGCAGTTGTGATTCTTCAATCTCAGTTATCCTTTCATGTGCATTATGCTACGAAACTTAGGCGTATGAATAATCAGATTGGGCAATCACATCATCGCCAACTGCACAATGCATGCCCCTATAGCTAGTATATATAATCAGATGTGCTATAATTTTTGCACTTTTTTTTTTTTTGGGTAATTATGCGTAAGATAATTTTTACACTTGATTTAGCCATCTAATTTTGTTCATATACTAATGTGACTATCATAATTCTGAAATATTAGCATAGTACTAATTTGAATACACAAAATTGTAAAGACCCATATCCAGACCAGAATAGGTTAAGTTACTTTTTAATGTATGATATATAGGTGTTTCTTGTGCCACATACAGAATAACATATGTTGCCCTTTAAGCTCACATGCTGGCGCATCTACACATATTTAACCCACAAAGATGATCAGTAACTCAATAAAGCTATGCAGGGCGGAGCCAGCAATTTTTATGCGAGTGGACACTAATTATATTGGGTGAGTTGAGTATAATTATATTAATATGTATTGAACTAAATTTTATTTCTTTTATTACGTGAGTACAACTGGTACTGGATCTCTTTTTTTTTTTTTTTTTTGGGTGAGCACAATATTGGACTAAAATTCTTTTCTTTTACTTGAATGGGCACAATTAAACACTAAAAATAATATTAACCAAAAAAAATAAAAAAATAATAGGCAATAGGGTTTTTTTTTTTTTTTTTTCCAAGGGTGGGCATGTGCCCCGTGCCAAAAGGTTGGCTCCGCCCATGAAGCCATGCAACTTTCTTCTTAATTTTCTTCCAATGAAGAAAAAGTAAGGGCTAACTCTTGACATGATATGCATCTATCTATATATATGTAGCATATGACGTAGATCTTTAGGCATAACTAGCCCTTAATTTATACATAGGAACTTAATGTGTATATATATATATATATATATATGCACGCAAGAGTTCAAGAAAGGGATAGAGAATATAATCTGAGTTTATCGTATTTCTATATTCTGATGAGACTGATCAGAAGGAGAGCGGACCCTTGCACATGGTATGTTACTCTATTGGGAATTTTTTTCAAACTTGCTATGTGCTATGCTATGCTAATTTTGGAACTTCTGTATATGTACTTCAAATTTTTTAGTTATTGCTGTATTTTTATCAAGCTCTTGACTCTTGTTCTGTCACATAGAAGTATTTTTTCCATTATATATATATATATATATATACCCTTTTGCCCAGTGGTTTTCCTTCCTGTACTTGTTATAAACATAACAGGAACCCTACATGTAACATTTTCAAAATAATGTTGGACTTGGGTTTTCTTAAAATTTTCAAATTATTTCTCCAAAAGAGAAGGCTGACTGTATGTCACAACCTTTAGGTTGTGTTTAAATCGATAATTTATGAAAGAAAGATAAAAGAAATAGTGGTTCAAAATTTTTTATTTTGTTTGAATTATAACAAAACCTACAAAGTAAAATGCATGTAATTTAGAAAATTTTAAATAATTAAATTAAAAAATTAAAACATTCACGATTGACTTTTATTTTATTATGTTTTTTGAATTCATTCAGACAAATATATGTATTTAAAATTTTATATTTTCTTTTCTTTTTATCTTTTCCCTCTCATCAAATTTACACTCCAAATACCTCCTTAACGTGATGTTTTAATATTCTGTTATAATACAGGGGCCAATTCGCTCCCAAAATTATTAATTTTGTTAAAATAATTTTAATTTTTTTAAAATTATTTTCACAAATTTTATTATATTGAGACAATTATTTTCAATAATTTTATTATAATAATATTCTCATTTCTCTCAAAATAATTTGTAATATTTACTGTCAGTGATTTACAAATGTTGGATCCTCTCCTAATAACGAGTGCGTGTGAATATATGTAGCTGTTATATATATATATATATATATTTAGAAGAGGGAGTACTTGTCAACCAAGTAAACAAGAAGTTGCTGTTTTTCCTATATTCCAGAAATGAATAATTTACCTAGCTAATCTTACCATATGATTTTTCATAAAATTGCATTGAAGGAATTAAGAAACTTAGCATGAACATGAACTTAAAAATTTGTAGATACAAGGAATTCGTCCATTAAGAAAATAAAGTTCAGTTTACTTGGAAAGAGCAGCGATAAGGGGAATTATTCTATCTTTATGAAACAAGTGTCTTTTTTCATTGTTCATTAATCTAACACATAAAGATGTTACAACCTACCTGAGGGTTCCAGGCAGGGACGAAGATAGGGGGTTTTAAGGGTCACCATGGCCCCCCTAATAATATATATATATATATATCTCTCTCTCTCCATCCCAAGATTTTTTTTTCCTATATCATCAGTTTTTATCTTTTCACATTCTCCCTTCAATCAATTTCTTTGTCATTTTCACCTTCTATACTTCCTTATTCCCTCTTACCTCTCTACAAACATTTTATTATTTTCACCTTCTATACTTCACTATTCCCTCTTAATTCTCTACCAAACATTTATCTCTAAAAAAAATTTTTCAATTCTATTTCTCTTCAACCACCATAACACTAAAATACTAAAAAAAATTTTCTGATTATAGTGAAAGAAAATCTCGGATAAAAGGTTAGTATTTTTTTTTCTTTTTTTTTTGCTTTTCACCTTTTTATTTTTAGTTATTTTTCTTTTTGAAAAAAATGTTTTACAATCATACAATCATTAAAAATGCTAAAAATTTTTTGCCCCTCACAATAAAATCCTAGCTTTGTCCCTGGTTCCAGGGGTTACAGTGCATTTTTCATTGCAGGGGTTCAAGAGTTAGGATGTAATTGAGATTTATTTATTTTACGAAACAGTATTTATTAATTCAATCAAATTTATTTTGATTAAATTCTAACTCCTCATTTTTTTAATTCAATCAAACTTATTTTGATTAAATCTTAACTCTTGATTAAATTCTAACTCCTCATTTATTAATTCAATCAAACTTATTTTGATTAAATCTTAACTCTTTATTTTTACAGCACAGAAACTCAACCCACATTCATTTACTCTGGGTAATTAATATTCATTGGTAGGACATATATCATTAGATAATTTTTTTCATAAGAAGACAAATGGAATATGTAATGAGGGTAAAAACATTTCGTGATATATTGAGTAATGTAATGTCACTAATGAGATATACAAATTCCTCACCCCACTCTAAAAGGCCGTGCTAGCCGCGCTTTGGGGAACAATCTCGTGCATATTTTTCAGACTTGGGAAGGACCAAGAGTTATGGGAATTAGGGAAGTGAAGTGAAGTGAAGTGAAGTGAAGGGAAGAGAAGAGAAGCAAAGTAATTAATAAATATGATCTCCAGTAGGATTAATTGAGATTTTTGTTCAGTCAATGATGGGCGGTGATCCCTTAATTTCTTACACTCAAATTAAGACTTGCGCCTCCAAGGGCACGTTCCGATCCATGATGAAGATATCAAAGGTTGCTTGCTCGTGTCATCACGAGCAAATGAATGCCTACTTTGAATATTTCAGATATTCTATGTTTCATTAATTTGATATACTGAAAGTTGATTAGTAGTACTACAGACATCATTTGGCCTAGTTTATAATTTGCCTTGGTTTTGAACTCCTGAGTCTGCCTTTGACTGGCTGAAACAAACACCCCCCCCCCCCCAAAAAAATAAAATAAAATATAAACCTAAGAATTCCTTTGTTTCTTCTTCAAGAATGGGACGTTTAATGTCTTTGTCATAAGAGTGGAATTTTTCTTTTTCTCTTTTTTTTTTCCCCTAAATAAAAAGAGGGGTAAATTTGGTAGTGTCTTATGAAGATTTTTAAGTCTTGTGGAGAAGAAAGCACTGTTGCCTATGGAGTTTGATACCTAATATGATGATTATTTCTTGTATATATGTGAACTTCAGAAATATAAAAAAAAATAAATGGACAGCAGTCTTCTTTTTTCTTTTTTCCTTTTTTTTTTTTTAATCTTCCTTTCTTTATGCTTAATTTCCTTTTTTGAACCATTTCTAATTAATTAATATGCTTAATTGGCATTAACTACGAGGGATGATTTTTTTTGTTTTTATTGCCTTTGGATCCATGTAATAGAAGACAAATATATATATATATATATATATATATATATATTAATATTTCTTAATTTCAAAAACTTAGGGTTCATTTGGTTTGTTTTTTCATTTTCTGTTTTTTGTTTTTGTTTTCTATTTTCTGTTTTGAACTCATTTTTCATTATGTACTTTTGAAAATAAGGAAAACAGTTTAAAACTCATTTGATTACTTGTGTTTTTAAAATTTATTTTCGAAAACAGAAAATGAGTTTATACATGAAATGAAAAATGACAAAAAGTTATTTTGAGAGTTTTTAACAAAAAATAAAGAAAAATTTCAAAATAAGGAAAATAGAACATTTTTGTTCCCTTGTTTTTAAATTTTTAACACATAAAACAAAAATAGAAAACAGAAAATAGAAAAGTAAATTAAATGCCACCTTATCTTTCAAATAATACAAAAGTGAAAACGTTAAAAATAACAAGTTTAACTCTTAATAATTTAAAAAATTCATTTTACACCACTTGCACTTCACATTTTACTCCCAAATTAAATTTAATTTTGAATGTATTATGTATATTTTTCTAGCTCCACTTGAAAATTTAATACCATTCACCATTTCACTTTGGTATTAAGTATAAATGGGGATACAAGTAAATTTTTGAAATTCAAGTGGTAGTAATTCTATCTTTAATACAAGGGTATAAAAATAATTAATTTTATTTCTTTTATTATTTTTTTTTGGGGTATAAATTCAAAAATCTGGACCATATCATATCTTCTGTGGCTTCATGGAATTTGATTTTAATCATACATTACCGCATTTATCCCAATCATGCCTTTTCTTTGAATGGCCAATAATTATTAATTCTATCGAAATCAAACAATTATCTACCAGCAATTATCTTCTAGAGATTCCGTTCCCCTTTTATTAATATGTATTTATATATATATGATATATCATAGACATCAGGGCGCTAAAAATCTGAGTCACCGACCGGCATGCTTGTCCAATGTATTCCTAAAAACCTCAAGAGGCTGGCTTTTAGGGGTGGGGCTTCTGAAACATATCCGTGAATTCACATATATATACATATATATATATATATATATATATATATATATGCACCGATTTTCAGTATCTGTGTAAAATATACTTTGAGATCGCCAACCCACCAACTTCTTTTCCACCAACGGCAAGTCTAACCTCATATTAGAGGTAGTAATGCCTCAATAAGTCCACAAATAGAGTTTTTTAAGTCAAAAGTGAACATTAACCCACCTCCGGGACTGGTTTCCTTGCCAAGCTCAGCCTTCCCCCCCCCCCCGGGGGGGGACTGATATCATTTATTAAAATTTAATTTAATTTTTTTATTTAATAATTTTTTGACACGTACGTATTCATATTCATCCCAAAAAAGATTAAAAAAATAATACTTTCAATTAAAAATATTAAACGCACTAAAGAATAATTATTTGTTTAAATTTATTTTTCAGAAGAAAATGATTAAAAATTTATTTATTTTCATATTACAAATTCATTCATATTTTTTTTAATTCACTCAAATAATAACATATTTAAAATTTTATATTTCCTTCTCTTTCTATTCCCAACCCTTTAATTCTTTTTTCCCTTCCCTTCCCTTCTCTCCCCCGCCAAAACCTCGATCCAAACACGCCCAAGCTATTCCGTAAAGAAAAGAAGCAACATAAAGCACCGAAACAATTTGGAAGTCTGCCTATTTAGAAAGTTAAAGAAGTTCTTAATCCTACAATGAAGGCTACGAGAGCCGAAAAAGGCTACTAAACATCTAACTATAATTCTGAATTCACAAGACCTCTAAAGTTCTAAGCACGCAACATTCACGATCAGGTAAGCCCCTACCTGAACAACATTCACAAGTCTGGTGGTTCTTCTGATTCAGCAGATGCCACCATTTGTTCTCTTATCTTCAATTTTCAGTTCTTCCTAGAAACGCTAATTGCCTTCATTTCAGCAATTATTCACAACTATCTTCAGAGATTTGACTGCTCAAAGGGTACACGAACGTAGAGTCTACCGTGCAGGCTAACAACGGCAGATGTCTGGAGCGGGTCAATTCTTGCAGGTAAACTCACCACCTGAAAACCAAATGCCAGTGTATTTGCTTCAAATCAGAATATAAAAAGCAATGGAAATTCTCAACTGAAATGTTAAACCCCAATAATACTCGGATAATGACATTCACAGAATTCCCAGAATACATAGATTGGCCTTTATTTCCCATTAATACATAGACCATGCACAAAGGTGTATGTTTTTTACAGTTTGAGAACCAACATCAAAGGACGGAAAAGATTTAACCTTTTTGAAGGCTGTGATACCCCAAGGATTGTCAGGCTGCTCTGGTTGCCCCGTAATTACCAAGCGTCCAGCTGGATCTGATTGAACTCGTACCTTAATCCACAGATAAATATGACGATCAACATACAAAATGTGATTTGTATCTTCATAAGAAAATTTTACATAAATATCCATGCAGAGGGTATTTTATACTATTACTATCAAAAGGTTCCTGGTTCACATCCTCCCCCAACCCTCAGGGCGGGCAGGGTGAAGCAGGGTGATTGTCTGTGCATCCACACAAGGAAATAGCTGGAGAAATTCAAAAAGTTGTTCTTTCTTATTAACTGAAATAGAGATATACTCACTCCCCCCCCCCCCCCAAAAAAAGAAAGAAAACAGAAATAGAGATATACCAAAGTGTAACCAAAGAAGGCACAAAGTTCTTGATTTTTAAATATTTAACTTGGCAATTATATTGCATGTAAGATCTTAAACGAACTGTACAATTCTATTCCAATCCATTATACATGCAAAGCGGGCCAGCTAGCTTGGCTGGTAAACCTTCTAAAAGTCGGAGCAGAGACCTGAAGTTCAAATGCTACCTTCATACCACTCATCAAAGATCAGTAGTTCTAAATTTCTCTTTGGCAAAGAAGAACAAGGAGATGAGAGAAGGACCAACAGATAAACAGTGGAAGACCCTTTGTCACTACAGTAGGGTATGAAATAAAGAGATTTCGCATTGATTATTAGAATATAGTTTCCTCTTTCCTTAGGTCAGAGTAATAGATGACAATGTAGCATATTAAGCAGACAGAATGGACCATAACTACCACTTCTGAGGTTCTCAAGTTTAATACAGCCTACATTAGATAACTACACATGCATATTCAAATTTACTGGACCATAACTATTAGCATTGATTGAGGAACAGAACTGATCAACAAGACTAACTTTTTTTTTTTCTTCCCACTAAGTTTATCAATGAAACACCTTAGTTGACATCAGGCGTTCTCCCTTATTTTTTATTAGGAATTAAGAGCTAGCTCGACCAGCTCATTTACCTAAACACTGGGGATAAATAAATAAATAAATAAATAACAGCTATTGAACAACTGTCATATTATATCAAAATCAGGGCAAAGGATAAAAATATAAACCATCAAAGGTAAACGAAATGAGAGAAAATATATGTTTCACAAGAAGAACAAACCTCCTCACGCAAGAGCCCCGGAACAAGAGCATAAACCTCAAAACAATCTTTCTGTGATAAATATGGCACATCAAGTTAGAATTCCAATGGAGGAAATTTAAGGATAGCGTAGTATTTCACTTGTTATAAATCTAAAAGAAACTCACAGCTTCCCGCACATTGATCTTCACCCAATCAGCAGGGGGCCCAACATCAACAACTGTTGTCACCAGCCTAGCAAATTAAGAGAACAGAATTTAGCATAGCTTTGAAAACTGAGGGTGATGAAACATGCAAGGACAGAGAGACTACATTTAATGTTTACTACATTTATCAGAAGATACAAAGGAAAACAAGATTCAGAATACTTTAAGAAGCAGTGGGGTTCAACAATGTCTTTTCCCCCAATGTTTCAATGCTCGAAAAATTGTCAGGTTAACACAAGCAAAGGACCTAACTACCCAAATTACCACCCAGTTGACTTGAGTAAGCGAGTCCACCATCATCCTTTGATTAATTGATGCTATTCAAACTCAGAATTTGTGCCATATGGAATGAACGTGAACAAAGAAGCATGCTTTGATATGTGCAGATCAAAACACTGGAAATGACCTTTCACACTTCAGGACTGATCAAAATTTAGTTATAAAAACTTAGGAACCTTATTTTGCAAAAAAACATCACAAGGAAATAGGAATAATCAAGCATGAAGTTCTATGGTACTATCAATTATGAGCCTGCTCACTCACAACTCCAAAATCACTCGACCTACGGATTTACAATTGAAACAGACATGGGAATAAAAATTCTTTATGGTGCAAATAGAAATTGACAAAAATCAGAGAGAAACATGCTAGAGAAACATGCTAAACAGAAATTAAGAACTAGGAAGGTATGATCACACCACTAACAAGAAAGAAGCAAATTGAGAATTTCTTGTGGAGCTTGTTAGCAACATTGTCCAAATTATACACAAGAAAACAAAATTATAAAAAGACAAGATCAGAGCCTTAACTGCTTCGCAGTTTCAGTGCGTGCAGCTTTCACAGGGAGCTCCACTTCTGTTGGCCTCTTATGTTTAACTGAACCTGAGTCAATTAAACGAATTTTCATTGCAATGAGTAATGTGCACCAAAGTTGGGTAATATTGTAATGTCCTTAAATTGATAATTAGGCTCCTTTTGGAGCGAAGAAAATTGCTGAAAAACACTTAAAATCTGTAACAGTTACTCATTTTTTATCTCACTGCCCGAATTACAAACCCATAACTTTTATTAAAATTTATAACTTTTTGTCACTCCAAATGCCCCCTTAGAAGCGCTACATTTATTAACATATCTTTAAAAAAGCTTACTAGAAAACAAAGACAAACTCAGGCAGGGTTAAAACTATCATCCAACATCCCAAAATTTTCTGAAAAAATTTTTTTAGGACTCAGGAATTTTTTCTTTTTTCTTTTTTGGGTAAGAGAACTGTCAAATATTGAGAAAACACATTTTTTTAGTATATGAATGTATATTTTGAGAAAATGTGTTGAGCATATCTTTGCTATAATATTTAATGGACAATAATCTGCGGAGAAGCATACCAATGCTTTTGAGACTTTTTTCACGCTTCGGCATATTATTGAAGCCCTTGTCCTATTCAACATAAAAATATAAATACGAACAATCAAATGCATGCACATCACACAATAAATCAACAATACAACACAAAAAATAAAAAGAAAAGAAAAGAAGTCTGGAGGTAAGTAGTTCTTCTATACCTTAATAATGGGTTCACCAACTTCACCATAACCAAAAAGACGCTGGACATGCCACCCCTGCATGGCACGAGCTGCAGCATCCCTTCGTGCCCTACCTGATCCTGGAGCTTGGTAACCATTTCCCTGCATAGGCAATGTAGAACATTCAAGTTAAAGATTTACATGATGTGGTTTCCTAACAAATCCAAAGCTAAAAGTCCAACCTTTGAACCATTTCCCTAAATCAGATAAAAAGAATTGCCTTCCTAAAGCAGGATAAGAGAAGAACCTCTGTCAAGTTAGACACAAGAACATAGTAGTCATCATGTTTAAGAAAAGGGTGGTCCAAACTGGAGCCAGGCAGCTGATTGCCAAAACACTGAATGGTTCAGCAGCCAGCCTATCCACCACACACCCACCCACCTCAACCCCCCTCCCCCCCCCCCCCCCCCCAAAAAAAAAAAAAAACAAAACATAGAATGAGAAACTAATATAAATTCTCCTACAAAATATAAGAAACGGGGATTTACAGACAATGAAGGAACACCTTGCAACAGCTTAATAATTATATGACCTTTTGATTCGAAAAAAAAAAAAAAAAAAAAGAAAGGGTAAGCATACATGTCCAACAAGAGCACCGCTTAGTTTATATTTACTTACCAAAAAACAAAAATAAGAACACCGCTTAGAAGGAGAACCTGCCACTACATATAACATTTAAACATGCCCATGTAACTCCTGATCAGACTGATTATTTTCTCTTATGTTCTGTGTTTTCGAGAGCACGGACTAGAAAGATTTCCACACACATATATGTCGTGAAAAGTAAGAACTGGGTTATTTTACTTAAAAGGGAGAAAAAGAGGAAATTATGGATAAGATAAAATGTCCACAAACCATGCAAGTACCTTGCTATGGCATACTATAAAATATTATGGTGAATCCTCTCTTTCCAAGCATCTGAAGAGATTCCAATGACTAAGAATACATAGGTAACTGATAATCTCGCATGGAGATTCCTTTCAATCCTTCACAGTCGGCTTAACAACTCAGCCACTTGATTTCTTGTTTACTGCACTTTCTGCTGAAAACTGGCACCATTCCTCTTCTTTTCTTTCTTTTTTTTTTTTTTTTCCCCCATTTTATTTGAGCTGGTACCCTTTTTCATCACACAAAGTTCTAAATTGTAAGAGATGTTGGTACATTCGGATCCAACACAACCACTTATACCCAACAAATCTTAAGCATGTTTTCACAGCCTATTGCACAATTCCTCAGCCAAGAAACTTGAAAACTCCAATTGAACTCCACAAGACCCACCTGGAATTTAAGCCTATGCACCCAATATGAGTATGCATGTTGTCAAAACCTAAGGCCTCTGCTGTATAACAAGGACATATAATTTTGGAAGGTTCAAAACCAGATAATGTTAACCGGTCACGAACCTGTCTTAAATCACTTGCATCCAGGTCACAAAAGGAATGCAACTTATATCTTCACATTGTTCACGGAATTCAAATGAACTCAAACTAATATAAATGAACTTACTTCATTTTCAACACTTGAAGGCTCAGGGAGGGCTACGACAGCAAGTTGGAGCTCACCAGTTTGTGTCTTATGCCTTTCATATTCCAAAAGTGCCTGTAAAAAAGAAAAGAATTAGCAAACAATGGACACCGCAAATTGTATTGCAATGACCCAAGGGAGCAATGTTGTTAAAATCTCAATTGAAATCTTAAAATCTTACGATTTTACAATATTAGAGCAAGAAAATTTGTTCAATTTTATGTAAAATCTTAACAGGAATAAAATAGGTGAAATCTCGATTTTGAAATATAAAATCAGTAAAATCTCGATTTTTTAAGTGATTTTACCGATTTTAAAAATTAACTAAATTTTGTGTGATTTTGTCAAATAAAATAAACTTTTATGTTTTTTTCGAAGTAATAGGTCACAACTTTTTCATTTGTTACATTTTTTTTTTTTTGAGTAGATTTTTTTATTCTATAATACTATTATTTCCTATGCCATACTAGTTGAGGACTATGTGCATTGTTCCACCAAATTGACTACTATAAATTAAATATAGTAGTTAGGATGGAAATCAAGAGACCTATAATAAAATATTACAAATACATTTCAACTCTTACAAAAAATTAAGTTAAAATCAAGTCAGTATTTTAATTTCAATTGTATAGATCACACCAAATTCTTTAAAGATCTTAATTGTGTAGTTGGACAAAAGGAGAATAGAACTAGATACAGAATTTTTTGAGAACTTTGTTGAGGATTCGTTTTATTGATATGAGTAAGGTTTTATGTATGGCATTTTCTTGATGCAAGTTTTTGCTCCTCTCTCTTATTAATAAAATATTTTACTCATCAAAAAAATTGAAGCTCTAAATGAAGAATTATAGCATAATTAACTATATTTTCATATTATAGGCATTGAGTAAAATCTTACGATTTTGTGATTCAATTTTATGATATGATTTTTTAGACCCCTCCACCGATTTTAAGTAGAGTCTCATTTTTAACAACCTTGCAAGGGAGCATTCCACATGGTCATGACAAAGTATATAAAGCAAGAGAACTGCTACAAATTGCTGAATCAAACAACGTCAGGTTTAAAAAAAGTAACAAGTAAAGTATAGGTATGTTGCCCGTTCATTCATGTGATGCAAATTTCAGAATGTGAAGAATACACATTGTAGAGCATCCATGCCAACTGATCACTTTAAAAGGCAATAATCACAATAGAGACCCTATAAATAATGACAAGTCAACAAATCCGAATTACCAGAAAGATGGTGCAGAATATGCTTCCAAAACAAGTGGTAATAGGCCATTCAACTACAATGCCACAAATCTATTAGGTTGGACACTTCATTGGCGGGAACCATGTACCTATCCTGCGATGTTGGACATGAGCCCCTACCGCACCTAGAAATGAGTTGGATTTCTAATAGAAAATGGTTTCTATCGATGAAATTTAAATATTTATCCCACATAAAATACATACATGCATATATGGAAAATAAATAGATATTTATAGCAAAGGAATGTATGTCTGTGTGTGTGCACGCGTGTGTGTAGTAATACATCGTTAATTCATTGAGCAGCCCCTTATTTTTTATGTCATAAAGCTCTCATCAAGCAAATTTCCTAAGAATTTACATTCTTGGTGTGTCCTTGTCGAAACCTAGTGACATGTTTATTGGCACACATATAGTTTTAAAAATTGGTCGCTACCGTTACGTGTCATACCTCCCCATTTGCATCACTTTCTGCATGACCAATACGTGCTAAGGCAACCTTTGCCCAAACATATCATCTCTACCCAAGCTCACCTCTTTTCATGAAGCCATGTCTATTGAGAGACTCCTCAGGACCCTCTACTACAAAGATTTCCTCATTCTCTAGAAACCTCTTTCACCATGGGCTTGATACAATGACCAGAGAGCCCTCAAAAGTAGTTCTTCACTCATGGGCATCCAAGGGCTCCCATAATTCTCCCAAAACGAAGGTTTTGTGGATAGGTTGGTTGAACTAAAAGGTTCCCTAGGGCAACTCTTCCCATCCTCCCTCAAATGAGTTAACTGACTATCTAATCAATTTGAGAGAAAGAAAGCCTCCATTACAAGACAACATTTAGTGTGGATGATCAAACTACCAACCACCAAGATCTTTTTAGAACTAGTTGACACAGAAGAAAAGACTCCCACCACTTGGACAAAGGATAGCCCTTGAGACCAATCAAACCGCATAAAACATGCTATATCTCTCCCACCACTTGGTTTCGCCCTTGTCAAGCCAATCAAACCATGCAAAAGATGCCACCTCTCCCTAGGACCACATTTCCTTCAAATTTGTGGTGGGCTAGCTTCCACGCTTAAGTGTCCCGATGAATAACAACCTCTAATGTCCAGATAAATAACCTCTATGCAATTATAGAAGATTAGACATCGTCTTTGGCCTTCTCCATATGTAAACCCTACAAGGGTCCTCTGTGTGTGTGTGTGTGCGTGCGCGCGTGCCCTAATTCTCATTCAACCATTCTCAAGTGATACTTTGTGATTGCAGCATCCAACATTGTTCGCATATGGCCACCACCATGCATTTACTAAATGGACCATTTAGAAAACAACCAAAATGCATGTTTAATTTGTTGAACAAGGGGCTTAAAAAAAAGATTCATGCCAACTATTCCATCCCACATCTTGTTAACACAAATTACAGTGTGCATAAAATCCAAACACAAATTCATGAACATAGTCATGCCAAACTGGTTGAAAATAAAATTACTTACTGAAATCTCATAGAACCTCACATTACAGATCTTTTAAAATAAATATTATTTCATTTGAGTTGTGATCATTTCATCCTAAGAAGCAGAACAAATCTAGGAAGATAATGTATTGATGTCGTATCGTGCCGTGTTTGATACCTACACTCTTTGGACACTTGAGATATATAACCATGAGTCATATGTACAGGAAACAGATAGTAATTTTGAAAAAGAAACTTGCAATCAAATAATAAGACAAAAAAAATATGGATTGACATTTATTGATTCTTTATCATTTATTTTTTATTTCAGGTATTTTAAGACCTAAAATTCCTAATTTGTTTATAAATAAAATCTTTTAAATAAAAGATAAATGCATTTTTAGTGCAAAAATGAATGAGTAATAGATATTTATTCATTAATGTATCTCTAACATATCATTTCTTATAATAATTTTGAAAACTGATGTGTCGATATACCTGCGTTATTTTGTATCCATACTCCCTATCGATACCCATGCTTCTTTGGTTTCATCTTAAATGGTTTCCAAGTACCAATTGAGCTATTTGGTTATCTGACCTTGTCTTTGGGAAGACAAGCTCAAATTAAAAAAAAAAATCAACCAAAAATAGAAGAAACAGCATATTCAAAAGATACAGGATTTCTCAAAAGAAAATCAGCATGATTCAAAATAAATAAATACATAAACACTTTCTCCATTGTCATTATTAAGCTTTGCCATACGAATCGAGGTTGACTAGGAAGCGAGGTGCCTAGTAGCAAAAACTCACCACGTCAAAAACACACATGTAGCCAAGACAAAATAATAATAATAATAATAATAATAATCATAATCATCATCATCATCATCATCATCATCATCATCTAGAAGGGAGAAAACAGCTAAACAACACAAGCATTACCTTCTCATAGAAAATGCGAAATGTCCAAGAGACAGTTGTGCAGGTCCTGAGAGAGGGAGAAAGAGAGATTTCAGAAGATCAAAAGGAAACCAACATAAAGAGAGTGTAGCTAATATATATAAATATATGTATATATTATTTTTGAAATTAATAGCAACAAAATGACAACAACATTCAAAAGAATCTTGGTGGAAATGATACCTAATCCTAGCTTTTAATATTGTGCTGATTTTAGGTAAATGTCAATTTAATAGCTTACAAACCAAAAATTGCAAAGACATCAACAGAGAAAGGACAGAAGGGGGAAGGGGCAAAACCAAGGTGTTCATACATGTTGGACATGGATAAATATACATATATACACAGATATACAGGGAGTTATAAATGAACCAACATGCCATCCTTACTTTGGGGGGTGGAATGACTCCCCTACTTGCCGCCATAACTTGGACCCAGTTACCTGCAAAAACCAATAACAGAATGTCTGTTAAATCATCATATTAACTAACACATCAAGAACCCAGTCAAGATGAAAAGATCCCTTTTTTTTTTTTTTTTTGAAAAAGAAGATGAAAAGATCCCTCTTAAGTCCTCAACCCCATAAATTCAGCACATAAGTGAACTCAACCAAGTACTATTAACTCAAATATTACAGCATGGCAAATAGATTTAAGTTTAGATGAATTAGCTTGATGTAACGTCCATCTAAATTTAGAGTACAGAATCACATACAGATTTGCTTCATCAGAGTGAAGCTGCAAATAAAAGGTGCCCAATTAATAACATTGCCTGTGCAGCAACAAGTTTCAATGCACACTTACCAATAGAGATAGAAAATTAAATGATAACAAACATATCCAAGAGGTAAGTAGATCACTTCGTTACTTACAATATTCAGCTGCAGCATAATGACAGTAACATAATTCATGTAGCAGGAATGGAGGGCCAAAAGGTGTATAATTTCAGCTCAAGCTCAAAAACCAGCAGCAAAACAGTCCTATAGTACTGAACTCTTCCACTATCGCCCATTTCCTTATCTTCATTTCTTCTTCTCTTTAGCCAAAAGATTACATCACCATCTCAATCCCCAACCCTAATACCATAGCATTTAAACAAACCATCACATCTTTCCCCAAAATCTCAACACCTAACCCATGATGATAAACCCCCAACCCTCATGAGAAGGGATATTTTTGTCTTTATTGCTTGTTTGAAATAGTAGCCTCAACCCTTTACCTCTTTATCAACTGAGAGAAATATAGTGGCTTTTTTTCTTTTCTTTTTTTTTTGGGGGGGGGGGGGTTGGTGTGGTTTAAAATAGAAAGGTAAGACAATAATGATGAATGATGTGTGATGGGCACATAATTTTTATTTTATTTTTTTACTATTTTTGAAAATTATGTGTAATGTAGTAACTAAAATATATTTGATTGATTATTATTTTTTGTGATTGTTATGGAAGGTTGGGCTTAGGGAAATGAAGGAAAAAGATAAAAGGGTTGCCAAGTTTGATAGGGGATAGGACGAGGAAGACAGTTTCACTTGGGGAAATAAGAACAAGAGAAGGGCAGCTAAATTTGATGGGGATAGGGAGAGGAAGAGAGCAGGAATTAGATGATTGGCATAGAGTATTAAATTAATTGTCAAAGCAATGGAAAAAATGTAATTTTATTGTTTTCTGTTACTTTTGTTAAAAGACAAAGCCTGACAAGGGGGTCATTGTAATTTTTAATACCTCAAGGAGTGAGTTGTACTAATACTAAATCTCAAGGGTAGTTTAAGTAATTCTCCCTGAGTTTTGTATACTTGCTCTTTCTAAACTTATTGGAGGAATGCACAGTATATATTCCTATGTTCTTATATATTTATCCATGTTTTAGGACCTTGTTTTGAAGCTTATATTGAATGTGATTTAATAAACAAAGGTTGGTGAAGTGTTTTTTATGCTTAACCATATTCAAATTCTATGTTAGAAGGTCTTGACAAATGGAGCCCATGTGATGACACATTGATGTTTAAACAAACAAGTGATGCTTCCCCACAAAAGGAGACCAATATGACCAACTCAAAAAATACTTATTCCCAAATCATGTGGACACAAGAAGTGTAATGTGTCAACGCATAACTGCTGGAAAAGCCTTTTGCCTAAATGTGTCATAAATGCCGAATAATGCGTCAATGTACTAGAAAAATCAAAACTCCAAAGGTTATATTTCGACCAGCAAAACTTCCTGAAATCCCTCCCCCATGGCTACAATATATCTCGAAGTTATAAAAGAAGAGATCACAATCATTTGTCGAACGAGAACAACCAAGAAGAGAGGCCCGCATCAAGATCTAAGTTCTCCATTTTTCATCCCCAATTTCTCTTCTATTGAACTTCGTTTGTACATCTATCCTTGAGGGAGTTATTGCATCACTTTAGGTGAAAGCTTTAACTTGTAAATTGTATATAAAAGGTTTAATCCATGCCTCATTGATTTATTGAGAGAATTTACGAGTAATTCTTATAATTTTTAAAGATACAAAACAAGAACCAACTTTTAAGGGGGAGATTGGATGAAGTTTGAGTGGATTTGGACATAACAACTTGGTTAGAAGGGTTTTACTAATACCAATGGAAAACTAGAGAGTATCAACATCTTCAAAGATAGTGGAAGATCTCAAGGCAAAGCTTGAGAAGTGGATGTCATATTGGATTGAAACCAAAACCACTATAAATCATTGCGTTTGTTCTCTCTTCCCTTTACCATCCTCATTTATTTAATTTTCCTGCATAACTTGTTATATATTATCTTCTTTATCATATCTCATATTTATATTAGTTAACATAATAAAAATATTTGTTGGACATGAGCAAATCTAACTCTAAAACCCATACCAACAGTTGACGACCATACGCAAATCCACAAAACATAATCTCCAACTGATGAAAGATTTCCCAATACACTACAATTATGCTATTATAGGTAATTACAGCTGTCCAATCACATTCAAGATTTTTACTCGGAGCATACTATAGGCAACAAACACTACATGGAAATAACACTTGGTGTTTTAAACTTGTAAACAAAAAGAAAAGTACAAATTAAGAATGCATCCATACCCGATCATAGCCACCCAATTTGGTGACAGCTTTCCATAACCTAAACAAGCACATGAAAGGTTAGCTTATATCTAAAATAGTTACTACTGCATGCACACTCAAAAGTCCATAAAAAATTACTTGAGGCAGTTTAGTGGCTGTCCATAAAACCTAGGGGGCTTAAATTCCATGGACTTTTCTCTATAGAAACTTTCCAGGTCCTTCATGAATGTTGCCTGGTCCTCTGGTGTTCCAGATTCATCATCCTCTGCCATTTGCTATTCAAACAAGAAACAGAAATTTAGAATCTTATGGACTATCATATTGCCATTAAATTTCACCAAAACCTATTTCTGCCCTTCTTAAAAAATGAAATTTTAGGACATACCTTTGAATCATTCAACCAATTCTTGGACAATTCCCTACTGTCACCTTCAGCTTTGACATTTGAACACTTCACTAAGGAACTGGGTGTCACGGGTGCATGCTGATCTACGGGACAGGTATCAGGACCCGCAAGTTTATTTTCTGAAGCCTTATTAAGTCCCTCATCACCTTCTGCCATGGAAATGGAAGCCATATCATGATCAGGCTCCGCTGCCAAATCTGCATCTCCTTCCTTATCAATCCGACGAGCTTCCTTCACAGGAATTTGCTTGTCATCGCTAATCAATCCTTCCTTGCCAATCTGGTGACCTTTCTCTACAGGCATTTTCTTGTCATCGCCAAGGCTTTGTTCCTCTGCACCATTTTCATTAGGGTTTTGGTTTTTGGGCTCTTTCTCACTGGCTTTGTTGTCCTCCGACAATGTTTCACTGGGGTTTTGTTTCTCGGCAGCTGCCGCCGTAGGCAAGTCTTCCTCTGGTTGGCGTTCAACTTCAGCATCAACGAGCTTGCTCTCCGGAGCTTCTCCGTCAACCGCCAAGTCCTGCCCCCCTTTTTCGCTATCCTCCATCTCCACCTTGCTTTTCTCAATTTTAAAATCTACCAACAAAAATAATATTATATAACACTTGTAAAATACATCAACAAAATTTAATTTTAAAAGGAAAAAAAAAAACAACAAAAACAACAACAACAAAAAAATTAAATTTCAAAAGAACAGCGTGCACTGTAGATGAGTCTGACCATCCGCTCATGAACCGCACTTCTAAAAACAAACCTGGTTTCTTTAAAAACAATATGCGAACGAATTAGCCCAAATGATATTAAAAAAAAAAATCGCACTTAAGAAATCAAATCCGTGGGCAAAAACAGAAATCCGATAAATACTACAAATGCTTTCACAAAAAACTCTCTCTCGAGTCCTGATTTTCCCAGAAGGCGATAAATGCCAACAATGGTGTGACCGGGGAAAAAAAAAAAAACAAAAAAACAAAAACAAAATCCTAGAGAAACGTGCGCCGTCAATAACCTTCTTGCGATGCAACGGCCACAACCTCAACGCAAGAAAAACGAGAGAGAAAAGCCTCGAAAAGAGATGCAATGGGGTCCAGCTAGGGTTTCAGTTTCAGAGCTCAGGCAAAAGGGTCCCGGCAGTGAAAGTGTACACGTATGTATTCAAATATATATATATATGATGTTTATATAAGCACGGAGATAGAAACTAACGTTCGTGAAGGGAAAGTACAGATGGGCTCTTATGATACGCCGGAAGCGGAGAAGCGGTCCGTTGCGTCTACCGCCGGTAACGCCTCGCCAAATCGCACCAGTACAGATAACCCAGGGGCGCCCTCTGGTTCTGCGTTTTCATAGTAGTTCAAAGAACGGGTTTGGCTCAACAATTACTGGTTCATTGAAATGTCCGTTTTGCCCTCTAGTGCATGCGTTCTATAACGCATAGTTTAAAATGACACGTGGCCGACTTTTTTAGAAGGTACGTTTATCACTCAATACAGTAAAAATATACACGTAAATATAATTAAGTGTGTTTACAGTTATATAAAATTATATAAAATTGTAAAAATAAATATCTCGTAATTCATCTAATAAGTAAAATTTTTAAATTTTACTATCTCGTAATTTATTTTTTTAGAAATTCGTAGGATTTTATTTTTTTTTTAGAACTCCAAACGGGGATAGACCTCTTTGAAGTTAAAATAAAATATTACAAAACTCTATAAATCTCTATAAATACGAATTACGAGATAATAAATTTAAATTATTCAATCACTATATAAAATACGATACATTAACTTTTATAATTTTATATAATTTTATACAACTCTTAACACACTCTATTTTACATCGATGTGAAAACAAATACCTTAAATTGTCTACAATTAACAATGAGAAAAAATAGAACCAATTAATGCCATGTATAATGAATTGTATCTGTTGCTTTGAATACAATTACACATTAAAATATGTTATTCGCTAAAGATGGGTTATATATCTAATTGTATTTACAAATTATAAACCATATAAATTTTATAAATGTATATTTATATTTTTAAAATTGGTACTACATTCGTTCAAACTCACTTGGTTATATATTTTTTTTTTTGTTAGGTTCTTTTCATCTAAAAAATAATATTAACTAATTCAACATTATAAAATTATATTGATATTTTAATATTAATGAATGAAAATGCTCTAACAAAAAGACAATTTTATTCTGTTTGATTTTAAATTTGACAATAATTTTATTTTATTTTTCCAAAATTTACTTAAGGACATAACATATTCGAGACAAAGCATAAATAAATAAAAGATAAATTTTGTTATTTTTCAGAATAAATTTTAGTAAAATAAAATAAATGTAATTGTGTTCAATACTTAGGATATAAAAATAATTTTATAACATTGAATTAGTTAATGATTACTTTTTTAATAAAAATCTAACAAAATATATATAAATAAATGTAATACAAATATCAGATATTCTTAATATACATTTATAAAATCTACGCACAAGATGGAGATAAAATAAACTTTTTTTTTATGCTCAAAAGGTAATGGCAATATTTATGAATGGGTAAGAAGTAAAAACCAAACAAATTTTATGATTTCTTTCTAAATTTATAGATAGCTCATGTTATGCATGTTTTTATTTACTCTTACTAAGGGCTCGTTTAGTGCGATGAGAATTGCTGGAAAATTCTAAAATTTTTTAAAATTTTCTAACACATTTTTCACTTCTCATACTTCGTGAAATAACCATAAATTTATATATATCTATATATCTCAATAATTTTTTACAAACCCCAACAAATTTTTTTACAAACCTTAATAACATTCCATAAATCCCAATAATTTTTCTACAGATCTCAACAATTTTTCACATCTTTCAATAAATTTTGACATAAAATCATTCCGACGGATTCAAAACATTTGTTCAAATAGTTTTTCTCTCAAAAAATATACATAGAAGTCAAAAAATTTTACTGTTCATATCTAAAAAATGTGAATTTGTGGTAACACTCCAAACCTCAAAAAATTGCCTAAGCCACATTTTTCATTATCTTTTGAAATGTTATGCATCACATGAAAAATATAGGGTGGCGATAATTTTTTTTAATAGCCAATTTGCACTCTCAATTAATAATCTTTTTTTTTTTAGCTTACGCATTTTATTATTATATTTTTTAGGCATCCAGACAAGTTTGCTCATATCATAACTAAGGCCTAGGTCCTGGAATTAACAATCGCATAAATCCTAAAATGGCTCTGATGATACTTAAACTAGTGATTACTAGAACAAATTATTTAATATCTTACCAATTAAGCTATTACTTAAGATTGGACACGATAATACCAATGCATAAATTATTAATATCAAGTCTCAATTAATGTTTTTTTGATTACTGACAAAATTACCCTCTTTGCATTTAAATTATTTATTGCAAATTAATTTATCTCATTCTTATTTATTTATATCTATATTTTTCTCTTTCTTAAAAAAAAAACACACATAAATTCTCTCCCCAAAATTAATTTCTCTCATCTACATCAATTCATCTCTATTTCTTTCTCTCTTTTCAAGAAACACTTAGACTTGATTTGAGAAAAAAAGTATTTGGCTAGCTAACTAAAAATAAGCCAACTATTTTTTTGTTTGAGAAAGAAAAAAAGATGGCTTCTTTTAGGTAGATTTCTAGTTTTGATTAATTTGACATTTTTATCCTTAAAAATTTTAAATAAATTTGGTCGGCCATTGTAATAGCTATTAACTAACAGCCACTGTAGCAGCTACTAGCTCAGGATGATAATTTTTTTAGATTATATCCCCATTAACTTTGTTATTGATCTTCATTCATTCATCTTTATATTTTTCTCTCTTTAAAAAAAATAATATCTCTATAAAATTTATTGTTTTCTTCTCCCCTATTTCAAAAAATATTTATTATTTTTATTATCATCTATTAATGTGTATATGTATTTTTTAAGAGAATTTATGAAAACCTGTTAAAAAATATAATGTTATCTTAAAATATCACGACATTAGAAAATTTACATTTTTTATTTTTTATTGATATAAAAATTTTGTAATACATTTTTCTCCCTTGAAAAATAAATAAGATTTCATTCATAATATTTTTATAACAAGTTAAATTCCAAAGTTCCCATAGTTATATATTATGTATAGAATTTTAAAAAATTATAAGAAAAATTAATGCATATAGTATTACAGTAATAATAATTTTTTAATGAAAATATTTAATAATATTTATGTTAAATTAATATAGTCAAAATTAAATATGAGTTTAAATTTCTAGTAGTATAATTTTTTTTTATACCATTGCATTGAAATTTTATTAATAAAAAAAATTGTTCATACCAATAAGAAATTTTCAAATATATTAAATAAAATGTTACAAATAATTAGCCGTATTTTTATAATTAAATGACACATTAACAACTTGCTTTGTAAAGAGAGAAAGAGAGAGAGAAATGAATACAAGGCGAGAGAAATTAAGTTTCGAGAAAAAATCTGTGTTTTTTTTTTTAAGAAAGAGAAAAATATAGATATAAATAAATGAGGGTGAGAGAAGTTATCATTAAATTTAAATATAAAATAATTATTGTATTAATATTTAAAAAGTAGATGCACATGGATCACACGTTTTTGAACACTAATAAATAAATTTTAATATATATATATATATATATATGTATATATAACATATAGGCACCGTTTGATTTGTTAAAAACTAACAAAAATCTCTAAAACTCTCAAACACATTTTGATCATCTCGTATTTGGAGAGATTTATAAAATTTCTATATCTATATAATAAAATATGACAAAATTTGAAAATATCTCTCTCACTGACTAAGATTTAACAGTTGAAATTGAATTTTATTCTTCAACAAGTGATTGAAATATTTTACAAATCAAAATTTTTTCGTAAAACTTTTGTTTATTTATCTCGTATCGCTAAAATACTACAATTTTACTTTTCTTTTTACTTATAAAAGTACTAAAATTATGACATATGATTTAATAAATATAAAAAATTCATAGGTTCTTGAAAAGGGAGCAACTTTATTGGGTTCTAAAAAGGGGACCCACATTTTAATAGGTTTCAAAAGTGGACTCACCTTCTCATGGGTTTCAAAAGCGGACTAGTTTGCTTAAAAATTTAATATTACTATTAAATTTATATATTTAAATTATATTAGTAATTAAATTAAAAATACAAATAAGAAATATAATCAAATTAAGAGACACAAACTGAAAAAGTTTAAATAATAATTTGGTTATTTTCTTGTAACAACAACTCTTAGTATTTTTAACATTAAAAGTAAAAAAAAATATTGAACCTAATCGGAGATAGTTATTTTTAAAATTCTAATTGTAAATTTAAATTAGTCATATTAACTATATTTATTTTATTTTATAAAAGCACGTATAATTAAAAATAATAATATTTTTTATTTAAGTTATTTTTATAAAATTAATTAAAATTTATATTTAGGTTTTATTTTTTTATTTTTACAAATATTTGAATAAAATTAGTCTTTATGGAGTGAATTTTTTTTTAAATTTTAAATTTAAATTTAAATTGATGAGATTGACTATATATATATATATATATCTATATAATAAAGCACAACACATTTCAAAAATGTCTCTTTTACAAACTAAAATCTAAATGTTGGGATTGAGTTTTATTCTTCAACCAATGGCTGAAATTTTTTACAAACTTTCTCCTCAAACTTTTTCTTATCTTTGCGTCACTTCATATTCTTATAAATCATTGAGTTGAATTTAATGATGATATCTAAAAAGTTATATTTAAAAATACAAAAATTTTACTTCTCAATATTAGTTTAGTCAAGAAGTGTCGTAAGCACTGGTTTTGCTATTATTTCTATATCCCAATAAATTTTTACAAACTTCAATATTTTTTTTTTATAAACCCCAATAACTTTTTCACATACCTCAATAAAATTTTTAACAAATTTCAACTAATCTGATATAAATATGTGGGAACGGACAAAAAAAAACTGTTTCCACGATTTATTTCTCCAATTTTTTCGTGTACAAGTCAAAAAGTTCAATAACTTTCAAAAAAATTATGATATAAATCCGTGGAAACGGATCTAAAAAATAGTTTTTACTATTTTTCTCTCCAACTTTTTACCACAGAAGTTAAAAAATTACACTATTCATCTCAAAAAAATGTGATTTGCATTAAAAACACCAAATGCCAAAAATTATCCAAAATCACTTTTTTTCTTTTTTTTTACCATTCCAAACGCTATCATAATATATTCACAAAAATTAGATTTAAATTTGACATATTTTTTAAGTATTTGGAACGATATAAATTAAACAATAAGAATTCATTTGGTAACAAAAACTAATTATTGATTTTGTCGTCACTTTTTTTTTTATGACTTTTTAATAAAAAATTATTTTTTTGAATTCTGTTTTTACAGATTTTAATTGTATTCATTAGAAAACAAATCAAAAACTTCACGCCTCAGTAAAAGCTGAAAAAAAAGTTAATTTCTTATTTTTTTAAACGAATAGTTTCATATTTTAAAACAAACATAAATTTGTAAATATTTTTTTATGAATGTAATTAATACATCTAAAAATTAAAATTTCTAAACTTAAAATTAATTTTTGGTAAAAAAAAGTTAAAAAACAAAATATTAACTTTTTTCGTATTTAAACCAACCTTGAAAAAGTTCAAAAATTCATTGACAGCACTAGTTAAAAACTAATTTTTAACTACTTAATTTTTTAATTTTTTTAAAATAAATAAAACTATCCTCTTCTATTTTAAATTTCTTTTAAACCACAAAGAGTAAATATGTCAAATTAACAAAAAAATTAAAAAATTTGACTATTAAAAAATTAGTTTACACACAAACAAATTTAATAATTAGCTATAAGAACCAAAAAAAAAAAAAAAGAGAGAGAGGGGACTAATTTTTTTTTTTTTTTTTTCAAATCTATTACGAACCCAAACTTAAACCCAAACCCAAGTGAGCCTTGCAAATAATAAATCAGGCCAAACGCAAACCCAAGTGAGTAGAGGAGCCCGAACCGAACCAATTTCCAGATCTATGGTGCCGGCAAACTCGCTGATATTCACAGTTCCCCACAAAATGCTTCGCTCTTTTTGGCTTATTTTTGGCGGTCGCTCTGTTTTGTCCTTTTTGATAACCAGCAAACAAATACGCAGTCGCTCTGTTGCTTCCCTCAACACACGCGGCCAAGTTTGACCATACTTCGAAAATAATTTATATATATATATATATATATATGTATAGACCGAAAAAAAAAGGGATTTGAAGATATACTTTAAAAGTGCTTGATATTGTATTTGCCCGATCGGATTTATTTGTTCTTTCTCGATCGGGCTTGTCCGATTGGAATTATACCTTCTTGATTGAGTTTGCTCGACTGAATTAATACTCGAATTCTTAATCAGAATCACCCGACTAGCGTCAATCGGCCTTACCGACCGAAGGCATCAGCATGACTGAATAAATCCTGACCGACCGGTGCATCTCTCTTCCCGATCGAGGTTCTGCCAAAGTGATATCATATATCAAATGTATAACGACATTTTGACATATTTCTTGATACTCGCCTATAGAGACGTAATTGGTATGAATAACTAATTTAGAAATATATTCAGTGGGATCTATTGATACAGTTGGTTAAACTTGATTGGAGGAAAATGTGAACTGGTGCAACGCAGGCGATACACCCCCAATATATAAAAATCTCTTTTCTCTTCCAAGTATACAAACAATACACTATTTACTTAATGTTACTCTGCTGAATTATTCGTTAAAAGCTTATTTTGCTAATTTAAGTATTGGAGACTATTTTACAGGCACCACACTAATGTCAAGGCAGCGTTTCGAGTTCGGGTTGAACTATCTGTAGTACTCCTGATTCACTGTACCATCAGTTCTATTCGAAGTGATAAAAATTCTGAAAAATAATAAAAAATATTAAAAAATTCTAAAAGTTATTCGTTCTTTATCTCAGTGCATGAAATATGAATTTATAATTTATCTCATTTTATGTCATTTTATTTTACTTTTTATCATTCTAAACGGACGCTAAATTTAATGGATTCAAATATATTTATATTTTTTTAATTAAAATAATATAAATGTATCCGATAAATTAAAATTTAACCGCTCTAAATCAACATTTTGGAGCTGACTTAGCATCGCAGCGTCAGCCATCCTTTTCAGAGAAATCATCTCAGCTGGGAGTGTATCGGTATGTTTTATATTTTCCGTCTCTGCAGGACGGAAAGCCTTCGAGTTATATATATATATATATATAAATCTTTCAAAAGCAATTCACTGGTTCTTTGCACAGAAGAAGTGACAGTACCGAGACGGTGATTTCCTATAGGAGATATAACGGGTGGGTTTCTCCCTCTCTTGACGCTCTGTTAACAATTTCCTTTTCTCAAAATCTCAATTGTTCCACTAGCTATTGGAAAGTAATTAATTATAACCTCAAATTTAGATGCTAAACTTTTTACCTGAAAGTTTTGTATATAGGCCTTACACGTTACACGACGTAATCTATACATGTAGGACATGGCGCTTTTGGATCTCTTCATCGTGTCATCAATTCCAGTCCTGAAAGTTCTATTGGTGACTGCACTGGGTTCCTTTCTTGCATTAGATCATATTAACGTTTTAGGGGAGGATGCGATGAAGCAGCTGAACCGCGTAAGTGTCTATCCCATCCATTGTAATTTTTTTTTTCTTTCTTTTGGTTATGATTCGTTTCTCTGGTACTTGTATCACTTGTTACATCCCTGAAAATACCGAGCATTTTACAATCCTACATTTGCAGCGTAGTTAGTTTATGGAAGGCAAAGAAACTGATCCAGAAATGTATACATAACAATGTTGTATGTACTTGGTAGCCATGCTTGTGTTCTATTTCTTTCAATTTCTGCTTTTGTTTTCAATGTACACAACATATGTTCTATGTACTTGACGAGACATGAAAAAAAAAGAAAAGAAAAGAAAAATCTCCTCTGGGTTCATGCATATTTGCGTGTGTGTATAAATTAAGGTTTAGTGACATCTAACATAATTTCACAGATAGAAATTACAATGAAATGTTGTTGTAAATGCAAGTGCTTCTCTGCTCCTTCCCCTGGACTTGCTGTCCTGTTTGTTCACCCTCTGCTTACTTTGTGATTTGTAACCAAACATCCTCTGCAATTGATACTAACTGGAGTGTTTTCTGCTGTTATCAGATCGTATTTTTTGTATTCAATCCAGCACTTGTTGCTAGCAACTTAGACAAAACCATAACATACAAAAGCATGATTAAGTTGTGAGTTTTTTCTTTCTTTCTTTCTTTATTTCATTGTTTTAACCATTTCCTCGACTTGTGTAATGTATAATGAAAGTTTGTATATACTTCGTTGGGTAAATTTCTCTCTCTTAAATGGTGTGGATTAACTTTAGTTGATTGGTTAGGTGGTTCATGCCTCTCAATATCCTGATCACCTTTATTGTTGGTTCAGCCCTTGGATGGGTTGTTCTTCAGATCACAAGACCCCCTCCACATCTCCGAGGCCTTGTACTCGGGTGCTGTGCTGCAGGTAAATATAAATCAATGTGTTTGATATACTTCTACATGCAGAACATGGTGCTCTTAAGTAGGTCAGCCTAATCTAGATGATATCTCATTTCAGTTTCCCTGATAGCTTATCCTTACTGTTTTCCAAATTTGAAGGCATTTATAGTCCTTTTGTACAACTAAGGTACTATTAGGCTCTGTTCGGATAATTAGGGATTTCAAATCAATGAATATGAGATTAAATTGTATTAAAATATAAGTAATAAGGTTAATTTATTTAATAAGATATGAAAGTTTTTCTAATAATCACTACCAAAGCAGTGATGCTAGTATTTTCTAAAATGACAAAGTCACTGTTATGAAGGATTTCAAATAACTCCTTTTTTGTGATGATTTCAATTCCCTCATAAATCATCATATTAAACTAATCCCTATATAAACTAATAAAGTTATATTTAACACTAAATCCCTTCATTTTAAATCCACAAATACAAACATGACCTCAGGTGCAGTTTAATCCATTTAGTACATGCACATTAATGTGCATTGTCATAGGAGTTGAGTATTTGAATTCAGATAGAAAGCTAACACAGAATGCAAGAACTCTCATTAACATTGTCGAGATTTATATGGAGGAAAAGCTCCTAGCCTTCTACAGTAGTTGGTGATGGTGAAGCATGTGGTTGAAAACAGAAGTTACCATCATCATTACAAAGCTGGGGCTACAAGAGTTCTTGATTTTATTTTCAATTAGATGGATCAGTGATTTCATTGAGAGAATGCGATTCACTTTGCTGGGTTGCTTTCAAGATTGGGTAGAGGTCAGCGGAATATACGGCAGTGTCATGCCCCTGACAGCTGCTAATATACTTCTTTGCTTCCTGCAGGGTTCAAATTCTTTGAACCCATAATTTTTGTATATAATATCATTAATGAGTAAGCTTGTAGGTCCACTTGGCAGTATATCCAGCCAATATGTTCTTCTGGAACTGACATTTAAAAAAGACTAGAATATATAAATGAAATATAGAATTTCTACCATTATCCATGGAGTCTTACAGAATTTGTTAACATTGGACCAATTTGTTAGTGGAAAATAAAACATAAGTAATTCAAGAATCATTTCCCTGAAATACTTCACGCTCCAAACTAGGTTGACAGATGTTTTCAAGACCATCTTGTTTTTATTCCTAGATAATAGAGTCCTAGGCACACAAGAAAACCGGCACTACTTTGAGATGACTAAAAATGTGAACTCCTTTGTCATTTATGAAGATTTTTTATTTATTATTGATCAGGAAACATGGGAAGCATGCTTATCATTTTAATCCCAGCAATTTGTAAAGAGAAAGGAAGTCCGTTTGGATCTCCGGATGTTTGTAAGCAATATGGACTTGCATATGCTTCACTTTCAATGGCCGTATGTTCTTTTCTTTTCCTTCTCTCAGAAAACTGTTAAACATCTGCAAATATATGTGTTTGTGTGTGGATCTACTCTAGAAATAGCTCAAATGAGATGCACTAATAAAAATAAATAGAGATCCTAAGTTATAAAAAAGAAAGAAGAAAGAAGAACTTTTTTGCAGCTATACTTGTGGATTCATATGTTTGGCTTTTCAAACCATTTAGGTGGCATTTGATTTACATCTCTATTTTTTGTTTTCTATTTTCTGTTCTATGTATTTTATGTTTTGAAAATCTCAAAATAAAGAAAACAAAAAACGCATTTGATTTGACGTTTTCTATTTTTGTGTTCTTGAGATTTTCTTTATTTTGGGTTGATGCTCAAAATAATTTTTTACTATTTTACATTTCATGTGTAAACTCATTTTCTGTTTAAACTCATTTTCTATTTTCTAAAACAGATAATGAAAATACAAGTAACCAAATACGTTTTGAACTGATTTCCTTGTTTTCAAAAAATGTAGAATGAAAAATTGACTCAAAACAGGTATACCAAATAGTACCTTAGTTTAATGCTCAATTTTTTGGTTGATAATGGCAAGGGACTTACACAGCATTTCCATGTTGCTTGTTGTCGCATTAGGTAGGGGCTGTTTATTTGTGGTCCTATGTGTATAACATTGTGCGCATTTTTTCAAGTAAGAGCTCAAAAGAAGTTGAAATTAATGATACTTCAGTCCATAAGTATTCTCAAGAAACCTCAATATCACAACGGCAGAGTTGCGAGGAGCTGTTACTTTCTTCAAAGGACTTTGTTGTATCCGAGGACCGGATAGATCGAGTTGCACTGCCTTGCACTAGATTTGAGCAGCAATCTCAGGTTGTTTCCTGCTTTACATTTTTATCCGCAGCATATACCCTAATGTGCAGAGACTATACATTGTTCCTTCCGCATTCTTTAATTTTTCATGAGTATTGAAATCAGTTTGAATGCCTATGAGAGGAGGGTTGAGTTGTGTTTACTAAAAAAACTTGTGTGTCCCACTTTGCTAAGATGTGGTTTGTTTGTAGGTGTTTATATCCTCAATCCCATTGCTATAATTTTTTGACTTTGTATGTTGGGGTGTGTTTACCTACTATTGTATGTCTCATATTTATAAGAAATGGTTGTGCGTGTGAAAATGTGAAGTATAATTTTTTGAAAGGTAAGTCATTTGCTTATTTTGTGTGGAATTTCAATAACTAATTTTTTTGGACCAAAACAAGTTTAGTGTAATGCATATGTATTTTTGAACTACAATCCCCCATATTTTCTTATGAGGTTTCTACATATATCTAACGTGCATTATCTAGCGTATTTTACAACTTTGTCATATGTTTATGTTGTTTTCATCTTTTCAAATTTCCTTTCTCATTGGTAAACCTAACTCATGCGAACTAATTAAGATTTGAAATTTGAGTTTTATGACAGGTGCCAATTTTTTATAAAGCAAAGCAATATTTTTGCATGCTTTCAAGAAATATCAACCTAAAGAAGATATTTGCTCCTTCAACTACTGGAGCGGTATGACCTTATTACCAATCATTTTCTGTGTTGACAACTTTCTTTGTTGCTTATGATTTAGGTCATTGTTCTTTGTGGCACACTTACCGCACAGATGGATCCATTAACTATGGATGCATGTACATCTGAAATTTACAGCATCAATGCCAGCATGTTCCTCTGATCTCGAACATCAATCCTATCTCAGTCGGAAGAAAAGATGTGGGGAAATCCGGGAGAATTCATAAACAATGTGGTTTCGGTTATTTAAGCAAATTAAAGGTTCTTTTAGTATTTTCTCCATTGTTTGAAATATTTTTCTTTAGGGTCCACCGCAAGGCCAATGGTGCAAGCATTTACCACACAACTTAGCTAAAGGAATTCATTTGCTATGAATTTTGAAAGGAATGATTTCCTATTTGAAGAATAGTTGTGGTTTGGCACTTGATGGGATTTCATAATTTAAGGTTGACTAGGTCATAAAGCTATGAAGTCTCCACTGTACAAATCAAATACACCAACCAAAGCATAACAAAGCAGAGAGTGACAAAGATGTGAATCCATGTTCGAGCCCTGTACCCATTTTTTCCCTCTTTTGAATGCCCCCAAACAGGCTCCATTTCTTGATGTATAAATGTGTGGGGGCAATAGCTTCATCAAAGACACCTGTGAGTGGCAATGATACCTTGTCTGAACTGCTTGCTTTGCTCTTTTACAGATTGTTGGTTTCATAGTTGGAGTCGTACCTCAAATCCGTCTGTTAATGATTGGTGATGCGGCTCCTCTTCGTGTGATCCAAGATTCTGCTTCTTTACTGGGGTATAAATTCCATCACTAAATCAATTTCACCGTAAAGATTGGCTTTTGGAATGTGCAAATTATGGTCCAAAGAAAATCTATAAAAAGATATTCTTAAACAAAACCAATTAAGCCACTGGAATGGCCTGATTTTATGGACCTGCAGTCAACGGCCATGGAGCTTGTTTGCAGAAGTTATTACAAAAGTGATTTTTATTCTAGGCTTGTAATTATTTTGAGGTACAGAGTGACAAGTTTTTTTGTCTTTCCTTACAACTCCAACCAATGACTGATGAAATAATCATGTTTTGACATTATTTTTGGGGTTCTAAACAGTTTTCTTTGTGCTATAGTTCTTAAACTTCCTCTCTTACTGCAGAGATGGAGCCATCCTGGCTCTTATGTTGATAATGGGAGGGAACCTCCTTAAGGGTAACAAGCTATTCTGTTGGTCTTAATTTTTAGTCTGGGCTAATTTTGGCTCAGATTGGTACTTATAAAAGAAATGTACTTAAGTTATTGATCATTAACTTCTCTGTGTAGGTCTACGAAGATCAGGAAATCAAAAGGCGATCATCATTTGCATCATTGTTACTCGCTACATCATCCTGCCTCTGATAGGAATAGCCATTGTAAAAGGGGCATTGCATTTTGGTTTGGTGCAAGAAAATCCATTGTATCAGTTTGTTCTTTTGCTTCAATTTGCGGTTCCACCCGCAATGAACATGGGTATGATAATCATTCTAACTAAGCTGCAAATCTCATGCGTGTCACACATATTTTTAATTCAATTTTCTTATTGTTTCCCCCCTTTATTATCTCGTATCTATGATGGTATAGCAAAATTTGGATGACCTTTGTTTTCCAAGAAATTAAAATCAATTGTGCAGCCTAACATTTTTTTACAACAAATGCAATCGCATCCTTTGTTATCTTTTATTCAACTCTTCATTTCCCTAGTTGAAGTGACCAAATTTTTGTGACCCGGGGTCTATATATATCAGCTATTGGAATGTTCCAATATCAAGAGAAGTGGTATATTATACGGCAAATCGTGCATTGTTACATAACTTTTTTTTTATATATGTACATCGGACCTGAAGGTTCTGCAAAGTGGTACATTATATAGCAAGTTATGCATTATTACACAACTCTTTTTATATATAGACATTGAACCTGAGGGGTCTGCGTTGTATTTTCACTACGGACTCAATATTGGAAAAATACAATCACTGAATAAGTGTAATTATCATCGAGTCCACACTCACTAATCTAACAGTTGAATTTATCCAATACTGAGTCTGCTACGAAAATGCACTGTTTTATGTTGATGGAAACCCGCAGCCCCTTTCGGGTGTGGAGCCCACTCGTGGCAGGCAACCTTTATTTCCTCTTCTTTTTTCTTCTACGTCCATTTTTTTTTTTTTTTTTTTTACAGAGTTAGTTGTCAGGGGCTAGCTTTATCAGTCATGTTTTGGGATTACTGAGCTCATGGAAAGACTTGACAACTCAAGCATAGTGATGTATGTAATCAATTAATCTGTATGCAGGCACCATAACCCAGTTGTTTGGAGCCGGTGAGAGTGAATGTTCTGTCATTATGCTGTGGACTTATGCAATGGCTTCAATTTCACTTACTCTTTGGTCTACCCTCTTCATGTCTTTGGTGGCTTGATTTGGTTAGGGAAATATCATTACACATTACATATACTCATCGTAACTGGGCAACATCAAGTTGTGTAGTTCCCTTCGATATCGTTACATAAACTTTTTCTCTCCCTCTGATGGTATATATATATCTCTCTATGTATACATATCTATGTATACTTGTACATTTGAAAATGGGTTTCTAGGTTTTTATTTCTTGTTATGGATTCTTGAAGGGAAAGAGTTGTTTCTGTCTTATTTTATATAACTTAATATACGCTCTACTTCGGGTAATTTTTTTTTCTTACCCAAAAAATAGATTTTGATTATTCTTAATCTGTGCTTTGAATCTAGTCAAAAAAAGGTGATATCTCCTTTTTGTGATTCAGTGAGTTGTTATACTTTCTGTTTGTTTTAATTTATTATGTACTTAGAGATCTCTTTGCCCCCTCTATCTCTTTTCTTGATATCTATTAATTTTTATCTTTGTTGTTTGAAAAAATTGGGACAATTCTGTAACTTTCTTTTCATTTCTTAAAATCCTAATTTTCTATTCTTTACAATTTGATCATTGCCTAAGAATACACTAAGAATATATCTAGTTCTTACTTAAACTAGTTTAATTACCTGGCAAAACTTGACAAAAATCTTACTCTATTTTCGAAATATGTTAATAAAATGTTCAAAATTTTTGGAAGTTTTGCTTCTCATTGATGACAACAACTCAAAGAGAATTTGTTATAATTTGTTGATGCTGTCTCATCAATATAACTTGGTCTAACAAACTAAGGCTTCATTTGGGAAGAAAAAAAAAGTTTTTTTTTTTTTGTTTCTTCATATGCAAATCTAAAAAAGCTAGCTTTTTTAATTTGTTGTTAATTTAACATTTTTGCTCTTCATGGTTTATAATAAGTTTAAAATACAAAAGAATAAATTTTATCTTTACACCATTTGTATTTTGAATTAAAGTAAAGTTGTGAATGGAAATATGAACTACATTTGATATAAAATGCAATTTTTAAATTTATTAAGAGCCAAAACTATTATAATTGACTGATTTTTTAAAATTTTCAACCTAAAGTATAAGAGGTACAAAAATAAGTTTTTCATAATTTTTTAACATTTTTCAATACACCAAGCACACTCTTCGTTAGTTTGTTATACTACGGCAACACCATTACAATGAATATTTTCTCCTCACAGTGGTAGTATAATAAGCTCCTCGTAGATATATGCAGTTGATATGACAGAACAAGCATTGGGTGCGTGCATGTGTGCAATCTGGTAGCAGTTTAGTAACATTTAGTCGAAGCAAAACCAATATCTAATTCTCATTAGACAAATCAAGCTAAAATTTTTAGACAGTAAAATAAAACTTAAAAAACATGCTTTGGGGAAGCGAGTAAAATACATTAGACAGTTAGCATCATCAGACTTCAGTCGTCAGTCCAGGGTCAAGGCATTTCAGAAACAGGCCCTATCCAGATCATCAAAATAAGGATGTTCCATGGCTTTCTTAGCCGAAATTCGCTTTGAGGGTTCATACCGCAGCATCTTCTGCAAAAGCAAAAGATTCTTATTTTTTATTTTGGAATGTATCAAATGAAGTTCTGAATATATATAGCAATAATTCTCATGCACTAAGGAGCAGATTAATCTTACTGATAGCAGGTCTAGCCCATCCTCATCCAAATTTGGGAACGACAAGGTCTGAGGGCTCCACTGGGGGTATTCATGCCAGTTCATTAGCTTGCTTACTCCTGGCCACACTTCTTCATTTGGAGTACCCAACAACCTGCATCACAATCCAAGTTTAAGGAAATAAAATATGGGCAAAAAGATATTGGAAAAAAGAGAGAGAGCGAGAGAGAGGGAGGAAGAGAGAGAGAGAGAAGTCACAACAGTGAAAATGGGTGGTTATCTATTGAAACCTGAAAATATGTAGCAGCTGCTGCAGTTCAGAGTCTCCAGGGAAGAGTGCTTGCTTTGTGACTAGCTCAGCTATAGAGAGAGGACATAAGTTTTGTACAGCCGCAGATGTGCAATTATCTCAAATAAACACAAGTTTAGGATTCATATAGTGGAGAAACTTACCAAATATGCAGCCAACAGACCACATATCCACTGCTGTTGAGTAATGTGTAGCCCCCAAAAGTACCTCAGGAGCTTTATACCACAGGGTCAATATCCGTAGCAACAACCAGACTCTGCTTATGAACAAGCTGCTAATGTTTTACACTGCGTAGTGAAATATGAGCACAAGTACCCCATGAGTATACTTCTTAATTGGTAGAGTAAATGCTCGAGAGTCGAGCCAATCCGAGGTCTGCTATTTTAAGCATCATCGTCTTTCGGTCCATCAACAGATTGTGAGGCTTAAGGTCCCCGAGTTATCAACAGAGTGTAGTAAGGGCCTTAAATTTGCGTCGTTCACAAAGATTAAAATCTCAATTTTGGCAAGGCGGCTCGGTGGAAACGAAACATTTTGAAAATATTTCTGAAAGCATTTCAGAAATGTTTCGAGAATAGCACAAAAATATTAATTATATCTATATATGTTTAGAAGTACTTATTGAAATTTATACAAATACATAAAAACTTAATAATAAAATAGTTAAGGAACTTATTGTTTTGATATATGTTATATTTTTGATGCGTTTATTATTTTTTAAACGTTTTACAGATTGTGAATGATTGATAAACTATGCCCAAGAGGCTCATACCATACATAGAGAAGTAGAATCTAAATGGAAAATTTTCAAGAAAGGTCTTTTCCTTAATCATACATTGTGTATAAAACACAATGCTGCCATCTTGATCTCACAATGATAATGGATACATGGCTTTCATGAATTTAGTAGTATGATCAATGCTCCCACGATGCGTCCTCCGGAATTCTTGGGCAATTCAATCAATAGAAATTAACGTGTGTGTGTGTGTGTGTGTGTGTGTATGCCTAACTCGCCTTATGGCCCAACCGGCCCTGCTACCGTGGAAGAGGAGCAGATAGGAAAGAGAGGGCAAATGGAGCTAAAATTTTTCCGCACAATCAACGTTTTTTTCTTATATCATATTCGCGGTCCTCGTCCTCCTCCTCATCATGCCTTTTGAAGTTCAGTGGATCATAGTTGGCTATACTAGACGATATCCAATCTTTGTTGCCACCGCCCTAGTACTTCTGCCTCCTTCATAATTACATAGCATATGTGCCTCAACTTCAAAGTGGTTTAGATCAGCAGGAATATAATGTGCCCATTCATCTGATGGCACATAGGCCACGTATAGGTGTGGTTCACGTAGTTCAAGATTAATTCCATAAGCAACAAAAAATTCCTCAGGCGATAGTAAACTAACTACATCTCCGTAAACAGCACAAAAAGCATGCGAAACAGAAATCCGAGGCACAGCAGTGCCCTGACACGTGAACCATTTTGGAATCTCACTTCTGGGAAGAGCAACACGAACCCCCTCTTTCTTACCAATAGAAACTCTCTGCAGCAGCAAGAGATTTAAATCACTTTTTAATTAAAAAATCACATCCACATACGTTATTAACTAACTAACGTTCAGCTTAATTTCAAAAAGAGAGAGAGAGAGAGAGAGAGATGAGCAAATATCATAATTATTAAGTGCTAAGTACGTACAGTACCTGAGAGAACCATTGCATAACTGTATCCAAAAAGCTGTCCTCTTGATTTTCTACCAGACCGAAGCAATTCACTAATGAAATATGATTCAAGCTTTCACTACACCTGCTAAATACACCTGGAACTACTTTTTTTAATGATGTACAATTATTTGCATATAGCCCTTCTAGTCGAGATGGAAGCTTTGGCAATGCCTCAATGTTGGTTTCGGTTAGATCTAGCCACCACAAATTTTGTAAGCAGCCGAGATCATTTGGAAGGACTCCATCTAATATATGAGCACCACGCAGATCTAGACGTACTAAGCCACCCAATTTTGTTAAACAAGACAGAGCCAAACCAATGTCATTTTCGTCGCATTCTCTTGGGAGAGAGCCAGGAAAAATGGTTGAGCTCCCAGATTCCCATTCCATCCTCCCCTTACACTTCCTCAAGTATAACCATCCCAGTGATGCCGAGGATGGTATTTGTTTAATAGCACTGCCTTCAGCATCAATTTCCCTCAAAGTTTGCATATTACTTATATTCCCAGGTAACCTTGTTATCTTTTTACACCCTCGGAGTGAAATTTTTTCCAGTACACTGAGTTGCTCAATTGACGAGGGTAATTCTTTTATACTGGTGCAATCCAAATAAAGTGCTGACAACTTCTCCATTGGAAAAAAAAATGTGGAAATAATGAATATAAAATTCATTGTACCTTTAGGATGCGGAAAACTTTTGATTCAGGATCTTCGCTTACTTTACGAGCTCCTTTGTCACGTACGTAGATTTCTGAACAGATCTTTGCTCGCTTTTATAGAATACTACCAGAGTATCTACAAAGCACACGAACCAAAACCCTAGGGACTAAGATGGTACCCTAGAGAGAACCAAGAGAGAATAAATGGAGAGAGAGAGGAATATTCATTGTTCTTTATTCAATACTAGTTTGTGTCTATATATAATAGCGAGATGCCTAACTCATCTCAACCACTAAAGGGATAGAGTTAGATATTAACTCAACTATTCAAATTAAGAGATCAACCTTATCTCTCAAACATATAGAATTATCCCAACATTAGAACTTATCTAGTGTCCTACTTTGAGTCAAACAATGCCTATGTGGACGTACCACAGGGCAATACAACATCTCCCACTCGGACACATAGGGAATATATATCTCTCATCCAAAATTTACTCATCCTGTTCATCTCTTCATACGGGTAATGGATCGTGCGACCAAAACGAGAAAGTCTAAAATGAGGAATGTTATATTAAGTTACCATCTCACTAATATAACATTACAACTCCAAGTCTCGTTTATACCCCAAATCATCAAATCACACTAGATCTAGCACCTCTAATCCCTCTTGTAACACATACAGAGTCATGCTAGATCTCACATTATATTTGCACTCATGATTATATCAAAAAAAAAAAACTAACAATGACATAATCGCCCGGGCTATGAGTTACAAAACATTAGTGTGGTATCAAATGACTTTCCCTTATACATTATGTTTGTCCATCTAAACTTGACTGCTTTCCTAGACATGCTCCGTTGGACCGTATAATTCATGGCCCTTGGATAACATGCTAAAGTAGCAACATCAAGTCTCAACTTCAAAACATAAGTCTAAGTCCCAAAGGGTATGAGATGGAACTAATAGTCCAGAAGTCTCACACAGTGACGAAGAAAGAGATTTATTTCGTCACCCCTTCCCACGGTCGCTTAGTAGCACATACAGTATGATATGTATGCTATGGTGGAGCTCCCACTTAGGGTTAGTCACGCTCTAACACCATACGAATCTTAGTCTAGTCGCTTCTCATAGCGCCTAACTTGAGCCTCTCGAGACAGTCACTCAATAGTGCCTTCTCATGAGTCTCACATTCGGCTATTCTCAGGTTTCATGGAGACATGGATGTACTCCATGTTCGACTAATGTAGTCTCATCTTAGCTCAATGCTAAGGCGACTTATGATAACTCAATCCTTGTCGCTTTAAAAGCGCCATGGAAATCACTACTTCATAGTGTGATCATCTATGTCTCATCCTGCTCGCTATTCAAGCGCCAGGGTGATCACCCGTGTGAGTGGGCTGACCAAAACCTGGTGACTTTACTCATATGACTAGATATGTGCACTAATTAAATAAAATAATATGCAATCAAAAACATATTTTATTAATGCATAGAAAAATGTCCATCATACAAAAAAAATGTCAAACCCTACGTAAACCCAAGACCATAACATGTCTGCGAAAAATATCTCTCGGTATGGGTTTAGTCATGGGATCAGCAACCATGTCGATGGTGGGGACATACTTTAGGACAACCTGACCTTGCGCAACAATGTCTCTAATGAAATGGTAACGAGTATCAATGTGCTTGGATCTACCATGGTATTTTGGATCTTTTGCAAAAGCTATGGTAGCTGTGTTATCACAATGAACCACAACAGCCTCGCCCAAGTGCCCTGTAATGCTCAAGCTCTGCAAGAATCTCCTCAACCATAAAGCTTCTTGCACAGCAGTAGTACAAGCAATATACTCTGACTCCATGGTGGATAAAGAAACACATTGTTGTTTCTTACTACACCATGAAATGGCTCCTCCTCCAAGTATGAAAGCATAACCCGATGTGGATTTGCGCTTATCTCTGTCAGCAGATCCATCTGCGTCACTATACCCAGCTAATTTCATACTTCCACCTTGATAGCATAAAGCGAAGTCTGCAGTCCCTCGCAAATATCTAAATATCCTTTTAACTGCAACCCAATGGGCAGCTCCAGGATTACTTTGGTATCGGCTAACCATACCAACAGCAAAACATATGTCAGGTCGAGTACACATCATAGCATACATCAGACTTCCAACTGCACTGGCGTATGGAACATTGGCCATTTTTTTTCTCTCTTCCTCTGTTCTAGGACACTGATCAATGCTAAGAGTTCGACCTTTCTCCATTGGAGTGTCTATGGGTTTTGAATGGTGCATACGAAATCGTTCTAGGATCTTCTTTATGTAAGTCTCCTGGGACATACTAAGAAGTTTCTTAGAGCGATCTCTGGAGATCTTAACCCCAAGCACATAATCTGCCTGCCCCATGTCCTTCATCTCAAATGTGGAGGACAACCACTTCTTAGTGGCGACAATCATCTCCATGTTATTTCCAGCTAATAAAATGTCATCCACATAAAGTGAGAGAACAAGAAACTTATCTTTTTCTCTTTTGACATACACACAATGGTCTTCTTCGATCATCATAAATCCCACAGAGAGAATGGCTTGATGAAATCGAATGTACCATTGTCTAGACGATTGTTTCAGGCCGTAAATAGAACGCTTTAAGCGACAAACCTTTCGCTCTTGTCCTTCAACCTGAAATCCTTTTGGTTGATCCATATAGATCTCCTCGTCTAGTTCTCCATTGAGAAATGCTGTCTTCACATCCATTTGAAACAATTCCAAATCTAAATGTGTGACAATAGCTAGAAGGAGGCGAATGGAGGCAAATCTCACCACAGGAGAGAATGTCTCCTCATAATCTATGCCCTCCTTTTGGGTATAGCCCTTCGCCACGAGTCGAGCCTTGTATTTGTCAATTGACCCATCCGCTTTGCGCTTGACCTTCAGAACCCACTTGTTACCGATGGCCTTGCGCTTAGGTGGAAGGTCAACTAACTCCCATACATGATTCTTAGCCATTGAGGTCATCTCTTCTTTCATAGCAGCTATCCATTTTTCAGATGCAGGTGAATTCAATGCTTCCTCATAGGAGGCAGGCTCATCAGCATCCACAGAGGCAGTCATGAAGGACTCTCCTTCAATCTCAAAGCGTCATCGAGGAACTATTCCACGACTGCTTCTGCGCAATTGTGAATCCTGAGAGTCTCCTAGTGGCATACTTCCACTAGGTAAGAAAATGCTCCCACTATTTCTAGCAACCAAAGGATGAGGTTGTGATGCCTCATCTTGCCTATGAGATAAAGGTACATCTTCTTGAGGTTCTTCTAACTCATAGAGTTCAAGATCCCCTTTAACTTCACCAATACTTGGAAAATCATTTTCAAGAAACTCCACATCGCGTGACTCTACCTCTGTCATTCCTCCATCTGGGTGTTCACCGTACATAACGTAGCCTTTTGAGTGTTCAGAGTATCTTAAGAAGACACACTTATTAGCTCTTGGGCCCAACTTCCCATACTTATGGGAAGTATTGTGAACATATCCCGCAGAGCCCCATGGACGTAAGCCTTCTAGATTAGGCTTTCTATCATTCCATAACTCATATGGAGTGGAAGGAACTGACTTTGAAGGCACTCGGTTAAGTATGTAGGCAGCAGTTAAGAGAGCATCTCCCCAGAAACTTATCGGGAGATTTGCCTGTGCCATCATTGACCTAACCATATCCAAAAGAGTGCGATTCCGTCTCTCTGCAACACCATTTTGTTGCGGAGTACCTGGAATCGTTAATTGTCTGCGTATCCCTTTTTCCTCACATAATCCTTTGAACTGATCAGAAAGATATTCTCGGCCTCTATCAGTACGAAGGACTTTTAAGTTCCTTTCTTTTTGATTCTCAACCTCAGTTATGAAGCGTTTGAAACAATCCAAAGCTTCAGAACGGTGAGCTAACAGATATACTGAGCCAAAACGTGAGAAATCATCTATAAAGGTAATAAAATAGGATGCGCCATGTCGTGCCTTCACATTCATTGGTCCGCAAATATCTGAATGGACTAGCTCTAAAGGATGACTGGCCCTATTGGCCTTACCAAAAGGCTTTCTGGATGACTTTCCAGCCAAACAAGGTTCACAAGTAGGTTGGCTTACTTTAGTGAGAGAGCCCAAGAGCCCTTCTCTAGCTAATCTAGCCATCCTTTCTTGCCCTATGTGACCCAGTCTAGCATGCCATTTAACAGAATCAGATATAATATTAGAAGAAGAAGATGTGATAAAAGTTAAATTATTATAAAAATCTATATCCAAATCCAGTGCAAAAAACTCATCTCTTAAACTACCATGACCATAAAGCGTCCTATCAAGATAAATGGACAAACCACTACCTTCAAAATGAAAAGAAAAACCTAAGTTTAATAATGCTAAAACTGAAAGCAGATTACATCGGACAGTGGGTGCATAAAGCACATCATGTAAGAGCAAAGTGCGTCCAGTACGCATCTTGAGCTGGTAGGTGCCAACTCCCAGGACATCTTCCTGCGCTCCATTCCCCATTATGACTGCATATTTACCCGCTGGGACCCGACGATAATCTACATATCCAGCTCGATCCATTGCTACATGTTTGGTTGCTCCTGAGTCTACAATCCAACCAAGGAGAGAATGAGCAATATAAACATGTGAGCAAACAAAATTGAAAGAGCTAGTGCTAGGGTTTACCTTCTTCGGCTCGTTACACTCAGAAGCGAAGTGACCCTTGCGACCACAATTATAGCATTTGAGCTTAGACTTGTCTTTCTTTCCACCACGCTTGCCTCTACGGCGCTTGGTTCCCTTGCCAACTTGAGGCGCAAGATTTTGGAGTTTGCCTTGTCTTGCTCCTTTTTGTTGTCCTTTGCGCTGGGGCCTTTTTCCCCTACGCTGTCCAACCTGAACGACAAGTGCAGCACTACGGTTTGCATCTCTGCGCTTCGCTTCAAGCTCAAGGTGACGTGAGACATCATCAAAAGTTTTGATGCTCTCATTGTGCGTAAGCACAAGTTTCACCTGACTCCATGGATTCTCAGGTAAAGACCTAAGAACCGCCAAAATCTGCTGCTCTTCAGTGAGATCATTGCCAGCTGCCTTCATTTCTCTAATCATGGCAGACATCACCCTAAGGTGCTCCGCCATGGTGTGTTTGCGGTCCATTGTATATTGGTTGAACCTCAAGGTTAAGGCACGTAGCCTAGTGGCAGTGGTACCACCATATTTTAGGCGCAATTGATCCCACATTTCCTTAGCAGTGGAGAATTTCTCAAATTCTCCAATGAGATCATCATGCATGCAGCTTAACAAAGTAAAGCGCGCACTCCTATCTCTTTTTAACCAAGTTTGATAAGCCTGTTGGTCACGGCGATGCTGAGCCGTTGTACCTTCAGTAGGTGCAACCATGTTGTTGGTTAAATGGTCGAGCAATTCTTGCTCATTAAGGAGGTACTGAACCTTCCTATGCCACATATCAAAGTTATTGCCATCAAGTTTCTCTCCCTTGTTAAGTTCAGCAATAATGTTCTTTGAGGCCATTTCACTACATACAATTTGCGCAAGGAATTTTAATTAGGCACATATCTATTATTGTTATTTATTTTAAAAAATTAATTAGACTACAAAATTCTTTTCCACATTATAAAATCGAAAATTTCGCACTTTTGGTGCTAATAATCATCTCTTATAATGTAAATTAGAATAAAGTATCTAATTATTTTTAAAATAAAATATGGGAACGACTCCCACTTTCCACAAGGTTTATACAACACATGCATATTATTAAAAAAAAATGTGAGTCCTATAAGACTCTTTTGGTATAACTGATGCTCATGCCAAAATAATTCAAAGTTTACAAATTTAATGCGAAACACATCCCCTTACAAGGCTTCAAAAAAAAAAAACATCATTTTTACATGGCCAAAAATAAACCTACTACATCATGCTAATAAACATAAATAAATGGGGATGCCGCACCTCCTTTGTATTCTAAGAATTATTTTGGAATAATAAATAACAATAAAATTCATGAGCATCATAAAACACCAATTCTTCCTCCATTTAATTTCTCATACAAATACATAGTTTATATTAAATGGAGGTTACTAAGCTCACATCTAAAGGAGTTAGTATATGGTCCATTTTTTTTTTTAAATGTCAAAACACATGCCCATATGGCACAATTGGATGAATACACTAAATATTCATTCATGTAAATAAACAAATTATTTATCCACAGAATATAAATAAACAAATTAATTATTTATGAGCTATTAGAATATAATTAAACGAATTAATTATCCATGTGCCATTAGAATATAATTAAACAAATTAATTATCCGTGAGCTAAAAATAATAATTAAGCAAAAATAATTATTCATGCATGAGCTATTAAAATATAATTAAACAAATTAATTATTCATGCATGAGCTACTAAAATATAATTAAACAAATTAATTAAATACCTAGAACACATCTTTGCATAAGGCCCAATAACATAAAACCCTTTAAAACAAGTAAGTGGGGAATTAAATTTCAATTTTTTTTTTGTTTTATTTCAAAAAAACATTAAAACATAAATTTATTATTATTATTACACATAAATAAAAAATTTCCAAAAAATTGAACCAAAAACATCAACGCAATATGCAATGCACTTGTATATACATACGGAACATATATACATATATTTTGTTATGTTGGACAAACCAACAGAATGTCTAGCTTGGTTGAATTGGTCTAAGGTGTCAATTTCAAGTTCTGGTCCAAGAGGGTATGGGTTCGAATCCAATTCCCAGCAATTCTGTTTTATTGTATTTTGCACTAAAAATACTTGCATTGTTGGACTTACCCTTCCACCGCACAGAACGGGAGGTTGCCAGACGCTGTGCTCAATTTTCTAGCATATAAAAATAATTTAATATACAATTTTTCAGCATATAAAAGGATCCTGCACTGGCTGCGTGAGGCATTCAAAGTCCACAAAAAAAAGCAAAGTATCATGGTTTCTGAGCCTCCACAAAGAGGGCATAGCCTAACACGGCTGCTGGACTTTTTGTTAAAAAAAATCTAGAACACGTGACAATAAGATCTAAATTTTAAACAAATTAAAAATTAGATCTACTAAAAAAAAGAGCGAAAACAGGCATAAAATGGCTCTGATACCACTGTTGGAAAAAAAAATGTGGAAATAATGAATATAAAATTCATTGTACCTTTAGGATGCGGAAAACTTTTGATTCAGGATCTTCGCTTACTTTACGAGCTCCTTTGTCACGTACGTAGATTTCTGAACAGATCTTTGCTCGCTTTTATAGAATACTACCAGAGTATCTACAAAGCACACGAACCAAAACCCTAGGGACTAAGATGGTACCCTAGAGAGAACCAAGAGAGAATAAATGGAGAGAGAGAGGAATATTCATTGTTCTTTATTCAATACTAGTTTGTGTCTATATATAATAGCGAGATGCCTAACTCATCTCAACCACTAAAGGGATAGAGTTAGATATTAACTCAACTATTCAAATTAAGAGATCAACCTTATCTCTCAAACATATAGAATTATCCCAACATTAGAACTTATCTAGTGTCCTACTTTGAGTCAAACAATGCCTATGTGGACGTACCACAGGGCAATACAACAGTTTGCATATTACTTATATTCCCAGGTAACCTTGTTATCTTTTTACACCCTCGGAGTGAAATTTTTTCCAGTACACTGAGTTGCTCAATTGACGAGGGTAATTCTTTTATACTGGTGCAATCCAAATAAAGTGCTGACAACTTCTCCATCTTCCCTACGATGTCTGGAAACTTCTCAAATTTTAGGCACCCATACAGATCAAGCTCCTCAAGAGATTCAAGATGAATATTGTCTGCAAGACTTTTAAGATTACTGCATCGTTCCATATATACAAAACTCAGCTTTTTATGGAAGGCAATGGAAGGATGCACCTCTCCCAACGTTGTACATTCACTAAGGTTCAAAGTCTCGAGATTTGGTAACCCTGTGAAGTCGGGAGTCCTTTCTAAGTTCTGGGAGCCACTAAGATCCAAGATCCTCAACTTTCCAAGAGTCTGTCACAAAATACACAGTACAACAGATATATAAATTGATATAATCACAAATTTAACAAAGAAAACATGCTTAATGGACAATTATTACATACCTTTCTACCCTTCCAAAGTTCTGTAATCCTACTGTGAGTAAGGCAAAGTTCAACAAGATTATCAGGTATAAAACTTGTCGGTAAAGATTTGGAAGGGTATTCATTCCAATCAAGGAAAACTAATTTGTTCGGAAGATATTCAATTTGAGCGCCCGTAGAAATTCGAGCATTATGAAGTTTGAGTACCCTTAGTTTGTTCATCTTTTTGAAGACTTCCGGATTGCAGTTCACATCTTTTGATTCAGGAAAGTACAAACTTATGACTTCAACGGTATCCGTAACCTGTAAAGTACCAACAACAAAAGAATAACAAATGTGTAATCTATAATAAGATAGCCTAGATGAATTTTAAAATTTGTATTGATGAAAATGTGGCGTCTAACATATATGCGTATGAAAACAAACACTCTTACTGTATTTTCCATTAATGCCTGACAAGCATCTTCAAGATTGCAAATCCTACTGCGTCTTCCAGGCTCTCTGTCCTCCATTCGAACAATATGCTGTCCCATTTCTTCTATCAGAGCATGCATTTGAAGACAGTTACCAGAAGAAATAGTTACGAGAGACTTTTCAATGAGAGCGTTTATTCCAATTATTGGGTGAAAACCACAAGTCTCAAATATTCTTGTTACATAAGTTCTAGGGTATCCTTGAAAAAAGCAAGCAAGATCTAAAAAAATTTGCTTTTCGAGTTCATCCAGTCTATCAAAACTAATTTTAAGCACTGCAAGGATATCCTTATTTCCAACTTTTTTTAACTTCCCCAGTGTATCTTCCCACTCTATTCGGTCTCTACGAAACAGAGAATTGCCCAAAACTACAAGAGCTAATGGAAGACCAGCAGCATAATGTAACATTTGGTGTGAGAGGTCCACATAATCTTGAGGAGGGCTACTCTCTTTGAAGGCCTTTAAAGAGAGGAGCTGCAGGGCTTCATTTGTACCCAGTGCCTCAACCTCATAACTTGTATGCGCTCCAAGTCTAGCTAGCAAATGAGCATCTCTGCTCGTAATGATAATCCTACTTCCAGAACCAGCCCAACCATAACTTCTAGGAAATGCATCGAATTGGTGGACAATTGCGTCCACATCATCAATAACAATCAAAACTCTTTCATGACAGAGTTTGGACACTAACGAATTGAGTTCTTTCCATAGTGCTTCTAAACCGCGTTCTCTTATGAATTCTCCAATTGCTAGAAAGCTGCTATCTTCAAATCGGTGAACAATCCGATCGTAAACAACTCTAGCAAGAGTTGTCTTGCCGATACCGCCCATTCCCCATATCCCTACAACACGAACATCATTGAGTTCTCCTATATCTAACATGGAACATACTTCTTCTATGCAAGAATCTATTCCAACCAAACCTTGTTCACGTATAATAATACTTGAAAGGGGGGAACCCAACTTTTTATAGATATCATTAGTAATGTCTTGGATGCATGTTGCCTCGTGCCTGCATTAATCAATTTCAATCGGATACTTAATCGTAGTAGCATTATTAGTTTCCAAAAGAAATATTCAAATTAAACTGAAACTTAAATTTGGAACAAAGGCATCCAAACATCTATATAAGAGATCTATCCCCCCCCCAAAAAAAAGAACATCTATATAAGAGGGCCAGTGTTTTTGAGATTCATTATGTGATAAAAAGAAATGCTTTTACTTAATAGTTTGTAGGAAATTTGAATTGTTGCCCAGTTAGTAACATTTATATTTATTATTTTCAATTTACAAGATATATAAATTTTTAAAAATTAGCAACCAAAATACATTTGATAAACTTGTTTTTAGTTTCATGTTGCCAAAGAAATAAAAAATTAAAAAAATGTAAATAGACAAATATTGTTTTCACTCTTTTTTTTTATAATCATATTAAAAGAAATTATTTTATTAAATTAAAATTATTTTTAATGAATAATATATTATAATAATTTATTTTATTAAAATTAAAATAATAATTTATGATTAGAATGATTTATTTTAATAAACTGAAATTATTTTTGATAGATAATAATTACATATTAAAATATTTATTTTATTAAAACTAAATTAATCATAATTAAAATAATGTTTTATTTTTAAAATGATTTATTTTATTAGATTAAAAATATTTTTTAATAAATAATAATTGTATCTTAAAGTAATTTATTTTAGTAAAATTAAAATCATAACAATTACATATTAAAATAATTTATTTTATTTAAATTGAAATTACTATTAAAATAATAGTTTATTATTAAAATGATTTATTTTATTGATTTAAATTTTTGTAAATAACTAATAATTACCTTTTAAAATGATTTATTTTATTAAAACATGTTATTCAATTAAATTAATTTTAATAAATAAAATAATAATTTATTATTAAATTATGTTATATATTAATATATTCTATTAAAAGTAATGTTATTAAAATAAATATTTTACAAAATTAAATTAATTTATTTAAATATAGTTTATTAAATTAAATATATTTCATTAAATCCCATAAATTTTTGTATTAAAAAATTAATGTCATAAAAATATAAAAAATGAATTTTTTTAGATAAATTTAATTACTGTGAAAAAAATTTAACAAATATGTTTTCTGTTTTTATTTTAGAGGAAAAATGATAATTAAAAATAAAAATAATTAAACATAAAAAAAGAAAAATATAAATATAAATATTATCAAACGGCTCCTCACCTCCTAATAGAAAAGTTTGAAAATGAAAATAAAAGCCTGACTCCGGATGAGGCTTTTTTTAACTTTCCAGAATCCAGATTCATTACTTTCTACTGTAGATCATGAGGCCTTAAACCCTTTCTTTTTCTTCCTAATATATATATAATAGTAATACATTTGCTGAGCTATCAACTACGCATAAAAAAGCAATTTAAAAGACTCTGCATATAGCACTTATGCTAGGGATATTAAAAAACATGAAGAAAACTTAAGAGAAATTTTCAATTGTTGCCCTGAAAATTTGAACAAATATCAAAGTTTTGCCATCTGTTAAAAAGGATCTAAATCAAATGAGTTTCATCGGCCATTCAAGTTTTCTGAAAATTAAGATGATGATGGTATGCATGTAAATTTCAGGTTTTGGAGGCCTTTTTCTAATTTAAAATTAGTAGAAAAAGGAGGAGATCGAAAAGGCAACAAATTTTAACAAACAAAAAGCAAGTTATTCTTTTCGACAAATTATACATCCGTTGATCTAATTGAAATTTGGCAGAATTCAAAAAAAAAAAAGTGTGTTCAAAAGAGGGTGTAATTATAACCCTAAAGAGGACTGATTTAAGTAAAAGTTAGTAAAGAGAAGTTTTACCCATTTGCAGTCTTTTCCGTGTCCCACCCTGAAATACTTGCAGCATTTTTAAGAGCGGTCTTCCATATTTGCACCTTCTCCATTTTCTGTGCGTAATCTCTCTTACGCTTGTTGAAAGCTCGTGCAAAACTCCCCTGTAGATTTCGAACGTGAGATGGATCTACTTTGTAGAAGACAGGCAATACCTTCTGTCGCATCACCTCCTTGCATTCAAGGATCTTAACCAGCCCGTCCAAGCACCACGAGGAAGAGGCATAGTTTTTAGAGAAAACAATCAAGGCAAGCCTCGATTGCTCTATGGCTTCCAATAGTGCTGGCGAAATGTCTTCCCCTCTTTTAAGTTGCTTGTCATCTATGAACGCGTGCAATCCTTTGCGACGCAATGATTGGTAAAGATGACCCACAAAGTTGTTGCGAGTGTCCTCACCTCTAAAACTCAAAAACACATCATATTTCCATGGATAATTAGCAGACGAAGAGGAAGAGGAGGCCATTAGAAACTTAACTAATTTTGAGAACTTGTTCTTGATTGGAATCAGATATATCAGAACATAATTAAGAGACTAGAGAGAATATTGGGCTTAACTAGTTGGTCTGATATATATATATATATATAATAATAAGAGAGAAACCCTCGTTAACATTGTTATTTGCGTAACACGGAATTGGGAGAGGTTTTTTAATTATTAAATGGATTATTATCCCGTACGGCAAACAAAGTCATGGGATCGTTAGATTTCAAAAATTTTGGCTAACTTCTTCGAAATTGTGTCAATTATTGAAAAGGACAGTTTATTGACCTGGCCGTTCAGCTGTGTCTCTTCTCCCCTGCGTGCTTCCATACTCCCCCCCCCCTCACCTACTTCTGTCGCCGGCCCATTAATTTTTATATTTACTTTTGATTTGTTTTCTTGCATTGCCTTTGCAAATTCCACAGTTCCCACCCACATCAAACAAATCCCCGACAAAATGCCAAACAAACCCATTTCGAGACTTCACTTTCAGCTCCCACAACCATAGTAAAGAAAATTTCCCAAATTATTTTTAAACTCTCCCGAATTTATCCTTGTATTTTTCTTTTTAGACGATGGAATTCCGATTATACCTTGCATATTTAAAAGAATCAAAAATTATTTTTAAATTTTATGAATAATTTCCAAATTTAGGTTGAAGTATCAGCCATTAAAAAAAATTATAAAATGAATTATGAATTGGAGTTCTCAAAGTAAATAAAGAGTGTGCAGTTTAAACAAAATAAAAGTGTTTTACTCTATTTTTTTCTGTTATAAATATTTTATTAATTTTAAAATTTTGTCAATTTTTATTGTATCATATTAAAATAAATCATTTTATTTAAATATTTCATTAAACTAAAATTATTTTTAATAAATAATATAATTAATTTAATTTAATTATCTAAATTAATATGCAATATATTTTATTCATTTATTTTTAATAATTAATTTAACTAATATGAAATATATTTTATTAAATTATTTTTAATAAATATCATAATTGAATTATTATAATTATTATGAAATATGTTTTATTCCATTGTTTTTAATAAATAATATATTTTATATTTATTGAATTAAATAATTTTTAATAAATGATTTAATTAATTAATATGAAATATATTTTATTAAATTTAATTAATTTTTTAAAAAACTAATAAAATAAATATTTTATTAAAATAGAATTAATAATTATAAACAAAATGATGTTTCCAAATGTAGTTTTAATTTTTAAAAATAAAAATAAGCATAGAAAATATAAATAGATAAACATAAATAGAAAACGGCAGTTATCAGACGGGACTTATATATTACGTGCTAAGTTATTGTTTTAATTTCTTTTTTTTTTAATTCTTGAATATCCTCGATAACTATAACGAATCAAACCTTTGATATTCCCAGTTCAATCATAGTAAAGAGAGAGAATAAAAAAAGAGATTGTTTTGGAATACGAATGTCACAAAATCAGATTGTAGATTGAAATTGGGTTACTTGTGACATATATAATTCAAACTAACGATTGGTGATTTGTAAATTTTGCTTTGTGGTCGGTGTTATGAATTGTTTGACAATACACTTGCTATTGCCATCGCTTAATTTGTTAATTTTAATTTTTTAGTTGGTCATAAAATAATAAATGTATCTTCTTTATTATTAACGTTCCACTTGACAGACTTTGCCTTTTAATAACCTCTTTGTGCAGCAACTTAATTGGAATGTCCTAGAATGAAGTTAATTTGCATTATCATCGTGTAACTTTGTGCAGGATTGCCAATTCATTATATTTACTTTAATTATGATATTTAGAAAAATAAGAGGAGGATGTCAAAGCTTGTCTAGTATATTAAACCTTGTCAAGTGTCTGTTACAATTGATGATTGTAAATTTCTCAGGTTTTTTGACCTACAGCAGATGCATACTCGAAATGGCCAGAATTCTCCCTTGATCCACCTTTCCCGCGGTCCCACCTTTCTAAACCCATATGACTGCTGAGCCGCCGACAATTTTACAACCAAATGCCAAATTGCTCATATTTGCATCGAATGGGCTTTGAGAACACTTGACTTAAGATGGTTTATGACAATCCTAGAGCTACATGCCCATGCTCTCATGCCATCTTTTTGCAATGTCAGTCCTAGGTGTCGAGGCACGATTTTAATTATTTTCCCTCCAATACTAGCTAGGGCATTGCCAGGAGACTTCTTAAATCAGCAATCAGCTCGAATGACGCCGCTAGGAATAGAGAGATAATTAAGGTATGATAGTCTTTAGAAGATGAAATTGGAGGTCGGATGGTTCTTTCACGAGGACACGATACTTGTTCGGTAACAAATTTTATTATCGGAACTGCTGACCACATCAACTAGAAATATTACTGTGAACCTGCAGAATAAAAAAAAGAGAAAGGTTACGGTTGGAGTGGAGGTCTCTGACTGGAAAACTCTCCGATACTTAAGTCAGTAAACAACTTTTGAGAAATGCTTAAGAGAAGAAACAAAGAGTATGATAAGTTGACAATAGTCAGCTTACCTCGATTGTGAAGTGATGTGTTATATTTATAGTAATGTGAATAATAAATAAAATAATACTTATGATTTGACCATATTCATGCCTCCGGGTCCTTCTTTTCTTCCCTTACTTTAAATGTCTTTTACTTTTCATTTAATATCTCGTATCTTTCATTAAATGCATTCAGTAGTTAAATATGACTGTACAGCCAGAATTCAGTTGTTAAACTGTTTACTTGTCACATCTATCAACCACACGTAACGAGATAAACCAATTTAGTTTCCCTCACGGTGATAAATAAATAGTCTAGTCATAATTAAGGTGTATTTATGATTACAAACTCATATTAATGTTGTGAGATCCATGCCTAACATTTATTAGCCGCCGTAACAAAGGTCGAACAAATTAAATTCTGAAATCCTCGGCGATTGCCACGTGACATCATGTCATACATCAATACTAAGAAGCAAAGGGGTCCCAAGCCATCTTTATTATAAGTCACGCGTCAAATCCATAGTACTCGTGGGTGATGCCACGTGTCAACTGATAATTGTTTGGTATAGGGTCACGTGTCACTAGTTAAAGTGTTCGATCGATGATCACATGTCCAAAGTAAAAATGTTCAGCATTGGATCACGTATCATTCCCCTCTAATTGTTCTGCATCCATGTGTCAAAAACTTATTTTACCCAACAATACTGTTGTAATATCTAATGGTTGTTCTAATTCTGTAGTTTTTATAGTTCTCGATCAGCTTATCTGTTTCAACCTGAATCCTTTCTTTTTTTTCTCCGGGTTTTTCCTTGCCATGGCGACATGCATTTTGTGATCTTTCGAAGAAAATGTATGTACATACATATATATATGTATATTATTTGGGGGAAAGCAACTTGAACTGGTTAGTAGCCTGGGTTCCAAACACAGTAACAGCGTAACATAGATGTGCAATTAGTTTGGAAGGAACACGAGAGAGGGAGAGGGAGAGGGAGATGACCACAAAAAATGCATTATTTGATCAAATACTATGCCATTGATTTCCATTGAACAATCTGCTAGGAAGCAACATCGGCTGCCCAAGATGCGTTTGCGGCCTTCACCCGCATGGAGGGGAATTTTGCCCAAAAGCACATGCTAACCCATGCTTGATTGAAGAATATAAATTGAGGAGCTAAGGTAGGAATAAGCGTCAGTAGAAATTAGAGAGAGATCAAAATAGAGAATACAAGAAAGCTAGGTGAAGCCGAAATCTTGTAATTGAGTGTTGTAATATTCAATTCAAATCATTCAAATCGATCTTTTATCCCCAGAAAATTTGATATCAGAGTTAGGTCGGAGCCAAGCACATAATCAAATATAACAGAGCATCAGTTGCTCACAGCCCAGGAAACAAAATCTCTGAAAATTCATGTTTTAAGGTCAACGACCGTAGTATGAGTGCAACGGTCCAAATCACGTCAACAGAGTCCAGACACACCCGTACGACTTAGAGATGTTTGGCCGCGAAACCTGCCGGCAAAGCCCAGTTAGCCGGAGAAGATAACCTGCAACAGCAGAAAAGTCTCCGAAATTTACCTTTTTAACTAAAAAGTTTTAAGAAAATGAATATTTTCAGTTTAGCCCCAAAAATTTTGAAACCTTGTATTTTGAGTTTTTTTTTTGGACATCTCGGATCCAACCGTCACCTCAGAAATCAGAATTGGAAAATTTTACTTCCAAAATAGTGAAGCATGACTTCAGAGCCAAATCTCCTTATTTTTCAATACCAAACTCAATCCAGTGGCTTCCACAACTGCTACAAGCCGTATTCTCTCATTCATTCAACTAAAATCGTGGTATTTGATTTATTTTTTTATTTTTATTTTTTATTTTATGTATTAAAACTCTCAAAACGATGAAATAAAAAATATTTTATTTTCCTTATTTAGAGATTTTTTTTATTTTTTTGTTAAAACTCTCAAAATGATTTTTTATCATTTTTCATTTCATATGTAAACTCATTTTCTGTTTTTTAAAATAAATTTTGAAAACATAAATAATCAAATGAGTTTTAAACTATTTTCTTTATTTTTATAAGTATAAAATAGAAAATGAATTCAAAACAGAAAATAAAAATCGGAAACAGAAAATAAAAAAAAAATCAAATGACACATTTTCTTTTAAGTAATTCATTATGACGGTCAAAGCAAACAAATAAAGACCATAATCACCTCCCAAGATCTTTGGGAAGTTGTTGAAAGGACTGCTGAGAGCCATCTACACAAAGTACAACTGATACACCATGGACGGAGGTGCAACAAAAGATATACAAACCAAATGTCAAATGAGATGCAAGTGCATTGCGCTCCATCCAACCAGGTGTAAGAAAATCTATTTATCCAGGTAAACTTGGTGCAAACAAAACTACCAAAAAAAAAAAAAAAACTTGGTGCCAACAAAGCCAAACATGCTTAAATTACATCTTGAAGATTGAATTTTAAGGCAACGAAAAAGTGATATCCATAAAGTTTCAATCACTATGAAAAGAGTTTGACAACTTACAAATGAAAGATGAAGAAAACATTCAATAATTTTTTCTTCAAAGTTGCTGAAATTGTCAATCAAATTCGGAGCTGTCGTGACACCAGCCAAGACATAAAGATTATCCAAATGTTGCGTCGAAGCCGTCCTCCAAAGTTTGACCGGGTTGTTCCTAGAGTCCAGAGTTCTCTTTTCTTATCCAATGCATGAAGTAATAAGCTCACTCCAAGCCCACGAGTAAAGAATCACTAAATCATCCTCTCAATCCATCAATCAAGCTTTCCAGTTAAAGCTCCATTTATCTGATCGAAGAAACTACAAATCAAAGCAAGATAAAAAATGAGGCCCATCCCTGTGAAAAAGGAACATGGCAATGAAAGCATAGTAATTCTAATTTTTTTTTTGGTCACATTTGCAAAAAATATAGCCATGAAACAAGAAATTGCTGCTTCAAATGCAAGAATGCTACCATTCTCAAATGGATTACTGATAACAAAGAAATAACGATCAAGAAGAAGATCAACAAGAAACCAACTTCACCCAAAGTGAAGTGATCTCTTACATTGAAAACTCAACAGAGTCCAATAATGTGTGGTACTTGGATAGTGGGTGTAGCAACCATATGACTGGTAACTGAGACATCTTCATCAAACTTGATCAAAGCATCACATATTAAGTCAAACTTGGTGATGAAAATTTTCCAACTGCCAAAGGAAAAAGAATCATCTCAGTTCAAAGAAAAGAAGTTGAACAAAAATTTATCAATAATGTTCTTTATATTCACAACTCAACTCAAAATCTCCTAAGTATTGGACAACTCTTGTAAAAAGCATACTAGCACGGTGTTTTTTGAAGATGAAAAGTCCATAATATTTGATAAGAAGAAGAACCTCACAGTGGTAATCATTGAAATGAGTGGAGGTAAAGTTTTTCCTCTCATTATGCCACATGTTAAAAATGTTGATTTTAAAAATGAAAAGAAAGGTTGCAGATCAGAAAACTAGTCAATGCTATGTTTCCTCCGCTGCTCAAGATGCTTTGCGGCCTTTACTAAGGACGGAGATAGGGGTGGTTGAGTAGGATCAATTAAAAAAATTAATTATATATATTTTTCTGTATTGCCCTTATTAAATTTTTTTTGACCTCACCATCCCAATTTAAGAGTGAAATCATTTTTTTCTTTGACAAAACTATCCATCTTCTCCTATCGTCTCTCTCTATATTCTAAGAAAAAACATGCCACACCTTTTGATTGATTATATTTAGTGGATCACCATTGACTTAAAGCAACTGTACCTTTTTATTCTGAACTACATTGTTGCCTAATACATATATATATATATATATATATGCTTGGGTTATTGAATTTTGATGAGATATTGTTGTGTTTTGATAAGATTATTGGTGCCTATATATTAATATATAAATATATATATATATATATATATGGATCCAAGGTGAATTTTTTAATATTTTACTTCTCAAAATTAAATCCTTTTGTATTTTTAAGTTTGCTCTCCCCCACTACGTTTTCTATCTCCGCCGCTAGCCTTCACCGACCATCACCGCCTAGGCGTGGGATTACTGCATAAATCACATAATAACCCATGATTGATTGAAGATTATAAATTGAAGAGCGATAGTAGGAAAGAAACATGTTAGAAATTATAGAGATATCAAATTAGAGAATACAAGAAGGCTCACAGATTCTATATATGTGAAGCAAAAGTATTGTAATTGAGTGTTGTAATATTTATTCAATTTAAATCAATCAAAGGGCTCGTTTGTGTTCATTTTGATCCATTTATCCCCAACACAATCAAGCTCTTAACCTATACTAACTAAATTTTAAAGCTTAAATTTCACGTAAATTTCTATCGAACAATTTATGAAATTAGTGATATATACAATCACAAACCCTAACTCAAGGCTAACAAACATATGGCAAAAATAGATCCCAAGAATTGACAGAAACAAAACATGGAGGTACCTGCAATGTTCAAGAAAACTTCAGGTCAGTCAACGCTTTTTGTTAGAGCAGAGGCGGATGCACATGGGGCAAGGGAGTCAATGGGAAGCAAAATTTCTGTAAAAAATAGCATAATTTTTGAGATATTTTTTATTTTTACTCTCATGAAATATATCTTTCAAAATAGATTACTTTATATCTCAAATAATTTACAAGTTTTACTCTTATTTTTATGTCAGGTAGACTTAACCCCTGTGACAAAAACCTGAATTGTCAGAGCAATTGAGAGGAGCTTCATCACCCTCGAGCAAGCTAGCCCACTGATCCTTCCGATAACTCCAATCGGTGGAACGTTAGAGCCTGGAGTAGATTGTGACCCCTCCAGCAACTTCACTGCGTCTCCGTTTTCTCCAGCTATTTTCTCCACCTCCGCTTAGTTTATCATATACCACATGGACACCCAACCTTTTTGCCGCCTTTTCCCGTAAAATAACCCCTGCCTCTGGATCACTGAATCTCCATGTTGAAGCCTCAAATTGACAATTGTCGTCCACATGGTGGAAAAACGGACTGGTGATTGGCACATAAAGCAGGTATATGTGTTGCCCACAAAGTTCGGTGTTTAAGGACCCGTATGCAAAGGAAATCTTATGGGCGTGAGGAAAGAAATTTTTATCATCAACCTTTTCTTCATGGTCGTGACAACCAACAATTGATGAATTAGCAGGTATATTTTCGCAAACAGCACAGAATGCCATCCCCAAAATATCATTTCGCCAATTTGGAGGCAATTGAATAGAAATTGAACTCCCAATACTCTGATGATCGAACAAATTTGGAATCACACTTCCAGGAAGTGCACAACGGAACTCTTTGTTCCTAAAAGTAGAAAATCTCTGCAGCAAAAGAAAATCATGATAGTCAATAAAAAAAAACAAATGACAGCTCCAATAGGAATTCATGCATGCATTTCTAATTAATGGTTAAAAGAGATAGCGATTTCATAACCTGAGGCAACCATTGCACAATTCTATCCATCAAATTTTCTCGTTGATTTTCTGTGAGTCTGAAGCAATTTATCAATGAGATCAAATCCCACCATTTGCACCCCCTTAATAGGTCTGGAACACTTGTTAATGATGTGCAATTATCAGCATACATTTTTTCTATTCCTGGTGGAAACTGCTGTGGCAATACTTTAAGGTTGCTGCAATCATGTAACAAAAGGTGTTGAAGCCGAAAAAGTTGATTGATGCCTGTAGGCAATTCAACAATGTTGGTTCCACTTAGATCTAGCATCCTCAACGATGGTAAGCAGCCGAGATCAGTTGGAAGAACTCCATCTAAAATATTAGAACCACTCAAATTTAGTTCTATTAACGAACATAAACCTGATAGAGAAGGCAGTTCCAAACCCATGGAATTTTGACAACAGTCCTGCAAGCTTAATTTCTCTAGTTTCTTCAAAAGTGCAATGGAGGATGGTAGTCTTTTAATAGCTGTCCCATCAGCAACAATCTTCTCCAAACATTCCATTCCTCCCAAATTCTTAGGTAAACTTTCCAATTTTGAGCATCCTGATAGATTTAGAACCTGAAGACGTTTTAACTTACAAATGTTGTCAGGCAAACTAGTGAGGTTTTCACACTGACCCAGATCAATTACATTAAGGCCACTGAGATGCTCAATTGATGAGGGCAACTCCTTGACAGCAGTGCAAGCCATAAGAAGGTTCTGCAATTTCTCCATGTTCCCAGAGATTACTGGAAACTCCTCAAGTTTTAGGCAGCCTGACAGGTTAAGATGCTGAAGAGATGCAAGATGAATAGTGTCCGGAAGACTCTTAAGATTACTGCATCCATCTAGGCTTACAGAAGTCAACTTTTTATGAAATGCAATGGATGCATGGACCTCTACCAAACCTGTACATTCACTAAGAATCAACTCCTCAAGTTTTGGAAACCGTGTTATGTCTGGGGTCATTGCTAGGTTGTGATTGCCACGAAGATCGATGGTTCTCAGCTTGGCACGAATCTGTTACAAAATTATATTCATACACGTTGCACTCAGAACAAGCCATGAATATGAATAAAAAATAATAGCAAATTTAACAAAGAAAACATGCTTAACTTATAGTCTTACCTGTGTGTCCCTCCAAAGTTCTGTAATGTTACTGCGGGCCAATTTAAGCTCAACAAGATGCTCAGCCATAAAACTTACTGGCAGAGAATTGGATGGGTATTTTTCCCAGTCAAGCAAACTTAACTTGCTCGATAAATAGTCAGGGCCTTCATGAATCCGAGCATTGCAAATTTTGAGTAGCCTTAGTTTGTTCATTCTTCTGAAGACTTCAGGATTTAAGTTCACATTGATTGGTTCAGGTGAGCAAAAACTTAAGCCTTCAACTGTATCACTAACCTGTTAAGTACCAACAACAAAAGGAGAATGGGTAATATATAATAAGATACTAGTTCGCGTGAATATTAAAATTTGCAAAAATGAAAATATGGGTGTCTAATATGTGTATGAAAACAAGCACTCTTACTGTCTTTTCAGTTAGTACACGATGAGCTTCCTCATGATTCCAAATCCTACTGCATCTCCCTGGCTCATTTATGGCCTCCATGCGAACAATATGCCGTCCCATTTCTTGTATCAAATCATGCATTTCAAGGCAATTATTACGAGAAACAGTTACGAGAGACCTTTCAGTGAGAGTCTTTATTCCGATTATTGGGTAAAAATCACATTCCTCAAGTATTCTTGTTACAAAATCTCTAGAGAATCCTCGAAAAAAGCAAGCAACGTCTAAAAAAGTTTGCTTTTCTAGTTCATCTAGTCTATCAAAACTGATTTTAAGCACTGCAAAGATATTCTTGTTTCCAACTTTTTTTAATTTTCCCAGAGTGTCTTCCCACTCTATTCGCTCCCTACGAAGTAGAGAAGCGCCCAAAACTGCAAGAGCTAATGGGAGACCAGCAGCATAATGTAACATTTGATATGAGAGGTGCACATAATTTTGAGGAGGGTTACTCTCTTGGAAGGCTTTTAAAGAGAGGAGCTGTAGGGCTTCATTTGTATCCAGTGCCTCAACCTCATATCTTGTATCCACTCCAACTCCAAGTCGAGCTAGCAAATGAGCATCTCTGCTCGTAATGATAATCCTACTTCCAGAACCAGCCCAATCATAACTCGTAAGAAATGCATCGAATTGTTGGGCAATTGCATCCACATCGTCAAGAACCACCAGAACTCTTTCGTGACAGAGTTTGAATGCCAACGAGTTGAGTTTTTTGCGTAAAGCTCCTAAACCGCGTTCTCTCACGAATTCTCCAACAGCTAGGAAACTGCTATCTTCAAATTGGTGAAAAATCCGACCGTAAACAACTCTGGCAAGAGTACTCTTACCGATTCCGCCCATTCCCCATATCCCTACAACACGAACATCATTGGATCCTCCTATGTCTAACATGGAACATACTTTCTCGGCGCGAGGATCTATTCCAACTAAACCTCGTTCGCTTGCAATAGTACTTAAAATGGGGGAGCCCAACTTCTTACAGATATCATTAGTAATTTCTTGGATACATGTTGCCTCGTGCCTGCAATAATTGATTTCAACCGGATACTTAATTGCAATATTATTATTAGTTTGCCAAAGAAATGCTTAAATTAAACTGAGGCTGAGCTTGGAAAAAAAAAAAAAAAAAAAAAAGAGGAAGAAAGAGAGAAAGAAAAAAAGAAAAATAGAAGCTGTAGCTAGCTATCGTGTTTGAGAACAGGAAAACAAAAAGATAATTTTTTATGTTAATTTAATATTTTTACCTTTTAAGATTTAAAAGAAATTTAAAAAATAAGAGAGTAAATTTAGGCTGAGTTTGGAAACTATTAGCACTTTCTAGCTAACTATATTTAACTAGCTAGAAAAAGTAAATTATTCTTGTGTTTGGGAAGCCAAGCTAGTTATGGCTAAATTTATATATTGACATTTATACCTTTATTTATATTGACATTTATGTTAATTTTTAAAAAAATAAGGGTAATCTAGTAATTTAAAAAAAAGGTGAAATAGTTGTTAGTAACTTACTTTTTTTAGAGTTCTCAAACGAAACCTTAGTCAATTTAAATAAAAAAAAAAAAGTCAAAAAAACTGGTAGATAAAAATTCAACTACCAACTTTTTTTCCCCAAATGCAATCTGAAACTTAAATTTGGAGTAAAGGCATCCAAACAGCTACGTAAGAGGGTTACCATTTTTGTGGTTCATTATCTGATATAAAAAAATGAGTTTATTAGATAGTTTTGCAGAAATATTCAATTTTTCTCTGGTTGGTAACATTTATATTTATTATTTTTTTATGTATATAAATTTTTAAAAATTAGTAACGAAATGCATGTGATAAACTTGTTTTTATTTTTTGTTGCCAAAAAAAAAAAAGAAACTTAAACAAAAATATTATATTTTCAATCTTCTATTTTTTTAATAAATATTTTGTCAATTTTAACATTATGTTTATTTTTATTGCATCATATTAAAATGAATTATTTTATTCAAATATTTTATTAAAATAAATTATTTTTTAAAAAATAATATATTACAATGATTTATTTTATTAAAATTTAAATAATAATTTATGATTAAAATAATTTATTTTATTAAAATAAATTTATTTTTGATTGATAATAATTTCATATTAAACATTTATTCTATTAAAATTAAATTAAGTATATTAAAATATAATTTATTACTAAATAATTTATTTTATTATATTAAAATTATTTTTAATAAATAACAATTACATCTTAAATAATTTATTTTAGTGAATTAAAATTAATAATAAATAAATTTTAAAATAATTTATTTTATTAAAATTAAATTTACTATTAAAATAATACTTTATTATGAAATTGATTTATTTTATTACATTAATTTTTTAAGAAGTAAATAATTACGTCTTAAAATGATTTATTTTGTTACAATATTTTATTCAATGAAATTAATTTTAATAAATAAAAAACAATTTATAATATTAATTTATTTTATTTAAATATATTTTATTAAATTAATTAATTAAATTAATATGAATTATATTTTATTAAATCCAAATTAATTTTTATTAAATTTAATTTATTTTAATTAATTTATTTATTTAAATATATTTTATTAAATTAATTAATTAAATTAATATGAATTATATTTTATTAAGTCCAAATTAATTTTTATTAAATCCAATCAATTTTAACAAAATTAATAAATTTTCTTATTATATTCAATTAATATTATAAAAAATTTAATAAAATTTAATATATTATTAAAATACGTAAACAAAATTACATTAATAAACTTATTTTTTATTTTTATTTTAGTGGAAAATACCACAATTCAAAATACAAAATTAAAAATAAAAATAGTTAAATATAAAAAAATATAAATATTACCAAGTGGGTCGTTAACAACTAAAAAAAAATGAGGTTTGAAAGTGCAAATATAGGCCCCGCTCTTTTTGAACTTTCCAGATTCTTTGCTTTCGCATGTGAGGGCACGTTTGGAGTGATAAAAAATAAAATAACGTAAAATAAGTTAAAAATTCGTAATTCGTGCAATAAGATTAAAAGTAAATAATTTTTAAAATTTTTCACAATTTTTTAAAATTTTTTGTCGGCTCAAATGGAGCCTAAAACATAAGGCCTTAAACCTTTTTTTTTTTTCTTTTTCTCGAGTATATAGTAATATATTTGCTAAACTAACATTTTGTTCCGAGAATTGATTTAATTTTAAAATAAAAAAATTAATTTAATTTGATTTGATAAATAAAATTTTATATTTAGAATACGTATTTGAATTTAATAATTGAATTAAATTAATTTAAAAAAATATCAAATTTAACAATATTAATAAGAAATAGAAAGTATGGAAAATAATGAGGGTAAATTTGTCTATCATTTAGATGACTTAAGAAAAGAGTGAATTTTCATCAAATTCTATAATTTATATTAAATTTTAAATGATATAAAAATTTTAAAATTTAAGTTATGAAATTAAATAAAATTTAACTTATAAAATATTTTTTTAATTCTAAATATAAGAATTGATAAGAATTTTCGCTAAATAAAATTATTAAATCCCACTCAATTCAAAAATTCGAATGAAACGTAAGTGTAAAAAAGTAATTTAAAAGACGACGAAGGTAGCATTTATGCTAGGGATATTGAAAACATGAAGAAAACTTTGAGAAATTTTCAATTATTGACTTGAAAATTTGAACAAATGTCAAAGATTTGCGATCTGTTAAAATGAAACTAAATCAAATGAGCTATCCTAGACCCACAAAATTTCCTTTTCCAATATTACTTCATAGGCCATTCAAGTTTTCTGAAAATTAAGATGATGATTCCTTTTTTTGACAATTTACGCTTGAAGTACTTATTTCTAAAAAATAAGCATGCTCCGTTTATTGGCTGATGATATGCATGTAAATTTCAGATTTTAGAGGCCCTTTTTTTAATCTAAAATTAGTAGAAAAAGGAGGAGATCGAAAAAGCAACAATTTTAACAAACAAAATGCAAGTTATTCTTTTCCACCAATTATACATATATACATCCGTTTATCTAATTGAAATTTGGCAGAAGAAGAAAGAAAGGAAAAAAAAAAAGGTGCGTTCAGAAGAGAGTATAATTATAACAGTAAAGAAGACTGATTTTAAGTAAAAAGTTAGTGAAGAGAAGTTTCACCCATTTGCAGTCTTCTCCGTGTCCCAACCTGAAATCTTTCCAGCTCTTTCAAGAGCGGTCCTCCATATTTGCACCTTCTCCATTTCCTGTGCGTAATCTTTCTCGTGCTTATTGAAGGCTTCTGCAAAACTCCCTTGTTGTTTTCGAACATGAGATGGATCTACTTTGTAGAAGATAGGCACTACTTTCTGTCCCTTCACTTGGTTGCATTCAAGGATCTTAACCAGCTCATCCAAGCACCACGAGGAAGAGGCATAGTTTTCAGAGAAAACAATCAAGGCAAGCCTCGATTGCTCTATAGCTTCAAAGAGCTCTGGGGAAATGTATTTCCCTCTTTCAAGTTGTTTGTCATCTATGAACGTGTGCAATCCTTTGAGACGCAACGAATGGTAAAGATGACCCACAAAGTTGTTGCGGGTGTCCTCACCTCTAAAACTCAAAAACACATCGTATTTCCATGGATAATAATTAGTAGTAGAAGAAGAAGAAATAGCCGTCATTAATTTGAAACTTATGACTACTATTGCTGATGGAATCAGAAACACCCACAGAGAGTGAGAGAGAGAGAGAGATGAAAAATCAACAACGCAAAGGTAGGACAATTTAACTGTGCCTTAACCCAGTTGGTCTGGTAACATAACCACAAACACGGTGTCGACTCGGAACCTTCTTTACAAGTAATCTTCATCCTCGTATTTTTTTTTTTTTTTTTTTTTTTTTTTTTTTTGTGGACACATCAACGCGGTATCGTTATTTACTTTTTTTTTTTTTTGACACATCCACGCGGCATCGTTATTACCGAGCCGGGGGGGCCGCAGTAGGTGAGGAACTGCTGCGGCAGCAGTGACGCAAAAACGACACAGTTTTGACAAAAACGACGCGGTTCAACAGGGCGTTTGTTAGTTAAAAAAAGAAAAAAAAAGCTCAATTTTGTAGTTTTTATGTGTTTTTTTTTTTGTGCATTTTTTATGTATTTGGTTAAATAAAGTGTATTTTTTAATTTTTTTTGTAATTTTTAGGTGTTTGATAAATTTTTTACTGTAGTAAATTAAAAAAATGATAACTTTTGTGTGTTTAATATTTTTTTTTATTGTAACAAATTAAAAGTGACAACTTTTTATTTTAATTTTTATTATAACAAATAAAAAAATAAAAAAATTTATGATTCTACCAAATGTATCAAAAATTATAAAATGTAACTTTTAATATTTTTTTAGTTAATTTTTGAATTGCCAAGCGGCCTCCCAATAAGCCCAAAAAAAACACAGGAATCAAGCGACCGAGGCAAAGCAAGCAGGCCAGCCTGTTCTCCACCTCAATGCATGTGCATATTAAAATTCCAAATCTGCCCCTAACAAATCATTAGCACGGGTTTAGCCACGTGACATTTGAATGGCCCACAACCAACTTTTAACAATCTTGGGTGTATTTAGAGTAATAAAAAGTGAGATAATTTAAGATAAATTAAAAATTTGTAATACGTACAATAAAAGAAAAAAATTAATGTAATATAAAATTAATAGAGATTTATAACATTTTTTGTTATTTATTTACAAACTAAACGGAGTCATTATGAAATATGTTTGTTAAAATCAATTTAATTTTAAATATAAATGGATATTAATCGAGACAAATTATGAGGATACATTCATGTCATAAATATGTTGCGATATTTGATTTTTTTTTAAATAATTTTTCTTTTGCTTGTTTACTTTAAATTATTTTTGAAAGTAAAATTTATTTTTTTTTAAATTTTAAATTCAAACTAAAGGAGCATGCAGCACCCCCTCTTCATTAGAAATAAGGATGGCCTGTTTATGCCCCTTTTTTTTTAATTTTTTGGGAAAAAAATTGTGCAATGATTTTTATTTTATTTTTGTAGGGGGTGTTTGGCTGGAATTGTTTTTCTTTCGGAATGGGAGGAGTTCCAAGCAACAGATTGGAATCGATTGACCATTCGTTGGTTTTAGTTATTTTTTTATTTTTGTTTAATTATTTCTTTTTTAATTTATTTAATAATTTGTTAGTCAAAATAGAAGTCTTTGCATTTGGCTTTTTCGTTATTATTATTATTATTATTATTATTATTATTATTATTATTTAGGGTGAGTTTGGTACACAAAAATTTGGTAAAAATTTTTGAAAAGTTCTGAAAATCTCTAAAAATTTCTATTACTTTTTTACACATTGTTACCTTTTCAAAGTTTAAAAAAAATTCAATACTTTAAAAAAAAATTTGATAACTAAAATTTGGTTAATCAAATAATAAAAATTTTTTCGCCATTCTCATCATAGATTTCCAAACTATTGAATGACACCCACTTTGACTTTTTTGGTGGAGTCGTAAAAACCGTTCTAACGGATTGTAGAAATCATTCTAACGGATTCGTACAGCTAATTTTTGTTCAAATGGTTTCTACAATCCGTTTTGACGGATTGTAATGCAAAAAAGTCACGACAATCCAAAATTTTGAATCTATCTAAACGGAAATCTAATTTATCAAAATGAAATTTTACTGTTTATCTACAAAAAAATACAGTTAGAGATGTGTGTACTAAACACAAAAAAGTTTCTCCAAATCATATTTTATCTTATTTTATTTTATTTTTTATCATTTTTTAGTACACCGTTAATATCGGGATTTCGATGGATTAGGCCCTGGACTTCGATTAAATAGACTCTCTTTGTCTTGTTCTTTTTTTTTTTAATTTTTTAATTTTTTTCATTAATTCTCCATAGTAAAAAATAGCAAGCATGTGAGGAAGCCAATAGTTATAGGTACCGAGATTAAAAAAAACCAATCTTTCAGATTTGGGACCTGTTTCTATGCCCACCTAGTTCCTGTCCATCTCACGTGGAGAGCGACGAATTTTGCAAGGTCAAGCTCTGGGAGCAAATATTGCAATCGGACAAGGTTGCATTTAAAAAAAAATTAAATCACCTCGGAAAAATTAATTCAAGTTCACTTTGATTTGGAGTTTGAGCTTTGTACTAAAAATTAGTTTAGTTTTAGATTAAAAATTAATAACTTAATATTTTCAATTTAATTTTTTCATTAATAAATAAAAGAATTGAACTGAATTTAAATAAAAAATAATTTAATTTGAATTAACTCAAAAATTATAATATATAATATATAATCCAATAAAAAAAATATATGGATTGTGATAATGTAATATATACTTAGGGTGCATTTGATTTGTTAAAAAGTACCAAAAATCTATGAAAAATTTAAAAATTATTTACTTTTCATCTCACCGCATAAATTATGAACCTACAAATTATTTCACTTTATCTTACTTTTTGTCGTTTCAAACGCACCATTCGGCTTAGTTTCACAATCACTAGTCTATTTTTTGTTATTTTTTATTAAAATTTGATTTTAATTTCTTATTTGATAGCTTTAATTAAGTATATAATCCATAAAATGCAAAAAAAAAAAAAAATTGTAATTTTTTGATGAGGTGAAAAATGACTAAAAATATTAAAATAAAAAATTAATAAAAAAATTCTACAAGTAAAAAAAAAATAATAAAAAAACCTATTTAGTACTAAGCTGAATCTCACGAACCCAAATACTCATTTAGTTTAAATTTAAAATTGTTTAAAAAAATAATTTTTATTTTCAAAAATATTTTAAATTAAACAAGCAAAAGAAAAATTATTTAAAAAAAAAATCAAGAATCACAACATATTTATGACATGAATGTATACTCATAATTTGTCTCGATTAATATCAATTTATATTTAAAATTAAATTTGATTTTAACGAACATATTCCACAAGGTCGTTATGGTTGGTTGCGAGCCATTCAAATGTCACGTGGCTAAACCCATGCTAATGATTTGTTAGGGGCAGATTTGGAATTTTAATATGCACATGCATTGAGGTGGAGAACAGGCTGGCCTGCTTGCTTCGCCTCGGTCGCTTGATTCGCCTCAGTCGCTTGATTCCTGTGTTTTTTTCGGGTTTATTAGAACTACGTCGTTTTTGTCAACACTGTGTCGTTTTTGGGTCACTGCTGCCGCAGCAGTTCCTCTCCTACTGCAACCCCCGCTCGCCGCCCCCCCCCCCCCCCCTTTTTTTTGACACTTCCCCGCGGTATCGTTATTACTACCTCATTCTCCTTCTTACCCGGTATTGGAATATTACCTCAACGCGGTGCGCATGGAAAGCTCTTTACTTTTGGATCATCCCTCAAACAAAATAAAGCTTCCGTTTGACGCAGAGAAAATAAAGAAAAACAGTAAAAATTGTGATTTTTAAATTTTTTGATATTTAACACGCAATCACTAAATTACATTTTTTAAAAATAAATAATAAAATTTTTAATTTTTTATCAATTTTTTGAAAAAAAAATTGTCCAAACGTTTTTTTTTTTAAATTTTGTTGGAACAGTTTTGCGTCAGAATTTATTAAAAGTGATTAAAAAATTTTTGGAATTTGTGAAAAAATTATTAATTTTTGAGGAATATAATTAGAATTTGTAAAAAATTTATTAAGATTTGTAAAAATTTATTGAGATATCTAAAATATATATAAATTTATAAAAATTTAAAGTACGAAGAATGCAAAATGTGTTAAAAATTTTAGAAATTTTCAGAAATTTTCAGTATTTTTGAACGTTCTTTGGAGAACTAAACAGCTCAAAAAGCGAAAAGTTTGAAAAAAAATTATTGCACGTCCTCCACTAATTACTGCTAAATTCATGACAGCATTTTGAAACGAATGTAAATTTTTTAGCTTTCTTTTTTCTTTTTCTTTTTATTTGTTTTCCAGAAGTGTGCTTTTCAGTTGATTTTTTTATCATAATATTATTAATGTTAAAAAAGTTCTCAAAAATTAGTATTCTTCCGAAATTTTTTCTTATGTTGTTAATTTTTAGTAAATTAGCTGTGTGGAAGAATTGAAACTTATTAAACTGCTTTTAAAACTTTTAGGCTTAGTTAAGGAGGGAAAGTAACTAACTTATTTTTAGTTAGCTTTTAATGTTTGAGAAAAGAAAAAAAAAAAGGTAATTTTTTTAGGTGATTTTTTTAGTTTTGTTTAATTTGACATTTTTATCCTTAAAAATTAAAAAAAAGATTAAAATATAAGAGGATAAATTTAGTTAGTCACTGTAACAGTTACTAGCTAGCAACCATTGCAGCAGTTATTACTCTGCCTGGGTTGCCAAACCAAACTTTAAACTTTGTTCCAAATAAAGGAAAAAAAATAAGAAAAATAAATATATTTTATATTTTTCATATTTGGTCCCTTAAATTAAGAGAGGACGCTAGGGAAAAAAAAGAAGTATGAAAATGAGGATGAAATAAAAATCGCTATACTACCAAAAGAAAAAATTTGCTAGAATGAATCATTAAAATAACATAGGACATACCAATGCATGTAATCAATAATAATAATAATAATAATAATAACGCGAAATAATCCTATTTGCAGACTTGAGCAGATACTGAATGGATTCCCAACTTTTTAGCCACCCCTTTCCCTAGAACAACAAGGGGCTTTGAACCTCTGAAACTCAGCGTTGAAGCCTGGAAGCGACATTGCTCATCATCATCCATTTCACGCCCCCACCCACTCTACGTACTAATTAACTTTTGCAATTGGCGCATCCATCATGCATACGTGTTTCCCACGAAAGTAATTCAACGTGGTAATATTACGGACATACTTGGTACAGAATAAAAAATTTGAAAATAAAAAATTTGAAAATAAAAAATTACAAAAAATAATTATTATCTTAACAATGATTATTAAAATAATAAATTTATAGTATTTATATTTGAAATAAGAAAGTAAATATTATCTGATAATAATAATATTATGTTGGAAATGTTAAAAATTTCGAAGGTGTAAAAGCTATTTGCCTTTGGAATGAGGATAAACTGATTAAGAGTAAAAGTTAATATTTAATTTTAATAAAATATTGTAATAAAATAAATTATCATAATCATTGTTATTTTAATAAAACATATATTATCAAGATATATACATTTAAATAAAAATATTAATTATAAAAATAATTTTATAGATTAATATTTCAATAATAATTAATTTTAATAGTAAATTATTATTTGTCAAAAATTATTTTTATTTTGATAAAATAAGTTAATAAACAAATAATTTTAGTTGATTTAAATAAATTATTGATTTTAATAAATTATATTAATACAACACATAATCTAGTAAATTATTATTTATAAGACATAATTTTCATTTAATAAAATATTTTAAGGAAATAAGTTATTTTAATAAGTTATTATCATTTATTAAGCATTAATTTTAATTTGAGAAAATAAATAATTTTAGTCATAAATTAATCTTGTAATAGTATTATTTTTATAAAATAAAATAAGTTATTCTAATAATAAATTTTTATTTAATTAATATTATTTTGATAAAATAATTTGATAATTAATTAATTTTAGTTGGATTAAATAAATTATTATTTTATAATATTTATTATAATTATTTATAGAAGAACATTGTTTAAACTTTTACACAGGGATAAAAAAAATATTTTATAAGGTAATGAAAAATGGATAAAATTTTTTCATTACCTCCTGTTACCCACCCCTCTCTAGAGTAAAACTTTAATCTCATATGAGAATAATTGTTAATCCAGAATAATTGTTATCTCTATAATCTAAACTGATATAATAGAGAGTAAAAATTAACACAGTAAAGTCTACCTTCTTTTTTTTTTTTTTTTTTTGGTGACCCGGAACCCAGCCGGTTTATTACAGCCCTCAACGGACCGTGTAGCCGACTGGTAAACCGGGGGCCGACAAACACCTCACAAACCCGTCGAACTGGTTAAGTCACACGCTTGTGTGTGTGGTGGGTAGCCCTTGGAATAACTCAACGAGACTGGATTTCACCAGTAGAGACTCGAACCCTTGCAAGTTGTTGTCTCGGCCCCCACAATCAAGAGGTCACCCGCTGAACTAGGCCCAAGGTTAAAGTCTACCTTCTGGCATTCCCAAAACAAGCATTTCCTAAAAGGAATTGTAAGGGAACCTTCTCATGCTCATGACCAAGAGGAATTTTAAAGGAAATTCCGTGAACAGCCTCCTCCTCCTCGTAGTCTGATGAATTGGCTGTCACGTTTTCGTAAACAGCACAGAAGGGAAGCCCCAAAACATCATTGCGCCAATTTGGAGGCAACTCAATAGAGATTGAACTCCCCCCCCCCCCCGACGATAATGGAACTAATTTGTAATCTCACTTCCAGGAAAAACAAAACGGAACTCTCTGTTTTTAATAGAAATTTTCTGCTGCAAAAAATAGAAAAATCACATTAATCATAAAAATCACATGCATTAATTAATGCTTAAAAAGAGAGAGAGAGAAAAGAGATATCATGACCACCTGAGGCAACCATTGAACAACTCTGTCCACTAAATTATCCTGTTGATTTTCTACCAGTCTGGACTCCGGAGCAATCAACTAATGATATGTATTACCAACAATTCGCACCCGAGTAATAGGTCTGCAACACTTGTTAATGATGTGCAATTGTCTGTATATATTTTTGCTATTCCAGGCGGCGGCTTCGACAGTGCTTCAAGATTGTAGCAACCACACAGGGGTGGCTCAAGCATAAAGCAATCAAAGCCACCGTTTTAAGCCCCCAAAATTTGAGAGCCCCCAATTTTTAAAAATCTTTTATACTATAGTTAAATTTTAACATATTTTGAATATATTTTTAACATACGTTTTGTGTAATAAAAGTCTAATCTGAATTAAAAAAAAAAGTTTACAAGAAAAAATGTAAAAAGTTTCAAACTAAATGAAAAAAAAAATGATCACAAGAAGTCCCAATATAAATGAGAAGAAAATCTCAAGAAAAAAAAGGAATGCCTCAATCTAAATGAGGAAAGAGCTCGTAAGAAAAAGAAAAAAAAAAAAAGAAAGCCTCTACATAAATGAAAAGAATAATATATTCAAAGAAGGAATATCAAAAGTCTTATAAGGAAGGAAGATCAAAAGTTTTATAGATCAAAAATTTTATAAAACCATCTCTAACGTGTAGAAATCCAACCCTAATATACTCTCTCTACCTCTCAGCCTCTCTTTCTCAATCTCTCTCAAAGCTTAAACTTTGAAGCTAAAAACTACATTGGTAAAGTTTTTAATTGCAACATCAATCAAAGGGATTTTTGAGGTAATGTTTTAAAAAACTTTATAGATTAATTTTTGTTTTATTTTTTTTTAACATAGAGTAGTAGTTTGATTTTTTTTTCTTTTTTAACATACTACTTTCAGATGACTTTTCATCAATCAACAAAAACTCGTCGTCAATAACAAATCATTAGTTTTGTCAAGGCTCAGATTTGCTTGAGGAAGGTATAGCTCTTCTTTTTTTTTTTTTTTTTTTCTTTCTTCTTTTTTTCTTTTTTTTTTTTTTTTTCCTTTAAGACTTGTTTGTTTAGTTTTGTTTCTATAACTCTATTTAAGAGATATTTAACGATTAATTTTGGTATGACTTTATTTGGTGGAAATCTAATTTGGGAAATATTGTGAAGAAAATATTTTTTTATTTCTTTATTTTTATTTCAATATATTATTTGATAGATAACTAATTCAATTATTTTTTTATTCATATTCTAGATCATGTACTAGATAAACTTGAATATAAAGATTTAATTAATAATTTTGCATCTCAAAAAGCAAGAAAAATAATTTTTAAATAATATCTTTACCATAATTAAAAATGTAGAAAGTTACAATTTTTTTTTTAAATGTAAAGACCTCATTTGTAGTTGTCGCTTTAGGCCTCAAAGAACCTTGAACCGGCCCTGCAACCACATAACTGAAGTTGTTTAAGCTGGGAAAGTTGATCTATGCTTTTAGGCAAGTGGAAAATGTTGGTTCCTGATGGACATAGCATCGTCAATGATGATAAGCAGCCGAGATCATTCGGAAGGACTCCATCCAATATACGGGAACCACTCAGATCAATTTCTGTTAAGGACTGTAAACCTGACAAAGAAGGGAGTTCCAAACCCATGGAGGTTTCACATTCTCTCGGTAGAAAGCAAGAAAGCCCCATGGAATTTTGACACTCTCTTGGGAGAAAGCAGGAAAAGTTGAATGAAATCCCAGATTCACGTGTCATCTCCTTCCAGTCCCGAAAGTGTAAAATTCTCAGTTTCTTCAAAGATACAGTGGAGGACGGTAATTGTTTAATAGCAGTCCCATCAGCAACAATCTCCTCCAAAGACCCCATTTCTCCCAAATTCTGAGGTAACCTCTCTAGTTTTAGGCATTCTGAGAGATAAAGAAGTTCAAGACTTCTTAACGAACAAATGTTGTCAGGAAGACTTGTAAGGTTTTTACACACGATCAGATGAATTGAAACTACACCACTGTGTTGCTCAATTGATGAAGGTAACTCCTTTATAGCAGTGCCACCCAAATTAAGCCGTAAAGCCTTCTCCATTTTCCCTAGAATTACTGGAAAATTCTCAAATTTTTGGCAGCCTCCAAGACTAAGAAAATCAAGAGATTCAAGATGAATGCTATCTGCAGGACTCTTAAAACTTCTGCAATAATCTAATTTTAAATAAATCAGCTTTTTATGAAATGCAGTGGATGGGTGCACATCTACCAAACTTGTACAATGACTAAGCGTCAACTCCTCAAGATTTGGTAACCCTGTGAAGTCTGGGGTCCTTTCTGGCTTGCAAGAGCCACTAAGAATCTGTTACAAATATCTGCATGGCTAATGGTTTCTTTATCATTACTCCAAAGTCCAAAAGCGACCAACACATGTAACGAATGTGGATAACTACCTATAAGTCACATGGCTGTGTCTCAGATCATGTTTATATCCACACAAATTTAAGCAACATTTAATGGTTAGATTTAAGTTACACATCCAAAGCAAAGAGCCAAACTTTGGGGGCCATACAGAGTCTGAAGGAATTCAAGGTAATAGAGAATCATGCTCAAATTGGACTTCTTGAGCTGAAGCCGAAAAATTTCAAACGTTTTGCAGAAAATAAACTATATTTTGATCCTTGGTCATCAATAACAGAACAACAGATGTGCAAGGATTATTGAGAGAAGGTTACCTGTGTAACACACCAAGCCCATGGCAGCAGGCGACACCATTGCAAAGTTGGTACATCAGGCACTGTATTGAAACCATCAAGTACTTGGTAATGAAGAAAACAACACTAGAATGCCTAACAAACTGCTATGGTGTCTGAAAATGTTCATCAAAATCCCCATAAATCATATATACCTTGACAGTTTTGGTGGGAATGTACTCCCCATTTTGACGGAAGCCTCGGATGAATTTCTTCAGATCAGTGTCCATGTACTCAAACACCAAGTAGAGTACTGTTTTTCCTTCTTTGTTCGGGCCTTGTTTGACATCCATCAATCTGTTGATTAGTGACGGGAAACAAAAGATCGAACTCGTTAACAAAGAAGAAACATACGTTCCCTCGCCTACCTTCTCTAGCTTCTCGAATGCATCCATTGCTGATCTCTCCACTCTCTCCACTCTCTCTCTCTCTCTCTCTCTCTCTCTCTCCCCCTCCCTCCATCTCTCTCTCTCTCACAGAAATCAGATCTACTTACAGATGGAATTGACGGTCAATTTGTGCCACCGATATGTAAACTGTTGGTGTACTATGCTCCGCTGCCCAACGGCGATATATTTTGAAGGAGTCCATAAATACCCTTATAATATCTAAAAATTACCGCCACCTTTCAAGGAGCGCTCTGGGATGGCACGTTGCGTTGGACGATCATGCGGACAATCACAAAGAAAATCTGATTTCTGCATAAAAAGTTATTAATTTGGTAAAAGAATATTAGTTAACATTTTACCAAAGAGTGGGTAAAGGCCCACCAGTAGCTTGGGAATTAACATCACTTATCACTTTTAACGTTAATTATGTAATACTGAGTTCTGAGCTGTTGTATCAAAATTGAACAGTCTATAATAAAAATAAGTATTTTTAAAATTTAACTTCATAGGTTTAAATTTTCAAACTTGGTTTGTACATTGGGGGGGGGGGATTCGGCAAGACTTTAAATCTATTTAAGGAAATCAGTTTAAGGGCAGTTTGGCACTTAAAAAAATGGTGAAAAATATTAAAAATCTTTGAAAATCTCTAAAATTCCTTTGCACTCCTCATATTTTGTAAAATTTCTATAAATTTATATATATCTACGTATCCTAACAAAATTTTACAAATTTGAATAAATTTTTTACAAACCCCAACAATATTTTACAAACTCTAGTAGCTTTTTTAAAAATTCTAAAAATTTTTTAACCACTTTCAATAAATTTTGACGTAAAACTGTTCTGACGGAATCAAAAAAACCGTTTGAACGGTTTTTTTTTTCCAAAAAGTTGACACAAAAGTCAAATAGTTTTATTATTTATATTTGAAAAACGTAGTTTGGATGTTACACACCAAACGCTCAAAAATTCTCTAAACCACAATTTTCATTATTTTTCGTTATTTTTTGATGCGCTAAACAAACCTTAAGCTAGAATTGTGAAATTTGATCGATTTAATTAAATATATATATTTTTAATATTTTATGTTTTTGTATATTAATTTATTTAAAATTCTCTTAAAAAATAAATATTTTAATACTAATAAATTTCACTAATTCTTATGTTTGAAATCAATATGATGTTTGTATGAGTTGAATTTGACTTGATTTTATTATCAAAATTTTAAGATTTATTTGTCATTTGAAATTTAGCACAAAAGGATAAAATTTGAAAAAAATTGATTCTCTTCTTCAGTCGTTTAAGTAAAAAAACAAATTTACTTTTATATTCCATACTATCTTATAAAATTTGGTAAGAATTAATTTTTTTTCTTCATCCATTTAAATAAGAAAGCAAACTTATTCTTATATTTCGTACTATCTTATCTATAATAGGGTCAAATTAAATCAATTATACTTAAGTTCGAGGCATGACAATCTCAATTTAGTTATTGAATTAAAACATATATTTTAAGCAAAATAAAAAAAAATTCTTTCATCAAATTAAATCAATTCAACTCAATTTTTTACTTTATAATTAAATCGATTTTAAGAGTGAAAATGTTTATAAGTCAAGAGCACCACCCTTTCTTTCAAGTTGAATTTGGTATCGGTTGGTAATTTTATAGCCAATGGGAATTCCCCCCGTCCATAACTAATGTGAGATCGTTCAGATAAATCCACACTAAGGGAAAAAAGGTAACTTTTTTTAGGTAGATTTTTAGTTTTGGTTAATTTGACATTTTTACCTTTAAAAATTTAAAAAAAGATTAAAATGTAAGAGGAGGGTAAATTTGGTCGACCACTGTAATAGCTATTAGCTAGTAGCTATTGTAGCAGCTACTAGCCAGGGATGCCAAACGAAGCCTAAGGCCTACTAACCAAGGATGCCAAACGAAGCCTAAGGCTTAGTTTGGCATCAGCGGCTAGCTGTTGCAGTAGTTGATCAAATTTACCCTCTTACATTTTAACCTTCTTTAAACTTTCAAGGGTAAAAATGTCAAATTAACTAAAATAAAAAATCCACCTCTAAAAAAGTCACCTTTTTTTCCCTTTCCAAACACAAAAAGTAGCTGGCTTATTTTTAGCCACTTTTCTTCCCAAACTAAGCCAAGGTTGCTGGAAAGAGACTGATTAGGGTGCTCTGCTCTGTTCATAGTCTTTTCACCTCTATTAATAATTGGGTTTGTTTCTGCTTGTAGAGTACTAATGGATGTCTCAAACAACAAAATTTGAAAGAATAATCACAGAAAATAAAAAGAAGTTACTACTGCAAAAGGAGGCCTTTGTCAAACCATATTATACACGAGCAAAAGCTCCAACAGCCAAACTAGAACAACAAGAGAAGAATTCAGCCTTCAGTAGAGGCAAGACGGGAAATAATTTCATCAATATTCCTATCAGAACTTCCACCTTCAGCCATAGCCTCCCTAGCCATCTTCTTCCACTCCAGAGCGTTCTTCTTAATCTTTTGACCTCTCTCACCATGCATAACTTCTTTGACGCATCTTTTGACTTCCTTCTTAGTAACAATACCTTTCTCATTCACCATGGCTGTAACTCCCAATCCCCGAACCTTCTCCAACAAATGCGCAGTAAGTTGGTGGTCCAAAAACTGAGGCATTGACACCATCGGCACCCCAAAGTATATTGCCTCTTGGACGGTACAACCTCCACAGTGTGTGATGAAGCATCCCAAGGCTGGATGGGCTAACACTTCCACCTGGGAACACCACGGTACTACCAATCCCCTTTCCGACGTCTCTGCCAAAAAATCACTCGGAAACGCGCTCTGATTCACTGGTCTCACCGCCCACAAGAAGTTGACGCTGTTTTCCCTTAGAAACTCTGCCATTTCAGCCGTCTGTTCTGCATTCAACTCTGCAACGCTTCCGAATGCGACGTACACAACGGACCCTGTTTCCTTTGTGTCTAACCACTTCAGGCAAGCTTCATTCTCCGGCTTGTGCAAATGGAAGCCACTATCATTGTCATCCTCCGCTCGGTTGTCAATGTAGGCAGATGGAACCGGCGGTCCAAATGTCCTAACGGACCAGAAATTTGACAACCAGTTCAATACCTACATTGAAGAGATTGAAAAAAAACCAACAAAGTCAAAAATCAAATGGCAGTTACAAGCGCAAGCACATTAGTTTCTAAGCAGATCAACATTCTATTCCCTAGTATCATATTGAGGGAATAGAATGAAATGACACCGTGGAGATGACAATTCTATTCTATTCTCTTGTATCAAACTAGTCCTTGAGACATTTTTTTTCTTTTTTTTTGGATTTTGGAATTTGGTTGAGGTAAATTCCAAATTTGGAACTTCAAAACGTAAGATGCCAGGTTTTGATCCAAGCTGCACATGGTCAGCTAGAACTTCATTGCGATTCAATCAATCGACAAAAATGGCCATAATCTTGAATTGGGAACAATTTAAAAATGAAGAAACGAGTGAAAGAAAGACAAGTTAGAACAAAAAATGATATATTTACTCAGTTGCATTGAAAAGGAATAATAAAGTGTTTCAACTCACCTCTTCTTCCAACTCATCAAAGGAGTCAATAATAACCCAATCTGCACGATGGATGTTGTCATATTGGCTTAGTACCTGTCTTATTATAGGAGGACAACCTCCTGCATCAGAACCAAGCGATGGCAAATTGGGAACCTTGAGCTCTGGCAAGCCGGACATTAACGAAGGAGGAGCTGGCGTTGGCTTTGGTTTTCCGTGAAAATCAAGATACTTGAGGTAGTAATACGCATTTGCAACACACGGTTGAGGAGAAAATGGAGCCCCGGCTATGCCCAGCTGCTTGGCTAAGTCGAGAGCCCATGGCAGGCCAATATCATACACGAGGCATTTCACAGGGTACTCGGAATTTTCTAGTTTCCTGATGAGTTCAGTTAAGTTGTGTTTGGCTCTCACTTCAAGCCTCTCAAGATAGCCCCAGAACCCTCCGGGTCCGTGCATCCCACCTTCAGCGATATCATCGTATATTGGTTCAAAGGCAATTGATCCAGTTCCACCTTCAGGCATGGTCTTGGTCATCGAAAGAGTGACGGCCATAGTGATTTTAGCTCCTTTTAAGGCCATACGTTTAGAAAATTGAAACATTGGATTGAAGTGACCTTGTCCATAGAATGGGAATACTATAACATGAGCTTTGTAGGCTCTCCTCTTCTCCATTTCTGTTCTTCCAAGCTGATAAATGGCTGGTCTATACTTTCAAGCTGACAAATGGCTGGATTTGTACCGTTAGCTAAGGGGAATATTATGTAAGACGCAGGTAATTTGATAATAACTTTCAGTAGGAAAAGGGGGAGGGGAGAAGTAGAAGAAGGTAAATTACAGTTTCACAGTTGAGATTTGATCAAATCTCACTTTACGAATCGGGACTAATGAGAAGAGTGGAGCTGGGTTTGTTTTCTCATACTATGATGTTAGTGCCGGTGTTAATGGCTGGGCAAATACTCTAGCTAATAACGAGGCCTTCAATTTTTTTGAATTAACATATATTAATGTTATTATTATTGTTACTCAACTTTTTTATAATAAGGCTTAGACTTGGTTTGAGAGAGAGAGAGAAAAAAAAAAAAAATACAAACTTTGTGCGTGTGTGCGTGCGTGCACGAGGGAAAAAAAAAAAGTTAATGTTTTAGTTTTTTTTTTTTTTTATGTTAATTTGACATTTTTGTCTTTTTTGATTTAAAGAAAGTTTAAATATAAGCAGGTAAATTTGATCATTTTAAAAAATTATGATAATCTATGAGTTCTAATTTTTTCTCAAAATTTTACGCCCTATCAGCTATTTACATGTATTTTAGTCCCTCTCTCCAAATAATTTTTGATAAGTACTATAAAATAAAACACAGATTATGATACTTTAACTTAAAAGATTCAATTTCTAAGAAATTATAGTTCAACGAAATTTAAGCTGACAGTTTTGACTTGTATATAATTTTCGCTTTTAAAATATGATAAATTTAAAATATTCAAACTGTTTTGTGAGATAAATGGCAATGGGATTCGCTAAAATAAGAATTGAGCAAAAAGTTAAAAATATAAAAATAATCCCAATTGTTGAATGGAAAAAAAAAAATAATTCTTAACTATAGAATTTTAATTTGTGAGAGGGACATGTTAAAAAATTAAATAATTATTAATCGTTGAATTTTAATTTGTGAAAGAGACATTTTTAAAAACCGTCTTATTTTATTATATAGATTAGAAAAAATCTATTAAAGTTAAGGACCTCGTATAAAAGATTGAACAAACTGTTTGGTTTACCAAAAAAAAAAAACCCCTATTCTTTACTATTTTTTCAACTTTCCCCATTTAAATTTCACGAAATGTCATTTTTACACCAAATTTTTATTTTTATTTTTTTACAAACCAAGGAACCCCGTAATACAAAAAAAAAAAAAAATCAAACTGTAAAGTTTTACTAGTCGTAATTAACTAAGGTTGACAAACATGAGATCCTGATGCCAAAAAAATTCAAAAAGTAAAATTTAAGTCTTAACTAAAAAATCACAGTAGACTGCTACAATAATTGATAAAGATCATAATAGAAAATTTATAAAAATCACGGTTTAAAGCCTAATAATGATTTGTAAACTGAACTTTTTATCTCAATCTAATTAAAAAACTGAGATAAAAAGTTATTTTTAATATTTTCTATTTCAATTTTGTTAAAATCGTGAATGTATTTAAAACGAGATAAAAAATCAATGAAAATCATTTCTTAAAAAAATTGAAATAAAAGATCAGTGGAAATATCTCTAAAAAATATTAAGATAAAAAAGTGAGAAAAATTGTATCTTAAAAAAGCAAGATAAAAAAATGAGAGACAATATTATTATTTCTTTCTTTATATCCCTGTCAAACAACTTTGTTTATAATTTTATAAATTAGATTTCATAAATTTTGTTGTAACATTTATTTATTAATTTTAATTAATTTAATATGCTATAAAACCTACTATCATAGATCAATAAATAAAAATATTTTTAAATTAATGCTAAAACTAAATTTACGAAATCAAATTTAAGGTCACATTTGTCAACCATTTCGTTTTTAATTTTCAATTTTTGTTTCCATTTTTTTTGAAAATTGAACATGAGAAGTTGTTTGTAAATTCGTTTTCAGTTTTCAAAAAAATAAAAATTATTTTCAAAAATTACAAAAATTATGAAAATACAGAAAATGTATTTTCTCAAGTTTTTATTTTTAATTTTCAATTTCTTATACAACCACTACCAAATACAATCATCAATTACAATCGTCCACTAGTTATCACTAACATTTGGCTACCATTGTCACTATGTCCTCCTTATCTTTAGTCACCGCCAAATATATTATTATTTAATATAAAAATATTTAATCAATAAATAGAATATATTGATACATTAAATTAATAATATATTATTTTTATTCATGCAAAAAAATATTACATATAATTTACTTAGTAATTAATTTTATCAATAATTAATTTAATATATTAAATTATATATTAAATATATTAATTAAGTAAATTATATTACATATATTAATTAACTAAATTATATTAACTATAATTGAATTTAATTTGTTAAATTAATATAAAATTATTTTATTAAATTATTTAATAAATAATATAATAAATTATATTTAATATATTTTATTCTTATTGAATTAAATTATTTTTAATAAAAATATAATTGAAATAAATACGTTTAATTAATTTAAATTAAAGTAATTATGTAATTTAATTTAATTAATTAAATTAGTATAAAAATAATTTAATAAATAATACAATTAAATTATATTGAATATATTTTATTTTTATTGAATCAAATTATTTTGAAAAAATAATATAATTAAAATAATTAAATTTAATTAATATAATTAATTAATTAATTAATTATAATTAATTTAAGTAATTACATCTAATTAATTTAAGTTAATTAAATTAATTACTTTAATTGACATGAAATATATTTTATTAAATTTTTTAAAATGATTATAATAAATTATGTTTAATATATTTTTATTGAATTAAATTATTTCTAATAATTAATATAATTAAATTCATTGAATTTAATTAATTAACAACAATAACTGTTAACTAACAATTATCATTACCAAACATGTTTTCAAGTTTTTATTTTTTCTACTATGTAAATGAAAATCAAAAATTAAAAACTGAACTCTAAAACTGAAAACTGAATATAAAAACTGAACACAAAAAGAGAAAACTGACAGCTTTATCAAACGGGCCCTAAATAATTCTAAATGTATAATCATTATTTTTAATGAAAATATGAGAGCAGCCTTCATAATTTGTATGATTTATAACCACATGAATATTAAATATTTAATATCTAATAAATGTTTAGTGTATTTTTAATATTAATTATATTAAAAGTGATATTATTTTATATTTTGTCGGAAGTAATAAAAATAATAAAAATTTTCCTTTTTTGTCTTTTTAAAACTAATTTTCGAATATAATCAAATATTTTTTGTATTACAAATCAAATTCTTAAGATAGTTTTCAAAAATTTTATTTTAAACAATAATTTTCTAAATCTAAAACTAAACGCAACCTAATTATTTTTAAAAATATAATACAGAAGAAGAAAAATATATTATAAACTGTAAATCATAATTAAATATATGTTATGTACAAGGATTTAAAGAAAATAAGAAAAAGATTTAAAATCATTGTTAATTAAATATGATAGATATTCATAAATTATTTATTAAATGTTCATATGATTTTATATATTGGTTATGATTTCAAATTATTTCAAAAAGTTAAGATAATTACATAAAAGTAAATTTGTTATCATTTTTCCTGACCAATTGATAAGAAAAAGTATAACTTTTAGTCACTAATTTGGTTGGCAAAAGTGATAAAAATTATTGTAAAAAATTTAAAATAATATAATTTTATTCCTTTTTGCAATCCTAAAAGTTACAAAAATTTGTTTATATATATTAATATGTAAAATATATATAAATGATAACTTGGATTAGCGGTTAAATACACTAACTACCAAAAGAGTAACACGAGTTTGATTCTCAATAATAACAAAAAAATATAAAATATATAAGGTTGCTAGGATAATAAGACGCCAAACAATGTCACGATGGTAGTGTGATCATTTTCCTATATTTGACCATAGTTTTTTAAAGAAAGTGAGAACAAAATTCATGAAAAATCACGTGAGATTTCTTTTTATCCCAGTTTTTATATAAAAGATCACGTTTTTAATACGTGATTGTTGTAAGTTTCAATTACGGTTGTAAATTACGATCGAAAATAAGCAACTTGCAATTACACTTAAATCAATCACGCTTTTGTGATCGAGATGAAAAGTGAAACATCACACTTAAAAACTGTGTTGTTTATGCATTTTTGTAGCAGTGGCAGCAGCCCCCTGAACCCAAAATTTTATCCCTTAATTAGAATCATCATTAGAAGAACAGATTTGTTTAGTAATAAGAACGGAGGCACAAGACAAACAATTAGAGAGAGAGAGAGAGAGTGCAAAACCTGCCAGTGAAAGAGTTGGCCGCCTGATTCACTGGTCCGAGTTCAGCGTAGAATACAAAACCAACTATCAGTGGTTAGGAATTCACCGCTGAAATCTTGCGAAGCTTGATATAGATGGGCTGCTCACTTAAATAGATTCCCAGAGGATATTTTCCTTTTTTTTTTTTTTGTGGTAAAAGGGCAAAGTGGAGCTAGCGAGAACGAAGGGACCTTGTTCTTTCAATTCACCGCTTACATTTGGGCACATATAAAACGATATATTTCTGAAAATATGAAAATAAAAAATATTATTTTATCCAAAGAGTATTATAAATTTATATTAAAATGATATGAGAATGACGTAGTTATAATAAAAAAAATATTTTAATAAATTTATATTTTTTAAATAATTAGCTTAAAAATTTTTGTAAAATTTTCTAATTGAATTATATCAGTCTATGAAAATTCTTCATTTTTATGTTATTTTTAGGCTAAATTTAGACTTAGAAAGAATTAATCATCTAACAAATTATATTTAATAAATAAATAAATAAATTAACAGAAAAAACTATTCAGTATGTTTCAATAATTCATTACCAAAAAATGCTATATATAATTATCTACTTAATAAAATTAAGCTTGTATACATATCAAATGAAATTTTATCAATTAAAGCAGCGTTCAACAAATTTTCATGTGATGAAATTTATAAATAATTAAATTGTAGTGATTTTTTTTTTTTTGGTAATTTCTCTACAATTATATTCCAAAACTTAATTTAACAATATTTATAAATAAAAATACACGTTCCGTATTTATTGTAGAAACTAATATTTTTTCATTTTGTATGAACTAACCCTTTGTCTTTTATTTTTTCTTTTTTATTTTATTTTATTTTTCCCAATTCCTTAAATATTATTTAATATTGAGGGAATATTTTTATATTATTAAATTTTAGACTATTTAAATTTTGTATTTTTTTATGTATTAACAATAAGTAATTATTGAATTATAAATAGATGGTAAAATTAGTTAAACAGGCGAATTTTGGACTACATATAACAATTAAAAAATAAAATTTTAGAAAGGTTGGTCATAATATAAAAGTTTTTGACCTAAAAAATTATATTACTCGTGATGTTTTCTTAAATTGAAATTTATTATTTTTTAAAATTCTAGAAAATTAAATTAAAACTTTTTAAATTATATATATATATATATACACACACCAATATACACTTATGTTTAGGAGGTGAGTTATATATAAAAAGAACAATTAGAAATTCTAGAAATAAAAATAGGAGGTGAGTTATTAAAACAATTATTCAAAATGTTTTCTAAATATACTACACTTTTAAGAACTTTTCAAACTTAGGGACGATCGCCCCCTCCGCCCCTCTAGATCTGCTAATGGTGTGGAAGGGTGTTAATATTGTCTTATTTAGTTTCATAATTTGTGCTAATTTTGTGTATATATTTGAATAATTAAAAATTTAAAAACATATCAAATATTAATTTATTTTAAATTAAATTATATCGTATTAATTTTAAATTAATATATTTATATTATGTCATATACTCATATTTTTTTTATAATAATTTTGTATTTGTTTTAGACACTTTCCTGTGAACAGGTTCATGAATATGCCCCTTAGAAATAATTTACAATTAGAACCTGCTCGACAAAATTTTCAATTTGTAGTTTTCAATTTCCGTTTTCATTTTTCTGAAAATTAAATATGAAAACTTGTTTGATTTGTTTTAGTTTTCAAATTTTAATAAAATGAAAATTATTTTCAAAAGTTTTAAACTTATAAAAACATAAGAAATGTGTTTTTTCAAAATTTCATTTTCTTCCACAACTATTAGTCACAACCATCACCTACTATCAACTACCATCTGGTCGCCACCTATATCCAGCCACCATTGACTGCCCGCCAGTGCCATTGCCACCCATCTACGGTTATTGCCAATTGTCACCACCCCTTACCAACCCCTGACTATTGCCAATTACTATTAATTTTATTTTGCAAGATTTAAATCCGATCTATATACTTAGATTTGATTCGTTTAAAAAAATAATTTTTTTAAAATTATTATTTTATAAAAATAAAAAAAAATATTTTGTTTAATATATATATACACCATAACAATTAAAATACAAGTAACAAAAGTTGCAACACTTTTTCCATCAGATTGATTGATTCTTTTTTGTTCTATTTTTTAAATTAGTGGTTTGATGATGAAATTGCAATTGGTGATAGTATATTTTTTTATTTTTACATTAAATGTAATTTAATTAATAATTAATTATATCAACAATTAATTTAATAATTTTATTTTTATTGAGTTATAATTTAGAATTAAAATAATTTGATTTAATTAATTAATTAAATCAAATTAATTTAAGTTAATTAACATGAAATATATTTTATTAAATTTTTTTAAAAATATAATTTAATAAATTATGTTTAATATATTTTATCTTTATTGGATTAATTTATTTTTTAACAAACAATATAATTAAAATAATTAAATTTAATTTAATGGATTTAATTATTTAAAAATTATAACTACTAATTAGCAACTATTGTACCAAATGTGCTTTCAAGTTTTTATTTTTTATATGAAAATGAAAATTAAAAATAAAAAATTAAACACAAAAATATAAAACCGGACATAAAAATTAAAAATTGACAATTTTGTCTAACGGACCTTAAAAAATTAAAAAAAAAAAAAAAAACTCCCAGGACCACAAGTTTATGACTGACACATGGTCTTGAAAGTGGAGGAGTGGTCTTAGAGAAGGCTGTGTCTAAAAATTTAGGGTTTTAATAGAAACTTTTAGGAAAGTTTAGCCTATTTAGTGTAGAATTTTAAATAAAATTAAAAAATATTAATTAATTTATTAAATATGAAAATAATTATGATATGTATCAAATAAAATTAAAATAGGAAGTTCAAAAGTATTTTGTTAGTGTTTTTTTTTTTTAAAGGTAAATAATTTTGTTAGTGTTTGTAAGATAAAATTTTAAATAAAATTAAAAAATAACAATTAATGCATTAAATATGAAACAATTTTGAAATCTATAAATAGAGTTAAAAGTAAAAAGTTCAAAAGTGTTTTCTTAAATAAAGTTTGGAAAGAAAAAAAAATTAACTTTTTTTTTTTAGTTGACTACTAGCTAACTACTAAAAAAAGTTAAGGTGACATTTGGTTTGTATCTCTATTTTTGTTTTCTTTTTTTATTTTCATTTTTTGTTTTATATGTTTTATGTTTTGAAAATTAAAAAATAAGGAAAACAGAAAATACATTTGATCTAATTGGCGTCGATAAATCCATATAGCCGACCCCACCTAGTGGGAAAAGTTTGGTTTGGTTTGGTTTGGTTTAGAAAATACATTTGATTTGACATTTTATGCTTTATGTGTTTTAAGATTTTCCTTATTTTGGATTGAAAACGCTCAAAACAACTTTTTACTATTTTACATTTCATGTGTAAACTTATTTTATATTTTCTAAAACAGATTTTAAAAGCGCAAGTAGTCAAATGTGTTTTGAGTTATTTTTTATTTTCAAAAAATGCAAAACGAAATATGGTTCAAAACAGGCATACCAAATGACACCTAATTTTTTTTGTGTTTGAAAATGAAAAAAGTTAATTTTTTAACTTTTTGTTAATTTGCCATTTTTATTCTGTGTAATTTAAAAGAAGTTTAAAATGCTACCTTTTTGTGTTTGGGAATTAAAAAAAGAAGAGGTTAACTTTCTAGTAACTAATTTTTTAACTTTTTGTTAATTTGACATTTTTGTCCTTTAAGATTTAAAAGAAATTTAAAATGTAAGAAGATAAATTTTGTTATTTTAAAAGAGCCAAAAAGTGGAATAGTCAAAAACTAAATATCAGCTAATGATTGCCAAACGCACACTTAGTGTCAGTAAGATAGACTTTTAAATAAAATTAAAAATTAATAATTAATATAGTTAATATGAGATAATTATGACACATATAGATAAACTTAAAGTAGAAAATTTAAACTTATTTTCTGAGTGTCAGATAGAATTTTAAATAAAAATTAAAAAATAATAATTTATGAGACAATTATGACATATATAAATAAAGTTAAAGTATCGATCAAATAGACTTTTAAATAAAATAAAAGATAATACATTAAATATGAAATATTCGTACAATAAGAGGTAAAGTAAGAAATTCAAACTTAGAATTAGAGGGAAAAAAAAGTAAAAAGTTTTATAAGTTTATTAAATTTTAATTAATTTAAAATATTATTTAATATTTTTATTAGTAACAAAAATTTTTAAAGATTTAGGTTCTTCGCATTTTTGGGGGCAACCTCATCTTGAAAGCGTGGGACTCGTGGGTAGCATGGTCGTGAAAGCGGGGGGACTCGTGGGATGCGTGGTAATCAGAAACACAAAGCCACAGCGCGTGGTTCAGAATTTGGAAAGGAAGAATCGGGCAAAACAATGTTATTTCGCCATAAAACAGAACCAAAAAAGTATTTCTATTATGTCTCCGCACGCATGCAAACCCATTCGGGTCCAAGGGTACGATCCGTACGGATATGGTTTTGTTGGTTTTTGAAATTGGGTCAAGCCATTTTCACCCAATTTGACTCTAACCCAATTATTTTCCCCGACCCCGTTAGCTTGTGCTGGGGACACAATCTGCCCAACTCCACCAGTTGGCATTTTGCATGCCACATTTCCAAATACTTGGGACGTCAAACAATTACCTCAAAAAAGGGAAGGGCTCCGAGATTTAAGAACAAGAACTATTAGATTAAAATTCAATTATTCAAATGTATCCGTGCCTTTTTAGATAAAAGAAAGTTTGTTGCTCACAACACACGTGCAAAGCATATGGTATCTATGTACTTGTTAATTTTGTATTGAATGCTAATTTGCAACCCATTGGGTATCTACTTTTGCATAATTGAGGTGAAATTGTTCAAATAAGTCCACATTTAAGGTGAAATTGTGGATGGTACACCCTCCACAGTGTGTGATGAAGCATCCCACGGCTGGATGGGCTAACACTTCCACCTGTGAACACCACGGTACTACCAATCCCCTCTCCGATGTCTCTGCCAAAAAATCACTCCCAAGCGCACATTGATTGACTGGTCTCACGACCCACAAGAAGTTGTCGCTGTTTTCCCTCAGAAACCCTGCCATTTCAGCCATCTGTTCTGCATTCATCTCTGCAACACTTCCGAATGCCAGATACACAACAGACCCGGTTTCCTTTGTGTCAACCACTTCAGGCAAGCTTCATTTTCCGGGTCCTGCATACGGAAGCCATTTTCATTGTCATTGTCCGCTCGCTTGTCAATGTAAATGGATGGCACCGGCGGTCCAAATGTTCAAACAGACCAGAAATTTGACAACCAGTTCACTACCTACAATGAACAGATTGAATAAAAACCAACAAAGTCAAAAATCAAATCAGTTACAAGTCTAAGCACATTGGTTTCTAAGCAGATCAACACCATATTCAAGTCAGGCCTATATTATGTTTTTATTTTTTTTTTCTTTGCAAATAAATTGCAATATTTGGATGAGGATCATATGAAATGACATCCCAAATAATCTGACTATGAAAACAAAGACTTAACATGGAATGTCCCAAATTATCATACACTATACACAGACATCATAGTATCTATACAAGAAAGTAGAATAATTATTCTCATGCTTTTATTCTAATACTTTATTCAGTATGTTTATTTGAAACATTACTTTATTTGAACCTAAGAATTTGAATCAACGTAGGCTAAATCGCAAATAAAATTTTAAATTCCAAACAAATGTATAAAATAGGATAAAATATAAAATTTTATACATTGATATCAAATATTTTTTACATAAAATAACCTTTAAATTCCAAACAAATGCATAAAATAGGATAAAATATGAGATACTATACATTGATATCAAATGTTTCTTATATAAAATAACCTTTAAATTAACAAAACAAACTACAACAATCCTCTTCTTTCCTTCACATTCTAAAAACGTTGCAAAATTTTTTTCTTAATAAAAATGGAATGATTATTTTTATTCATTTATTTGATAATCAATTTAAGTAATGTTAAAATAAAATAATATTAATTTAAACTTACTTAAAATAAAATCAAATAAAAAAATTTTGAAAGTAGACAAATAGATAAAGATGATAATATTTGACATAACTCAAAAGAACACAACTTATATAACGAGTTACTGAGAGAAATTTCAAATATGATACAATATAAATATGTGAACCCAAAATTGATACGATTTAATACAATTTGACATGATTATAAAATAAATTAATTATTAAATATATTCATTAAATATTAAAATATTTGAGCATTTACACAAACATAAATCACCACCCTTGGAGCATATATATAGGTGGAAGCATATATATAGGTGGAAGTCGTTATCGTAGTCATACAATACAATTATTTTTTCATTTTTTATTTTTTTTAATAAAAATCAATGTAGGAGGTGGCTCACGCTCGACTGAACGTGGGTCGGCCATTGTTCGAGGGAATAGAATGAAATGATGCCGTGGAAATGACTGTTCTATTCTATTCTCCTGTATAAAACTAGTCCTTGAGACATTTATTTAATTTGGCTTAGGTGAATTCCAAAATTTGGAACTTCAAAACATAAGATGCCAGGTTTTGATCCAAGCAGCACAAGCCGACATTAGTTTAAGAGTTACCATGTCGTGTTCAGCTAGAACTTCATTGAGAGACCATAATCTTGAATTGGGAAACGATTTAAAAATGAAGGAATGAGTGAAAGAAACACAAGTTGAAGCACACCAAACAAAAAAAAAAAAAGATACATTTACTCAGTTGCCTTGAAAAGGAATAATGAAGTATTTCAACTCACCTCTTCTTCCAACTCATCAAAGGAGTCAATAATAACCCAATCTGCACGATGGATGCTGTCATATTGGCTTCGTACATGTCTCATTATAGGGGGACAACCTCCTGCATCAGAACCAAGCGACGGCAAATTGGGAAATTTGAGCTTTGGCAATTCAGGCATTAACGAAGGAGGCGCTGGCATTGGCTTTGGTTTTCCATAAAAGTCAAGATACTTGAGGTAGTAGTATACATTTGCAATACACGGTTGAGGAAAAAATGGAGCCCCGGCTATGCCCAGCTGCTTGGTTACGTCGACAACCCACGGCAGACTAACATCATACACGAAGCATTTCACAGGGAACTCGGAATTTTCAAATGTCCTGATGAGTTCAGTTAAGTTGTGTTGAGCTCTCACTGCAAACCTGCCAAGGTAGCCCTTAAATCCTTCAGGTCCTTGAATCCCACCTTCAGTGATATCATCATATATTGGCTCAAAGGCAATCGATCCAGTTCCACATTGATCAGCCATGGTCTTGGTCATCGAAAGATTGACTGCAACAGTGATTTAAGGCCAAAAGTTTAGAAGATTGGAACATTGGATTGAAGTGGCCTTGTCCATGAAATGTGAATACTATAACATGAGCTTTGAAGGCTCTCCTCCTCTCCATTTGTCTACTTTCAAGCTGATAAATGGCTGGATTTGCACCGTTAGCTAAAATGGGAAAAAAATAATGTAAAGAAGCTGGTAATTTGATAATAACTTTTCGGAAAGAAGAGAAGGGGGGGGGGGGGGAGAAGGCTGTTCATCCAAATCATCTAATTCGCAGCTGGACCACCCCTCGTGTTGTCCTGAACCCTTTTCCTAGTTTCTCTCTCTCTCTCTCTCTCTCTCTCTCCACATTTTCAACAATTTCACAATGCAATGCCAACAGAGACTCTTCAATGTCAGATGCCGATACCGAGTGAAGGCTACTTCTTGCTGCTGGGCCAGGGCGATCGCACCGGCCCTGAAATTCCCGCTGTGCCGCTATCTCCCCCATCCCCGGCCACCAGTGCCTCTTCTCTATTGCTCTTGATTCAGAAAAGCATGCGGCTTTGGCCAAGGTTTTGATTAAAATCAGGGGAATTTTGAAAATTAGCATCCACACCAGTCGATCGCCTCTTCCCTTCACCAGTTTCTGCCTCCGTCGACGATAAATTGTCGATTTTAGCTGGCGCAGCTAACGTGATGCGCATATTACTATCCAGCAACACGGTCATTATTGTGTGAATTTCACAAGGCAAGGAGCCAAACACGAGGTTTAGCTCATTCTGACGAGCTAAGTCTGGTCTTGTTTTGGAACCAAAAAACCCCAGTTTTTGAATATCATCAGCCAAACCCTCCCGATTTAATAGGGGATTGCGATTGAAGTCAGACAGAGGTGAGGGTGAGGAAGACCAACCATGTTTAGGGTTAGGGGCCTTAGGGCTAGAGTTTTGGGGAAAACCCTAGAAGAAGAAGTTGTGAGGTGCGAACGGAGGCTAATGAGACCAAGAAGATCGATGGTAGGGAAGATCGTGCCCGTTGGATGGAAACATGGGGAAAGGGCAGGAGGGACCCACGGCCGCAACTGCCGGATCATGGGAGAGATTCTGGGCTGCTGGCGGCGTAGCTGGTGAAGGTTTGGTTGCAGCGGACGGTGGCTGCTGATGCGGCGGCATTGGAGGCTAGTGGGGTGACCTCTGTGGCAACTGGAGGAGAACTCACCGCCGTTAGCCGGCGGATATTGCTACGGATGGGAGTTTTTCCGGTCAGAGGACGAGGAGTCGAGTCAGAGGCCGTCCGGGGGTCTAACCCAGGCCCATCTGGAGCGTCAAAATATATCAAAATCTACTGATTTTAATTAAGTTTTGTATTTTTTTTATTTAAATTTTTTCACATATCAAATTTATATCATATTTTTTTATTTTTATTATACTTTTTAAACAATTTTCATCAATCAAATACATCCGAGAGTAATTTAATTTGGTTAATAATATATTTCCGTAAATTTTATTAGTTTACACTCTTGTTAGTGACCAATGAAAGAAAAATGACTGAAAAATTTTAAAAATTACTTAATTTTTATTTTATTATATAAATTATAAATTTATGATTGATCTCATTTAATCACAATTAATGTTATTATAAATGCACTCATAATGTTAGTGCCGAGCGTTAATGGCTAAGCAAATACTCCAGCCAACAGCGAGGCCTTCAGTTGTTTGAATTTTTTAAATATATATTAATATTATTATTGTTGCTATAATAATAAGACAGAACTCTCAAATTTATTTATAATAAATCTACAAAAAATAGGGATTTCATTAATGATAATAAAAAGAATAAAAAAGTAAAAAATAAAACCTCCTAAAAAATCTGTACTTAAAATTAGGATCTCACAAATACTAAAAAAAAAAAAAAATGTCGTAGCATAATTAAAGAGATCTCACAAACTACTTTTGATAATAAAATTAGAGGAAGCCTACTCAGGTTAAGGATTTCATATAAAATATTATTAAAAAAAACAAACTCCAAAATTCTACGAGTCGTAATTAATTAAGGTTGACAAACTTGAGATCCCGATGCCCAAAAAAAAAAAAAAAGATTCAAAAGTAAAATCTAGTAGTCTTGACTGAAAAACCACAGCAGCAGCCCCTCCAAACCCAAAATTTAATCAGAATCATCATTAGAAGAGCAGACTTGTTTAGTAACAAGAACAGAGGCACAAGACAAGCTATATAAACATGTCTGATCAGTGATAGAGATAGAGATAGAGATAGAGATAGAGATAGAGATACGAGAGAGAGAGAGAGAGAGAGAGAGAGAGAGAGAGAGAGAGAGAAACCTGCCAATCAAAGTTCGGACCTCTTGATTCACTGTACCAGTACAGCTTTGGACACAACCAATCTCCCCGGTCGGTCGCTGTTAAATAGAGTCCGCGAGGATGTAAATAAAATTACAGATATAATAATATACTAAATTTCCATTTGTACAAAATAGCAGAATTTATTTTGGGTTTTTGTATCAAAAAAATTAGTTATTGATTTATACTTACGATGCTTTTTAATGAAAATTAAATATGTATGTATTTAAAATTAAAATAGATTAGTAAATTTTTCTTTTTAAAAATTTAAAATAAATTTCTTTTTTAATATATTATCCTTGAAAAGTAAAATTTTTATTTTTCTTAATATAACTATTCAGATATCATCATTAAGTTTAAGTCAGGCTTTGTTCAGTTTGTTGTAAACTTTTGAAAATACCTAAAAATTTCTAAATGCTTCTAAAAATTATTTACTTTTTATCTTATTGTACGAATCACAAACCCACAACTTAAAAAAAAAATTAACTTCTTATAAAAATTAAGTTCTATAACAGAATTTATAAAAAAAATATTTAGCTTAATACTAAATTACTTAACTTATTACAATTTTAAATTATTTTCATACAAAAATATAATTTTTTTTAGAAAATAAATAAATTTACATAACTTGAACCCAAGATTTTCGAAACCCAAGCTGATCTAATAAATATTAAACAATAAAATTATAGCTATCGCGGACCGGCTTGACTATTGGTAGTGCTATTTAATAATACTATATTAAAATCTACTAGCGATTTTATGATTTGGGCCCCGCTTAGAATGATAAAAAATTTAAAAAAGTGATAAATAATATTAAAAAATTTTACAAATTATTCATTTTTTAATTCAATACACGAATTACAAATTGATAACTTATTTCATTTTATCTTATTTTTTGTTATTCCAAACGTACCCTAAACACACGAGGGACGAGGTTAAAAAATTATATATAAAAAAAATGATAGTTAGATTTGTGAGTATATTTGAATATTTTAAAATTTAAAAATATATTAGATGTTAATTTATTTTAAATTAGATTAAGGTACCGTTAAGGAATTAAGAGCTAAATAACTTATTAGCTAATTGGTTTATTTACTTATTTGTACAATAATGAAATTTACTTTTTTATATTTTAATCTTCTTTTAAATCTTCAAGAGCCAAAAATGTTAAATTAATAAAAATTAAAAAATTAACTAAAAAAGTTAATTTTTTTTTCTTTTCAAACATAAAAAAAGTAATAGCTAACTAAAAAAGCCACCATTTTACTTTCCAGACCAAGCTTGGATCGTATAAGTTTTAAATTAATATATTTATATATTTATATTATGTAATATTATAATATTCATTTTTTATAATAATTTTTTATTTGCGTTGGGCGACTTCTCGGGGCTGGTCCACGACTATAACTCTCAGTTACAATTAAAAAACTAAAAAAAAAATTCCAGCTACCACTTGAAAGCGCGGAACTCGTGGGTAGCATGACCAGCGACCAGAAGTTAATGACCGACACGTGGTCTTGAAAGCGTGGGACTCGTGGGCAGCGTGACCAACGAGAAGATTGGGAAAATAAAATTTTATGTGGTATTTAGTTTATTTTTATGTTTTTTATTTTTTGTTTTTATTTTATCCATTAAAAATCTTAAAATAAAAAAATAGGAAATCTTTTATTCTTCTTATTTTGAGATTTTTCTTATTTTTTTTTGTAAAAAACTTTGAAAATAATTTTTTATCATTTTTTATTTCATATATAAACTCTTTTTCAATTTTCGAAAATAAATTTTCAAAATACAAGTAATTAAATGAATTTTGAGCTGTTTTTCTTATTTTCAAAAGCACAAAATGAAAAATAAGCTCAAAATAGAAAATAAAAAATAAGAAATAGAAAAACAAAACAAATGATCTCTTATTTTATTGAACCAAAAAGTATTTTATGGGCGCATTTTGATAGGACAAAAAAGGTCAAATAAATAAAATAAAATAAAATAAATTATTATAGTCTAAGTAATTTTTTGATATCTAATGTGCAGTCACTAAATCACGTTTCACATTTTTTGCATTTCACGTTTTTGGCGTTTAGCATGCATTTAGAGTCTCAAAACAAAAAAAAAAAAAAAAAATCACGAAACACGAAAACTCCAATTTTTTTCACTTTTCATTAATTTGTCAAAATTTAAACTTTGACAAAACATGATAAGGTAAACCTGTAATTGCTCTCAATCCGTTTTCAATTAGTAATTTCCTTTCGATTTGTTATTTTCCTATCTTCTCTTAATTAAATTAATTAACGGAATCCAAATTAAAAAAAATGATAAATCATACTATTTCCAACCAAAAAAGAAAAATAATTATTTTAATAGTTTACATTCTCCTTCTTGTCAAAATAATAATAATAATAATAATAACACTTATTTCACCTAAACTCATAAATATATGAATTTAGACTTTTTGAGATTCGCATTACATCCACTTAACATTTTTCGTTTTTTAAGATTTGCCTCACATCCTTAACAGAATTTTCAAAGCGGATCATAACGTGTAATTCAATGCCTGATTTCAAAAAATGGTCGTCAGTTGTCATTTCCTCTGTTTACTTGAACACTAATATTCAAATCAATATCAAGGAGATAGGCCGTACTTTGTCTTAGTCGTCCATTTTGATTCAATTGATGTTAAGAATGTCTAAAATAAAGGGAAATAAGAGAGAGAGAGAGAGAAATTAAGGTAATATTTGATTTGTATTTATATTTTTTGTTTTATGTTTCAAAAATTTTTAAAAACGAAAAATACGAAACGCAATTGATTTGTTATTTTTTGTATTCCGTATTTCAGAATTCTTCTAATTTTTTGGTCAAAAAAGGACGAAGTAACTTTTACTCATTTTCTATTTATTTTTCGTATTTTAAGATTCTCCTTATTTTTTGTCAAAAAAGAAAAAGCTCAAAACGATTTTTACTAATTAATATTTTATGCGAAAACTCATTTTTTATTTTTTAAAACTAGTTTTCAAACCAGAATATAAGAAGCAATGGAAATTCGGAACTGAAATGTTAAACCCCCAGTAATAATACTCGGATTATGACATTCACAGAATGCCCAGAATACATAGTAGGTTGGCCTTTATTTCATATTAATACAGAGACCATGCACAAAGGTGTGTTTTTTTTTTACATTTTGAGAACCAACATCAAAGGACGGAAAAGATTTAACCTTTTTGAAGGCTGTGATACCCCAAGGATTGTCAGGCTGCTCTGAGTTGCCCCGTAATTACCAAGCGTCCAGCTGGATCTAATTGAACTGGTACCTTAATCCACAGATAAATATGACGATCAAATGCCACCTTCATTCCACACTCATCAAAGATCAGTAGTTCTACCGACATATCTCTCCGGCAAAGAAGAGCAAGGAGATGGGGAGAAGGACCAACAGATAAACAGTGGAAAACCCTTTGTCACAACAGTAGGGCATGAAATAAAGAGCTTTGGCATTGATTATTAGAATATAGTTTGCTCTTTCCTTAGTTCACAGTAATAGATGACAATGTAGCATATTAAGCAGACAGAACTGACCATAGTTATCGCCTCTGAGGTTCTCAAGTTTAATACAGTCTACATTAGATAACTACACATGCATATTGAAATTTACTGGACCACAACTATTAGCATTGATTCAGGAACAGAACTGATCAACAAGAGCATAAACCTCAAAACAATCTTTTTGTGATAAAGATGGCACATCAAGTTAGAATTTCAATGGAGGAAATTTAAGGATAGCGTAGTATTTCAGTTGTTATAAATCTAAAAGAAACTCACGGCCTCCCGCACATTGATCTTCACCCAATCAGCAGGGGGCCCAACATCAACGACTTTTGTCACCAGCCTAGCAAATTAAGAGAATTTAGCATAGCTTTGAAAACTGAGGGTGATGAAACATGCAAGGAGAGAGAGTCTACATTTAATGCTTACTACATTTATCAGAAGATACAAAGGAAAACAAGATTCAGAATACTTTAAGGGGCAGGTTAACCCGAGCAAAGGGCCTAACTACCCAAATTACCACCCAGTTGACTTGAGCAAACAAGTCCACCATCATCCTTTGATTAATTGATGCTATTCAAACTCAGATTTTCTGCCAGATGGAATGAACGTAAACAAATAAGCATGCTTTGATACGTGCAGATCCAAACACTGGAAATGACCTTTCACACTTCCGGACTGATCCAAATTTAGATATAAAAACTTAGGAAGCTTATTTTGCAAAAAAACATCACTAGGAAATAGGAATAATCAAGCATGAAGTTCTATGGCACTATCAATTATGAGCCTGCTGACTCACAACTCCAAAATCACTCGACCTACTGATATACAATTGAAACGGACATGGGAGTAAAAACTCTTTATGGTGGAAATAGAAATTCACAAAAATCAGAGAGAAACATGCTAAAAAGAAATTAAGAACTGGGCAGGTATGATCACACCACTAACAAGAAAGAAGCAAATTGAGAATTTCCGGCAACATTGTCCAGATTATACAAAAGAAAACAAAATTATAAAAAGACAAGATCAGAGCCTTTAACTGCTTTGCAGTTTCAGTTCGTGCAGCATTCATGGGGAGCTCCACCTCTGTTGGCCTCTTATGTTTAACTGAACCTGAGTCAATTAAACAAATTCTTATTGCAATGAGTAATGTGAACCAACGTTGGGTAATATTGTAATGTCCTTAAATTGATAATTAGACTCTATTTGGAGCGATGAAATCGCTGAAAAACACTGAAAATCTCTAAAAGTTATTTATTTTTTATCTCACTACACGAATTATAAATTTACTTTAATCAAATTTTATAAGTTTTTGTCACTCCAAATGCCCCCTCAATAGCACTGCTTCATTAACATATCTTAAAAAAGGCTTACTAGAAAACAAAGACAAACTCAAGTAGGGTTAAAACTATCGTCCAACATCCCAAAATTTTCTCAATTAGTTTTTTTTTTTCTTTTTCCTTTTTTGGGTTAGAGAACCATCAAATATTGAGAAAACACGTTTTTTTAGTATATGAATATATATTTTGAGAAAACATGTTTGAGCATATCTTTGCTATAATATTTAATGGACAATAATCTGCGGAGGAGCATACCAATGCTTTTGAGACTTTTTCACGCTTCTGCATATTATTGAAGCTCTTGTCCTATTCAACATAAAAATATAAATATGAACAATCAAATGCATGTACATCACAAAATAAATCAAAATTACAACACAAAAAATAAAAAGAAAAGAAAAGAAGCCTGGAGGTAAGTAGTTCTTCTACACCTTAATAATGGGCTCACCAACTTCACCATAACCAAAAAGACGTTGGACATGCCACCCCTGCATGGTACGAGTTGCAGCATCCCTTCATGCCCTACTTGATCCTGGAGCTTGGTAACCATTTCCCTGTATAGGCAATGTAGAACATTCAAGTTAAAGATTTACATGATGTGGTTTCCTAACAAATCCAAAGCTGAAAGTCCAACCTTTGAACCATTTCCCTAAATCAGATAAAAAGAACTGTCTTCCTAAACCAGGATAAGAGAAGAACCTCTGTCAAGTTAGACACAAGAAGATAGTAGTCATGTTTAAGAAAAGGGTGGTCCAAACTAGAGCCAGGCAGCTGATTTCCAAAACAGCCTATCCGCCACAAAGCCACCTACCCACCCACCCACCCCCCCCCCCCCAAAAAAAAAAAAAAACAAAAAAAGAGAAACTAATGTAAATTCTCCTACAAAATATAAGAAAAGGGGATTTACAGACAGCGAACGAACACTCTGCAACAGCTTAATAATTATATGACTATTTCGACTTGGAAAAAAAAGGGTAAGCATACATGTGCAACAAGAAACCACTTACAAGGAGGACCTGCCACTACATATAACATTTAAACATGCCCTTGTAACTCCTGATCAGACTAATTATTTTCTCTTATGTTATGTGTTTTCGAAAGCACGGACTATAAAGATTTCCACACACATATATGTTGTGAAAAGTAAGAACTGGGTTTTTTTCACTTAAAAGGGGGAAAAAGAGGAAATTACAGATAAGATAAAATGTCCACAAACCACGCAAGTACCTTGCTATGGCATAATGTAAAATATTATGGTGAATCCTCTCTTTCCAAGCATCTGAAGAGATTCCAACGACTAAGAATACATAGGTAACTGAAAATCTCACATGGAGATTCCTTTCAATCCTTCACAGTCGGCTTAACAACTCAGCCACTCGATTTCTTGTTCACTGCACTTTCTGTTGAAAACTGGTACCATTCCTCTTCTTTTTTTTTCCCCCCATTTTATTTAAGCTGGTACCCTTTTTCATCACACAAAGTTCTAAATTGTAAGAGATGTTGGTACATTGGGATCCAACACAATCACTTATACCCAACAAATCTTAAGCATGTTTTCACAGCCTATCGCATAATTCGTCAGCCAAGAAACTTGAAAACTCCAATTGAACTCCACAAAACCCACCTGGAATTTAAGCCTATGCACCCAATATGAGTATGCATGTTCTCAAAACCTAAGGCCTCTGCTGTATAACAAGGACATATAATTTTGGAAGGTTCAAAACCAGTTAATGTTAACCGGTCACGAGCCCGTCTTAAATTACTTGCATCCAGGTCACAAGAAGAAGGCAACTTATATCTTCACATTGTTCACGGAAATCAAATGAACTTACTTCATTTTCAACACTTGAAGGCTGAGGGAGGGCTACAACAGCAAGTTGGAGCTCGCCACTTCGTGTCTTATGCCTTTCATATTCCAAAAGTGCCTGCAAAAAAGAAAAGAATTAGCCAACAACAGACACTGCAAATTGTATTGCAATGACCCAAGGGAGCAATGTTGTTAAAATCTCAATTTAAATCTTAAAATCTTATAATTTTACAATATTAGAGTAAGAAAATTTGTTTGATTTTGTGTAAAATTTTAACAAGAGTAAAATAGGTAAAATATCGATTTTAGGATATAAAGTTTAGAATCCTAAAAATAATTGTCTCGTATCTATGATGGTATAGCAAATTGTAGATGACGACTTTTGTTTTCCAAGAAATTAAGACCAATTGTGCAGGCTAACATTTTTTTACAGCAAATGCAGTCACATCCCTCGTTATCTTTTATTCAACTCTTCATTTCCCTTATTGAAGTGACCAAGTTTTTGTGACACGGGGTCTATTGATATAAGCTATTGGAATGTTCCAATTTCAAGAGAAGTAGTATATTATATAGTAAATTGTGCATTATTACACAACTTTTTTATATGTGTGTATCGGACCTGAAGATTTTGCAAAGTGGTATATTATATAGCAAGTTATGCATTATTACATAACTCTTTTTACATATATACATTGAACCTGAGTGGTCTGCATTGTGTTTTCACTACAAGACTCAATATTGGATGAATACAATCACTGGATAAGTGTAATTATCATCGGGTCCACACTCACTCATCTAATAGTTGAATTTATCCAATACTGATTCTGCTACGAAGATATACCATTTTATGCTGATGGAAACCCGCAGCCATTTTGGGTGTGGAGCCCCCTTGTGGCAGGCAGCCTTTATTTCCTCTTCTTTTTTCTTCTACGTCCCTTCGTGTTTTTTTTACAGGGTTAGTTGTCAAGTGTATTGGGATTACTGAGCTCATGGAAAGACTTGACAACTCAAGCATACTGATGTATGTAATCAATTAATCTGTATGCAGGCACCATAACCCAGCTAGTTGGAGCCGGTGAGAGTGAATGTTCTGTCATTATGCTGTGGACTTATGCAATGGCTTCAATTTCACTTACTCTTTGGTCTACCCTCTTCATGTCTTCGGTGGCTTGATTTGGATTGGGAAATATTATTACACATTACATATACTCATCATAACTGGGCAACATCAAGTCGTGTATTCCCCTTCGATATGGTTACATAAACTTCTTCTCTCCCATGATGGCATATATATCTATGTATACATATCTGCGTACACTTCTACATTTGAAAATGGTTTTTTAGGTTTTTATTTCTTGTTTATAGATTCTTGAAGGGAAAGATTGTTTTTGTTTTGTTTTATATAGCTTAACATACACTCTACTTTGGATATTTTTTTTTCTTGTTCAAAAAATAAATTATAAATTTTCTTAATCTTTACTTTGAATCTAGTAAAAAAAGTAATATCTACTTTTTGTAATTAAGTAATTTGTTATACTTTCTATTTGTTTTAATTTTTTATGTTCTCAGATCTCTCTCTCTTCTTGATGTCTATTAATTTTTACTTTTGTTATTTGAGAAAATTGGGATTATTCTGCGTCTTTCTTTTTGTTTCTTAAAACCCCAATTTTCTATTCTTTACAATTTGATTATTACCTAATTCACTAAGAATATACATCTATTTCTTAATTAAACTAATTTAATTATTACCTAGCAAGGTTTGACAGAAACCTTTCTCAATTTTCGAAATATGTTAACAAAATGTTCAAATTTTTTGGAAGTTTTGCTTCTCATTGTTAACAAGTCAAAGAGAAATTTGTTATAATTGAGAATTTGTTATAATTTGTTGATGTCATGTCATCAATATAACTTGGTCCAACAAACTAAGGCTTCGTTTGGGAAGACAAAATGTTTTTTTTTTTTTTTTTCATATGCAAATGTAGAAAAGCTAGCTTTTTATAATTTGTTGTTAATTTAACATTTTTGCTCTTCATGGTTTAGAATAATAAGTTTAAAATACAAGAGAATAAATTTGATTAATTTAGAAAAAGACAAAAAACAAAGTAGAAAAAGCTTTTCTTTCCCAAATGAAGTCTAATAAATAAAATTAAGACATGCATTAAATCTTAATTATTAGAAAGGATAATTGCCATTTTACTTCTTGAATTTTAAAAATTTATCTTTGCACCATTTGTATTTTGAACTAAAGGTTAAGTTGTGAACGGAAATATGAACTACATTGATATAAATGTAATTTTTAAATTTATTGAGAGCCAAAACTATTATAATTGATGGATTTTTAAAAATTTTTAACCTAAAAGTATAAGAGGTATAAAGATATACTTATAAAATTTAAGGATAGAATTGATTTTCATCTTAAATATAAAAAGAGTAAAAAGGTAAATTTTTTTTTCCCAAAAAATAACATGAGTTATCTTACAGTTAAAATTTTAGTTTGTTAGTTTGTTATACCATGGCATCACCATTACAATGAATATTTTCTCCTCATAGTGGTTTCTCCTCGCAGTGGTCGTAAAAAGCTCCTCGTAGATATATGCAGAGGGTATGACAGAACAAGCATGGGGTGTGTGCAATCTGATAGCAGTTTAGTAACATTTAGTCGAAGCAAAACCAATATCTAATTCTCATTAGACAAATCAACCTACAATTTTTAGACGATAAAATAAAACTAAAAAAAACATGCTTTAGGGAAGCAAGTAAAATACATTAGACAGTTAGCATCATCAGACTTCAGTCTTCAGTCCAGGGTCAAGGCATTTCAGAAACAGGCCTTATCCAGATCATCAAAATAAGGGTGTTCCATGGCTTTCTTTGCCGAAATTCGCTTTGAGGGTTCATACTGCAGCATCTTCTGCAAAAGCAAAAGATTTTTATTTTTTATCCTGGAACGTATCAAATGAAGTTCTGAATATATATAGCAATAATTCTCATGTACTAAGGGAGCAGATTAATCTTACTGATAGCAGGTCTAGCCCATCCTCATCCAAATTTGGGAACGACAAGGTTTGAGGGCTCCACTGGGGGTATTCATGCCAGTTCATTAGCTTGCTTACTCCTGGCCACACTTCTTCATTTGGCGTACCCAACAACCTGCATCACAATCCAAGTTTAAGGAAATAAAATATGGGCAAAAAGATATTGGAAAAGAGAGAGAGAGAGAGACAGAGAGAGAGAGAGAAATCACAACAGTGAAAATGGGTGGTTATCTATCGAAACCTGAAAATATGTAGCAGCTGCTGCAGTTCAGAGTCTCCAGGGAAGAGTGCTTGCTTTGTGACTAGCTCAGCTATAGAGAGAGGACATAAGTTTTGTACAGCCGCAGATGTGCACTTATCTCAAATAAACACAAGTTTAGGATTCATATAGTGGAGAAACTTACCAAATATGCAGCCAACAGACCACATATCCACTGCTGTTGAGTAATGTGTAGCCCCCAGAAGCACCTCAGGAGCTCTATACCACAGGGTCAATATCTGTAGCAACAACCAGACTCTACTTATGAACAAGCTGCTAATGTTATACACTGCGTAGTGAAATGTAAGCACAAGTACCTCATGAGTATACTTCTTAATTGGTAGAGTAAATGCTCGAGCCAATCCAAGGTCTGCTATTTTAAGCATCATTGTCTTTCGGTCCATCAACAGATTGTGAGGCTTAAGGTCCCTGAGTTATTAACAGTGTAGTAAGGGCCTTAAATTCGTGTCGTTCGCAAAGATTAAAATCTCAATTTTGGTAAGGTGGATCGGTGGAAACGAAACATTTTGAAAATATTTCTGAAATAATATCAGAAATGTTTCAAGAATAGCACAAAAATACTAATTATATCTATAAATATTTAGAAGTACTTATTGAAATTTATATAAATACATAAAAACTTAATAATAAAACAGTTAAGGAACTTATTATTTTGATATATGTTATATTTTTGACGGGTTTATTATTTTTTAAATGTTTTAAAGATTGTGAATGATTGATAAACTATGCCCAAGAGGCTCATACTCTACATAGGGAAGTAGAATCTAAATGGAAAATTTTCCAGAAAGTTCCTTTCCTTAATCATGCAGTGTGTATAACACAATCCTGCTATCTTGATGTCACAAAAGGTAATGAATACATGCTTTCATGAATTTAGTATTATAATCAATGATCTACATCTTATGTATGGTTAATGGTTTCTTTATCATTACTCCAAAGTTCAAAAGTGACTAATGCATCTAACGAATGTGGATAACTACCTATAAAACACATGGCTGTGTCTCATATCATGTAAATATCCACAAAAATTTAAGCAACATTTAATGGTTAGATTTAAGTTACACGTCCAAAGCAAAAAGCCAAAATTTGGGGGCCATTCAGAGTCTGAAGGAATTCAAGGTAATAGAGAATCATGCTCAAATTGGACTTCCTGAGCCGAAGCCAAAAAATTTCAAACGTTTTGCAGAAAATAAACTATATATTGATCCTTGGTCATCAATAATAAAACAACAGATGTACAAGGAATATTGACAAATGGTTACCTGTGTAACACACCATGCCCATGGCAGAAGGCTACACCCTTGCAAAGTTGGTACATCAGGCACTGTATCAAAACCATCAAGTACTTGTAATGAAAAAATACAGCACCAGAATGCCAAACAAACTGTGTCTGAAAATGTTCATCAAAATCCCCATAAATCATATGTACCTTGACAGTTTTGGTGGGAATGTACTCCCCATTTTGACGGAAGCCCCTGATGAATTTCTTCAGATCAGTGTCCATGTACTCAAATACCAGGTAGAGTACGGTTTTTCCTTCCTTGTTCTGGCCTTGTTTGACATCCATCAATCTGTTGATTTATGACAGGGAAACAAAAGATCGAACACGTTAACAAAGAAGAAACAGAGTAACCTTCCCCCCAAAAAATGGGGGTAATTAATCAAAATATAATAAAACTAATTAACATACTCAAAACAAAAAAATGCAATTAGATCAAACCCCCCAACACATGAAAGAAATCCAAACCAAACCCTAAACAGAGCATAATAAATTGAAGCAGAGAACTCAGTTTGCTGTTCAAGAAACGAAATTGGATCAAAATCTACTAAGACTAATTAACACATTCAAAACACAAAATTCAATTAGAACAAACCCCAACGCATGAAAGGAAGTAAAAACCAAACCCTAAACAGAGCACAATAAATTGAAGCAGAGAACTCGGTTTGCGGTTCAAGAAAACAATTAAGATCAACTAAAATCAACAAAAGAGGCCAACAATAAAAGAGACAGAACAGAAGAACTTGCAGATCCATGACAGCGTAGAAGAGAAAGATAGCGTACATAATATATATATATATATATATATATATATATATATGAACATATGTGTGTGTGAAAATGGTGAAGTTACCTGACGATATGGGGATCCCTTGAAAGCATTCGTAACAAGGAGATCTCACGGAGAGTGGTGGGAGGGACTCCTTCGTCGTCCTCGGGGAGTTTCGTCTTCTTCAATGCCACGATCTTTCCCGTAGCCCTTTCTCTTGCTCTGTACACCTTTCCATACGTTCCCTCACCTACCTTCTCTAGCTTCTCGAATGCATCCATTGCTGATCTCTCCACTCTCTCTCTCTCTCTCTCTCTCTCTCTCTCTCTCTCTCTTAGAAATCAGATCTACTTACAGATGGAATTGACGGTCAATTTGTGCCTCCGATATATAAACCGTTGGAGTACAATGGTCCGCTGCCCAACGGCAATATATTTTGAAATTCAAATGTCGGTTTTTGGCATTCCATAAATACCCTTATAATATCTAAAATTACTGCCATCATTCAAGTAGCGCTCTTGGGTGGTACGTTGCGTTGGACGATCACGCGGACTATCACAAAGAAAATTTGATTTCTGCACAAAAAGTTATTAATTTGGCGAAAGAATATTAATTAACATTTTGTCAAAGAGTAATTACCAAAAATATATATATTTTATCAAAAAGTGGCCGTTGGCCCACAGTCCCAAGTGTATTTGGGGATTAATATCATTTTTAACGTTAGTCATGTAATATCGAATTTTGAATCGTTTCATCAAAATTGAACAGTTCATAATAAAAATAATTTTTTTAAAATTAACTTCACGGGTTTAAATTTTCAAGCTCGATTTTTACATTTGTTTGAAATATTTGGACGAGACTTTAAACATATTTAACGATATCAGTTTAAGTTAAAATTGTGAAATTTGGTCGATTTAATTAAAAATAATTATTTTAATACTAATAAATTTCACTAATTCTCATGTTTGAAAGCAATATAATGTTTTTACGTGTTGAATTTGACTTGATTTTATTATCAAAATTTTAGGATTTATTTGTCATTTGAGATTTAGCACAAAATGATAAAATTTGATAAAAATTAATTCTTTTCTTCAATCATTTAAGCAAGAGAACAAATTTACTTTTATATTTCATACTTTCTTATAAAATTTGGTAAAAATTAATTTTCTTCTTCATCCATTTAAATAAGAGAGTAAATTTATTTTTATATCTCATACTATCTTATCCATAATAGAATCAAATTAATTCAAATATACTTAAGTTAGAAGCATGAGAAACTGAATTCAGTTATTGAATTCAAACATGTATTTTAACTTTAAAAAAATTCCTTTCATCAAATTAAATCAATTCAACTCAATTTTTAACTTTAAATTTAAATCGATTTTAAGAGTGAAATGTTTATAAGTGAAGAGCACCAGTCTCTCCTTCATGTTGAATTTGGTATTGGTTGCTAATTTTATACCCATTGGGTATCCCCCTGTCCATAACTAAAGTGAGATCGTTCAGATAAATCCACAGTAAGGTTGCTGGAAAGAGATCAATGAGGCTGCTCTGCTCAGCTCTGTTCCTAGTCTTCTCACCTCAATTAATAATTAGGTTTGTTTCTGCTTGCAGAGTACTAATGGATGCCTCCAACAACAAATTTTGAAAGAATAATCACAGAAAATAAAACGATTTTATTAGTGCAAAAGGAGGCCTTTGTCAAGCCTTATTATACACGAGCAAAAGCTCCAACAGCCAAATTAGAACAACAAGAGAAGACATCCAAAGTCAAGGAAATGAACCAAAACTAGAAAAATTCAGCATTAAGTAGAGGCAAGACGGGAAATAATTTCATCAATATTCCTATCAGAACTTCCACCTTCAGCCATAGCCTCCCTGGCCATCTTCTTCCACTCCAATGCATTCTTCTTAATCGTCTGCCCTCCCTCATCGCGCATAACTTCTCTGATGCATCTTTCAACTTCTTCCTTGGTAACAATGCCTTTCTCATTCACCGTGGCCGTAACTCCAAGCCCTCGAACCTTCTCCAAGAGATGCGCGATGGGTATGTGGTCCATAAACTGCGGCACTGACACCATCGGCACCCCAAAGTATATCGCCTCGAGGACAGAACTCCATCCACAGTGTGTGATGAAGCATCCCAAGGCTGGATGGGCTAACACTTCAACCTGGGAACACCACGGCACAACTAATCCCTTCTCCAATGTCTCTGCCCAAAAATCACTCGGAAGCGCGCTCTGATTCACTGGTCTCACCGCCCACAAGAAGTTGACGCTGTTTTCCCTTAGAAACTCTGCCATTTCAGCCGTCTGTTCCGCATTCAACTCTGCAACACTTCCAAATGCGACGTACACAACGGACCCTGTTTCCTTTGTGTCTAGCCACTTCAGGCATGCTTCATTCTCCGGCTTGTGCAAATGGAAACCATTATCATTGTCATCCTTCGCTCGGTTGTCAGTGTAAACAGATGGAACCGGTGGTCCAAATGTCCTAATGGACCAGAAATTTGACAACCAGTTCACTATCTACATTGAAGAGATTGAAAAAAAAACCAACAAAGTCAAAAATCAGATGACAGTTACAAGTGCAAGCACATTGGCATCTAAGCAGATCAACATTCTATTCTCTAGTATCATATTGAGGGAATAGAATGAAATGATACTGTGGAAATGACATTCTATTCTATTCTCTTGTATCAACCTAGTCCTTGAGACACATTTTTTTTCTTAAATTTGGCTCAGGTAAGTTCCAAATTTGGAACTTCAAACGTAGGACGCCAGGTTTTGATCCAAGCTGCACATGGTCAGCTAGAACTTCATTGTGACTAAATCAACTGACAAAAATGGCCATAATCTTGAACAATTTAAAAATGAAGGAATGAGTGAAAGAAACACAACTTAAAAAAAAAAAAAATGATATATTTACTCAGTTGCATTGAGAAGGAATAATAATAAAGTATTTCAACTCACCTCTTCTTCCAACTTATCAAAGGAGTCAATAATAACCCAATCTGCACGATGGATGTTGTCATATTGGCTTAGTACATGTTTCATTATAGGAGGACAACCTCCTGCATCAGAACCAAGCGATGGCAAATTGGGAAACTTGAGCTCTGGCAAACCAGACATTAACGAAGGAGGCGCTGGCGTTGGCTTTGGTTTTCCGTGAAAGTCAAGATACTTGAGGTAGTAGCACGCATTTGCAATACACGGTTGAGGAGAAAATGGAGCCCCGGCTATGCCCAGCTGCTTGGCTAAGTCGAGAGCCCATGGCAGGCCAATATCATACACGAGGCATTTCACAGGGTACTCGGAATTTTCAAGTTTCCTGATGAGTTCAGTTAAGTTGTGCTTGGCCCTCACTTCAAGCCTCTCAAGATAGCCCCTAAATCCTCCGGGTCCTTGCATCCCACCTTCAGCGATATCATCGTATATTGGTTCAAAGGCAATTGATCCAGTTCCACCTTCAGGCATGGTCTTGGTCATCGAAAGAGTGACGGCCATAGTGATTTTAGCTCCTTTTAAGGCCATTCGTTTAGAAAATTGAAACATTGGATTGAAGTGACCTTGTCCATAGAATGGGAATACTATAACATGAGCTTTGTAGGCTCTCCTCTTCTCCATTTCTGTTCTTCCAAGCTGATAAATGGCTGGTCTATACTTTCAAGCTGACAAATGGCTGGATTTGTACCGTTAGCTAAGGGGAATATTATGTAAGACGCAGGTAATTTGATAATAACTTTCAGTAGGAAAAGGGGGAGGGGAGAAGTAGAAGAAGGTAAATTACAGTTTCACAGTTGAGATTTGATCAAATCTCACTTTACGAATCGGGACTAATGAGAAGAGTGGAGCTGGGTTTGTTTTCTCATACTATGATGTTAGTGCCGGTGTTAATGGCTGGGCAAATACTCTAGCTAATAACGAGGCCTTCAATTTTTTTGAATTTTTTAACACATATTGACGTTATTATTATCGCGAGTGAAAAAGGAAGAAAAAAAAAAGGTTAACTTTTTAGTTTTCTTTTTTAATTTGATATTTTTGCCTTTTTTGGTTTAAAGAAAATTTAAAATGTGAGAGGGTAAATTTGATTATTTTAAAAAATTATGATAATTCATAAGTTTTAAATTTTTTTTTTCAAAATTTTATGCTCTATCAGCTATTACATTTGTTTTAGTCTCTCTCTCTTCAATTAATTTTTGATAAGCATCATAAAAGAAAACACAAATTATGATACTTTAATTTAAATGGTTCAACTTCTTAGAAACTATACTTTGGTAAAATTTAAATTGACAGTTTTGATTTGTATATAATCTCTGCTGTTAAAATATAGTAAAATTCAAGGTGACATTTGGTTTACTTTTTTGTTTTTTATTTTTTGTTTTTATTCTATGTGTTAAAAATTTTTAAACGAGGAAATAAAAAATACTATATTTTTTTGTTTTGAAATTTTCTTTGTTTTTTATTAAAAACTCTCAAAATAATTTTTTATCATTTTTCATTTTATGTGTAAACTCATTTTCAATTTTCGAAAACAAATTTTAAAAACACACAAATGAATTTTGAGCTATTTTCCTTATTTTTAAAAGTATAAAATAAAAAATGAACTTAAAATAGAAAATAGGAAACAAAAACAAAAAATATAAAATAGAAAAATAAACCAAATGACCTCTAAATTATTCAAACTGTTTTGTGAGATAGATGGTAGTGAAATAAGAAGTTAAAAATATAAAAATGATCTCAATCGTTAAATGGTAAAAAAAAAAAAAAATTTCACCGTTAGATCTTGGTTTGTGATAGAGATACATTGAAAGATTAAATAATTCTTAATCGTTGAATCTTAATTTGTGAGATGAATATTTTAAAAAATCGTTTTATTCTATTATATAGATTAGAAAAAGTCTACTTAGTGAGTAAAATCACTGGACGATTTCTCTCATTACATAAAAAAAAAAAAAAAAGCCTACTCAAGTTAAGGACCTCGTATAAAAGATTGAACAGGGCTGTTTCGCTTAAAAAAAAAAAAAAAAAAAAAAAACTCTTATATTTTAGAATTTTTTCAACTTTCCCCATTTAAATTCCATTAAGTGTCATTTTTACATCAAATTTTTATTTTTTGACAAACCAAAGAACACTGTAATACCAAAAAAATATATATATATATATATATCAAACTCTAAAATTCTACGAGTCGTAATTAATTAAGGTTGACAAACTTGAGATCCTGATGCCAAAAAAAATTCAAAGGTGAAATCTAGTAGTCTTAACTAAAAAACCACATCAGCAGCCCCTCTAAACCCAAAAGTTTATCCCTTAATTAGAATCATCATTAGAAGAACAGATTTGTTTAGTAACAAGAACAGTGGCACAAGACAAGCTATATAGAGATAGAGAGAGAGTCCAAAACCTGCCCGTGAAAGAGTTGACCGCTTGCTTCACTGGTCCGGGTATAGCGTAGAATACAAAACCAAAACTATCAATGGTTAGGAATTCACCGCTGAAATTTTGCGAAGCTTGATATAGATGGGTTGCTCACTTAAATAGATTCCCAGAGGATTTTTCCTTTTCTTTTTTTTTTTTTTTTTTGGGGGGGGGGGAGAGGGGGTCTAGGGTCGGTGGTGGGGCTGCGGAAGGGCAAAGTGGAGCTAGCGAGGACGAAAGGGTCATGTTCTTTCAATAATTCGCCATTGCATTTGGGCACATATAAAAATGATATATTTCTGAAAATATGAAAACAAAAAAAATATTATTTTATCAAAATAATTATTATAAATTTATATTAAAATCATATGAGAATGACATAGTTATAATAAAAAATATTTTAATAAATTTTTATTTTTAAAATAATTAGCTCAAAAATATATATATATCACACTATTTTTGTAAGATTTTCTAATTGAATAATATTAGTCTATGAAAATTCTCCATTTTTATGCTATTTTTAAGGCTAAATTTAGACTTAGAAAGAATTATAACAAATTATATTTAATAAATAAAAAATAAATTAACCGAAAAAACTATTCAGTATGTTTCAATAATTCATTACCAAAAAAAAAAAAAAATACTATATATAATTATCTACACAATAAAATTAAGCTTATATACCTATCATATGAAATAAATAGATTTACATAGGTTGTCTTAGACTCAAAATTATTGAAATACAGCTTGACCCAATAAATAATAAAATTATTCTTTATCACGTGTCATTTGTCTATTGGCTAATTCTAGTTAATAATATTACATTAATGTTTAGGGGCAAATTCATGATTTGAAGCATGAGGGCGTAGTTAAAAAATTATATATAAAAAGAAAAATTAGAAATTTTAGAAATAAAAATAGGAAGTGGGTTATTAAAACAATTATTTAAAATGTTTTCTAAATATACTATACTTTCAAAAATTTTTCAAACTTAGGGACGATAATCCCCTCCCCACCTAGTGAGAAAATACTTGATTTGGTTTAAGAACAATAACTCCCCCCGCCCTTCTAAATCTGCTAATGGCATAGAAAGGTGTTAATTTTGTCTCATTTAGTTTCATAATTTGTGCTAATTTTGTGTATATATTTGAATAATTAAAAATTTAAAAACATATCAAATATTAATTTATTTTAAATTAAATTAAATCCTATTAATTTTAAATTAATATATTTATATTATGTCATCTTCATATTTTTTTATAATAATTTTGTATTTGTTTTAGACACCTTCCGGTGGGCAGGTCCATGAAAATGCCTCTTAGAAATAATTTACAATCAGATCTCGTTTGACAAAATTTTCAGTTTGCAGTTCTCAATTTCCGTTTTCATTTTTCTCATAATTGAATATGAAAACTCATTTGATTTGTTTTCGATTTTTAAATTTCAATACATTGAAAATTATTTTCAAAATTTTTAAAAATTATAAAAATATAAAAAATATATTTTCTTAAAATTTCATTTTTACTTTTTATTTTTTTTTGCAACCACTGCTAGTCACAACTATCACTCACCATCAAACTCCACCATCCAATTGGTCACCACTTATATCCGACCATCACTGACTACCACCACTGTCACTCATCTCCAATCACTGCCAACTGTCGTCACCCCTCGCCAATCCCCAACTATCACCAATTGCCATCCGCCGTCAATTTTATTTTGCAAGACTCAAATCTGATCTATATACCAAGATCTGATCCACTTAAAAAAAATTTATAACCATTATTTTATAAAAATAAAAACTAAATATTTTGTTCAACATATATATACACCATAACAATTAAAATATAAGTAACAAAAGTTACAATGCTTTTTCCATTGGATAGTTTTATTTTTTTTTTCTATTTTTTTAATTACTGGTTTGATGATAAAATTGTGATTGGTGATTGTATGTTTTTTTATTTTTATATCAAATGTAATTTAATTAATAATTAACTATATCAATAATTAATTTAATATATTTTAATTTTATTGAGTTATTATTTAGAATAAAAATATAATTAAAATAATTAAATTTAATAGGTTTAATTAATTAAAAATTATAACTACTAACTAACAACTATTGTTACCAAATGTGCTCTCAAGTTTTTATTTTTTCTACAATGAAAATGAAAATAAAAAATAAAAAATTGAACACAAAAATAAAAAATCAGACATAAAAATTAAAAATTGAAAATTTTGTTCAATGGGCCTTAAGAAATGAAAAAAAAAAAAATCCAAGGACCATAAGTTTATGACTGATACGTGGTCTTGAAAGTGGGGGACTGGTCTTTAAAAGTGGGGGAAAGGTCTTGAAGATGGTTGTGTCTAAAAATTTGGGGTTTTAATCGAAACTTTTAAGAAAGTCTAGTCTATTAGGTGTAGAATTTTAAATAAAATTAAAAAATAATAATTAATTTATTAAATATAAAAATAATTATGATATGTATCAAATAAAATTAAGGGTAAAGTATAAAAATCTTTCCTATAGTTTACCTTTAGCATCACTTTAGTCTCACACATTTCAATTGTAACAATTAAATCGCTACACTTTTGGTCAAATATCAATTCGGTCCTTTTGTTAGTTGACCGTTAAAAATAACCATTAGACTAAGGATAAAAAGGTAATTTCATTTATAATCTACTCTTAGTGTCATTTTAATTCCTCACGTTTTAATTTATAACAATTGAATCCTTACACTTTCAGTATATATTTAAAATATATTTTATTAAATTATATAACATATTTCAGTAAATAATATATTTAAATTATATTTAATATATTTCTTTTTATTTAATTAAATTATTTTTCATAGATTAAATTTATAATATAATTAAAATAATATTTAATATAGTTTAATTAATATGAAATATATTTTATTAAATTTGAATAATTTTTAAAAAATAATAAAATTAAATATTCTATTAAAAAATTTATGTCAATAAAATTGCATCTCTAAATGTAGTTTCAATTTTTATTTCAAAAAAATGATAGCAGAAAATAAAACGAGAAAATAAAAAGTTTAACAAAATAAAAAAAATTAATGTTGTCAAACGGCCTTAGAATAGCTATGTTCTGAATTTTCTGTCTCTGCAGTTTTCTTTCTATACATAATTTTGTATATATATTTAATTCGAGAGTATATATTTATATATGTGACTTTTTTTTAATTCTATTCTATTAATTATAACGATTATTAGTGAAATCATCTAATCACAATTTAACAAAATTTTTAATTTGATTAATTTTTAAAAAAAATTAACCAAATTTAATAAAATATATTTTATATTAATTAAATTAAATTAAATATTATTTTAATTATATTATTAATTTACTCATATTACTTATGAAAAATAATTTAATTCAATAAAAATAAAATATATTAAAATATAATTTAAATATATTATTGATTAAAAATAATTTAATAAAATATATTTCAGATTATATTATTTATTAAAAATAATTTAATAAAATATATTTCAAATATACACCGAAAGTGTAGGGATTCGATTGTTATAAATTGAAATGTGAGGATTAAAGTAACACTGAAAGTAAATTATAAATAAAATTATTTTTTATCATCACTCAAACGGTTGTTTGTAACGGTCAACAAATGGAAAGACCGAATTGATACTTGACTGAAAGTGTAGGCATTTGACTGTTGCAATTAAAACGTGTGGGATTAAAGTGATAAGAGTGATTTTATACTTTACCCTAATAGAAACTTCAAAAGTATTTTGTTAGTGTTTGTAAGATAAAATTTTAAATAAAATTAAAAAATAATAATTAATGTATTAAATATGAAATAATTTTGAAATCTATAAACAAAATTAAAAGTAGGAAGTTCAAAAGTGTTTTCTTAGGTAAAGTTTGGAAAGAAAAAAAATTAACTTTTTTGTAGTTGGCTATTAGCTAAGTAGTAAAAAAGCTAACGTGACATTTGGTTTATATTTCTATTTTCTATTTTTTTTTTTGTGTTTATTTTTATTTTCTATTTTATGTGTTTTATGGTTTGAAAATCTGAAAATAAAGAAAACAGAAAATACATTTGATTTGACATTTTCTTTTTATGTGTTTCAAGATTTTTTTTTCATTTTGGGTTGAAAACACTCAAAATAACTTTTTGCCATTTTGCATTTTATATATAAACTAATTTTCTACTTTCTAAAATAGATTTTAAAAAATACAAGTGAGCAAATGCATTTTGAGTTTTTTTTTTTTGGCTAATTAATGCATTTTGAATTATTTTCCTTATTTTCAAAAAATGCAAAATAAAATATGGGTTTAAAACAAGTATCCCAAGATGACACTTAATTTTTTTTGTAATTGGAAATACAAAAAGTTAGGGGTCATTTGGTTTATTTTTGCTATTTTCTATTTTCTGTTTTTGTTTTATATTTTCTGTTTTGAGCTCATTTTTTATTTTGTAATTTTAAAAATAAAGAAAACAGTTCAAAATTCATTTAGTTACTTTGTGTTTGGGAAAGAAAAGACATCGGCTTTCTAGTAATTAATTTTTTAACTTTTTATTAATTTGACATTTTTATTCTTTGTGATTTAAAAGAAGTTTAAAACGTAAAAAGATAAATTTTGTTATATTAAAAAAGTCAAAAAGTCAATAATCAAAAGTTAACTATTAGCTAATGATTGTCAAACGCACACTTAGTGCCAACAAGGTAGACTTTTAAATAAAATTAAAAAATAATAATTAATACATTAAATGTGAGATAATTATGACATATATAAATAAAGTTAAACTAAAAAGTTTAAAATTATTTTTTGAGTGTCGGATAGCATTTTAAATAAAAATTAAAAAATAATAATTTATTAAATAATTATGACATGTATAAATAAAGTAATAAGTTTAGAGTGTCAGTCAAATAAACTTTTAAATAAAATAAAAAGATAATACATTAAATATGTAATAATTATATAGATAGTGTTAAAGTAAGAAGTTCAAACTTAGAATTAGAGAGATAAAAAAAGTAAAGAATTTCGTAAATTTATTAAATTGTAATTAATTTTAAATATTATTAAACACTTTTATTTGTAATAAACAGTTTTAAAGATTTAAGTTCTTCGCATTTTGTGGAGCAACCTGATCTTGAAAGCGTGGGACTCGTGGGTAGCATGGCCGTGAAAGCTAGGGACTCGTGGGAAGCATGGCAATCAGAAACACAAAGCCACAGCGAGTGGTTCAGAATTTGGAAAGGAAGACTAGGGGAAAAAAAATGTTATTTTGTCATAAAATAGAACCAAAAAAGTATTCTATTATGGCTCCGCACGCATGCAAACCCATTCGAGTCAAAGGGTACGGTCCGTATGGAAATGGTCTGTTGGTTTTTGAAATTGGGTCAAGCCATTTTCACCCATTTTGACTCTAGCCCAATTATTTTCCCCGACCCTGTTAGCTTGTGCTGGGGACACAATCTGCCCAACTCCACCAAATGGCATTTTTTGCATGCCACATTTCCAAATACTTGGATTTCAAACAATTATCTCAAAAAAGAGGAAGGGCTCGGAGATTTAAGACCGAATATTTAAGAACGAAAATTATTAAATTAAAATTTAACGATTCAAATGCATTCACGTTTTGATAAATAAAAGACGTTATGTTGCTCACAACACACGTCACCAGAATTTCGTATTGATTGCCAATTTGCAACCCATTGGGTATCCACTTGTGCATAATTAAGGTGAAATTGTTCAAATAGGTCCACATTTAAGGTTGCTGGAAAGAGATTAATTAGGCTGCTCCGTTCACGGTCTCGCCTTAATTAACTAGGTTTGCTTCTGTTCAAGTTTCAACATGAAAAAGATAGAAATGGAAAGTATCAAACAGCATAATTTGAACAAGTATAATAATAAAAAAAAGCAAAGAGATTTTATTAATGCAAATGAGGCCTTGTCAAACCTTTCTATAAATGAGCGATGCTTAACAACCAAATTAGAACGACTACAGAAGACATCCTAAGTGAAGGACATGAACCCAACCTGGAAAAAATTCAGCATTAAGTAGACGCAAGATGGGCAATAATTTCATCAATATTCTTGTCTGAACTTCCACCTTCAGCCATTGCCTCTCTAGCCATCTTCTTCCACTCCAAAGCATTCTTCTTAATCTTTTGACCTCTCTCACCATGCATAACTTCTTTGAAGCATCTTTCCACTTCCTTCTTAGTAACAACACCTTTCTCATTCACCATGGCTGTAACTCCCAGTCCCCGAACCTTCTCCAACAAATGTGCAGTAAGTTTGTGGTCCATAAACTGAGGTATTGACACCATCGGCACCCCAAAGTATATTGCCTCTTGGACGGTACACCCTCCACAGTGTGTGACGAAGCATCCCAAGGCTGGATGGGCTAACACTTCCGCCTGGGAACACCACGGTACTATCAATCCCCTTTCCGATGTCTCTGCCAAAAAATCACTCGGAAGCGCACTCTGATTGACTGGTCTCACGACCCACAAGAAGTTGACGCTGTTTTCCCTTAGAAACTCTGCCATTTCAGCCATCTGTTCTGCATTCAACTCTGCAACACTTCCGAATGCGACATACACAACAGACCTGGTTTCCTTCGTGTCTAACCACTTGAGGCAAGCTTCATTTTCCGGCTCATGTATATGAAAGCCATTATCACTGTCATTGTCTGCTCTCTTGTCAATGTAAATGGATGGCACCGGCGGTCCGAATGTTCTAACAGACCAGAAATTTGACAACCAGTTCACTACCTACAATGAAGAGATTGAATAAAAACCAACAAAGTCAAAAATCAAATAACAGTTGCAAGTCTAAGCACATTGGTTTCTAAGCAGATCAACACCATATTCAAGTCAGGCCTATATTGGGTTTTTATTTTTATTTTTTGCAAATAAATTGCAATATTTGGATGAGGATCATATGAAATGGCATCCTAAATAATCTGACTATGAAAACAAAGATTTAACATGGAATGTCCCAAATTATTATACACTATACAAACACATCATAGTATCTATACTAGAAAGCAGAATAATCATCACACTTCTATTCTAATGCTTTATTCAGCATGTTTATTTGAAAAATTACTTTATTTGAGAGCAGTGGCGGACCTAGAAATCTGGATCAACGTAGGCCAAATTACAAGTAAAATTTTAAATTCCAAACAAATGCATAAAATAGGATAAAATATAAAATACTACACATTGATATCAAACGTTTCTTACACAAAATAACTTTTAATTTAACAAAACACGTACAAAACAAGTTGCAACAATCCCCTTCTTTCTTTCATATTCTAAAAATGTTGCAATTTTTTTAATAAAAATGGAATGACTCTTTTTATTCCTTTATTTGATAATCAATTTAAGAAATGTAAGAATAAAATAATATTAATTTAAACTTATTTAAAATAAAATCAAATAAAAAAATTTTGAAAGTAGAGTGGATTATAGATAAAGATAATAATATTTGACACAACTCGAAAAATGACACAACTTATATAACAAGATATCGAGAGAAAATTCAAATATGATACGATATAAATACCTGAACCCAAAATTGACACGATTTAATACAATTTGACCTGATTATAAAATAAATTAATTATTAAATATACTTATTAAATTTTAAAATATTTGAGGATTTACATACAAAGATAAATCACCACCTTTAAGACATAAGTATAGGTGGAAGTCATTATAGTAGTGACACAATATAATTATTTTTTTTATTTTTTATTTTTTTTATAAAAATCAGTGTAGGCAGTGGCCCACGCTCAACTGGATGTGGGTCCACCACTGTTTGAGGGAATAAAATGAAATGATACTATCGAAATGACTATATATTCTATTCTCTTGTATCAAACTAGCCCTTGGGACATTTGTTTAATTTGGCTTAGGTCAATTCCAAAATTTGGAACTTCATCCAAGCAGCACAAGCTGACATTAGTTTAAGAGTTACCATGTCGTGTTCAGCTAGAACTTCATTGAGAGGCCATAATCTTGAATTGGGAAACGATTTAAAAATGAAGGAATGAGTGAAAGAAACACAAGTTAAAAAGGAAAAAAAAAAAAAAAAAAAAGAGATGATATATTTACTCAGTTGCATTGAAAAGGAAGAGTAATCAAGTGTTTCAATTCACCTCTTCTTCCAACTTATCAAAGGAGTCAATAATAACCCAATCTGCACGATGGATGTTGTCGTACTGGCTTAGTACATGTCTCATTATAGGGGGACAACCTCCTGCATCAGAACCAAGCGACGGCAAATTGGGAAATTTGAGCTCTGGCAATTCAGACATTAACAAAGGAGGCGCTGGCATTGGCTTTGGTTTTCCAAAGAGCTCAAGATATTTGAGGTAGTAGTATGCATTTGCGATACACGGTTGAGGAGAAAATGGAGCCCCGGCTATGCCCAGCCGCTTGGCCACGTCGAGAGCCCATGGCAAACTAATATCATACACGAGGCATTTCACAGGGTGCTCGGAATTTTCAAATTTCCTGATGAGTTCAGTTAAGTTGTGTTGGGCTCTCACTGCAAACCTGTCAAGGTAGCCCTTAAATCCTCCAGGTCCTTGAATCCCACCTTCAGTGATATCATCATATATTGGTTCAAAGGCAATCGATCCAGTTCCACCTTGATCAGCCATGGTCTTGGTCATCGAAAGATTGACAGCCACAGTGATTTTAGCTCCTTTTAAGGCCAAACGTTTAGAAAATTGGAACATTGGATTGAAGTGGCCTTGTCCATGAAATGGGAATACTATAACATGAGCTTTGAAGGCTCTCCTCTTCTCCATTTGTCTACTTTCAAGCTGATAAATGGCTGGATTTGCACCGTTAGCTAAAATGGGAAAAAAAAAAAAAAAAAAAAAGAAGTCCATGAATATTATGTAAAGAAGCAGGTAAATTGATAATAACTCTTGGAAAGGGGGGGGGGGAGAAGAAGGCTGTTCATTCAAATCATCTAATTCACAGCTGGACCAACCCTCGTGTTGCCTGAATCCTTTTCCTAGGTTAATTTTTTTTTCTCCACATTTTTAGCAATTTCACAATGCAATGCCAACAGAGACTTTTCAACGTCAGATGCCGATACCGAGTGAAGACTACTTCTTGCTGCTGGGCCAGGGCGATCACACCTGCCCTGAAATTCCCGCTGTGCTGCTATCTCCCCCTTCCCCGGCCACCAGTGACTCTTCTCTATTTCTCCTGATTCAGGAAAGCATGCAGCTTTGGTCAAGGGTTTTGATTAAAATTAGGGGAATTTTGAAAATTAGCATCCACACCAGTCGATCGCCTATTCCCTTCACCAGATTTTAGCTGGCGCAGCTAGAGTGATGCGCGTATTACTATCCGGCAACACGGTCATTATTGCGCCAATTTCACAAGGCAAGGAGCCAAACACGAGGTTTAGTTCATTCTGACAAGCTAAGTCTGGTCTTGTTTTGGTTTTCATGTAAATAAATTAGTACTCAATTCCACTCAACCTGATTTCAACCTAGTTGGGACTAACGAGAAGAGGAAAGCTGAGGCTCCGTTTGGGAAACCAACTAGTAATTTGGCTTTTTTATAGTTTTAATAGTGCTTGATCAATTTTATTCTCAACCTTCTTTTAAACTTTTAATAATAAAAAAGTCAAATTAGTAAAAATTAAAAATTCACTTCAAAAAAATTATTTTTTTTCTTTTCTAAACACAAATTTAACTAATTTATTTTTAACTAATTAATAAGTTAGCTAACTTTCTTTCCAAACTAAGCCAGAGTTTGGTTTCTTACGCTATAATGTTAGCGTCGAGGGTTAATGGCTAGGCAAGTACTCCAGCCTTCAGCTTTTTGAATTTTTTAAATATATATTACTATTATTATCGTTGCTATAATAAGATAAGACTCTGAAATTTATCTATAATAAATCTAAATGAAATAGAGATCCCACTAATGATAATAAAAAAAATCAAAAAGTAAAAAATAGAACCTCCTAAATATCTGTACTTAAAATTAGGATCTCACAGATACTAAAAAAAAAAAATGTCGTAGTATAGTTAAAGAGATCTCACAAACTACCTTTGATAACACAATTAGAGGAAGCCTACTCAGGTTTAGGATTTCATATAAAATATTATTAAAAAAAAAAGAACTCTAAATCTTTACAAGTAGGAATTAATTAAATCTACTAGTTTATACACTAAAATCAACCAAAATTCAATCAAATTTCGTTACATATCATTTTTACATTAAATCTTTTTATTTTTATTATATTTTCCACCCAACTTTTTTTCAACTAAATAGGGCCTAATAAAACCACAGCAGCAGCTCCTCTAAACCCAGAAGTTTATCCCTTAATTAGAATCATCATTAGAAGAACAGATTTGTTTAGTAACAAGAACAGAGGCACAAGACAAGCTATATAACATGTTTTACCAGTGATAGAGAGAGAGATAGACGTACCAGAGAGAGAGAGAGAGAGAGAAAGAGAGAAACCTGTTAATCAAAGTTCAGACCACTTGATTAGCTGGTGCAAGTATAGCTTTAAATACAATCAATCTCACCAATCGCGGTTAAATAGTCCCCAGAGGATGTATATAAAATTATAGATACAATAATATAAAATTTTCCTTTTGTATAAAATAGAAGATTTTATTTTAGGTTTTTGTATAAAAAAAAATTAGTTAATAATTTGCGTCAATGACACTTTTTAACTAAAATTAAATATACATGTATTTGAAATTAAAATAACTTAATACACTTTCTTAAAAAAAAACTTAAAACAAATTTCTTTTTGATTGTATTTTTCTGGATCGTAAAATTTTTGTATTTTTCAATGTTTGAAATTTTTTTGAGCTTTTTTAGCCTCATTTGACAATCATTTTGTTTTTAATTTTCTGTTTCTGTTTTCATTTTTTTTAAAAATTGAACACGAAAATACATTTGGTAAATTTGTTTTCAGTTTTAAAAAAATGAAAATTATTTTCGAAATTTTTAAAAATTATGAAAACATAGAAAATGTGTTTTTTTAAGTTTTCATTTTCAGTTTTCAATTTCTTATACAACTACTACTAGTTACAAGTATCAATTATTATCATCCATTAGTTGTTACCAATATCCGGCCACCGCCGCCACTACCTTCCACTCATCTCCAGTCACTACCAAATATATTATTATTTAATATAAAAATATTAAATTAATATATAAAATATATTAATATATTAAATTATATTAATATATAAAATTAATAATATATTATTTTTATTTATGTAAAAATATATTAAATATAATTTGATTAATAATTACTTTTATCAATGATTAATTTAATATATTAAATTATATATTAAATATATTAATTAACCAAACTATATTAATTATAATTGAATTTAATTTTTTAAATTAATATAAAATTATTTTATTAAATTATATTTAATCAATAATATAATAAATTATATTTAATATATTTTATTTTTATTGAATTAAATTATTTTAAATAAGATATAATTAAAATAAATACGTTTAATTAATTTAAATTAAATTAATTATATAACTAAATTTAATTAATTAAATTAATATTAAAAAAATTAATATAAATTGTTTTTAATAGATAATATAATTAAATTATATTGCATATATTTTATTTTATTTTTATTGAATCAAATTATTTTGAAAAAATAATATAATTAAAATAATTAAATCTAATTAATATAATCAATTAATTAAATCAATTAAATTTAAGTAATTAAATTAAATTAAATTAAGTTAATTAAATTAATTACTTTAATTAACAGCAAATATATTCTATTAAATTGTTTTTAAAAATAATTATAATAAATTGTGTTTATTATATTTTATTTTTATAGAATTAAATTATTTTTAATAATTAATATAATTAAAATAATTATATTTATTGAATTTAATTAATTAACAACTATAACTACTAACTAATAATTATCGTTACCAAACGTGTTTTCAAGTTTTTGTTTTCTTTTCCTACTATGTAAATAAAAATAAAAATTAAAAACTAAACACAAAAACAAAAAAAACTGAACACAAAAACAGAAAACTAACAGTTTTATCAAACAGGCCTTTAATTATTTAGTTTAAACATGAAATTAGACATAATTGCCTAATTCAGTATAAAAGATTTAAAAATATATATATATAACTTTTATAAAAATTAATTTTTATACCAAAATTTACAAAAAAAAAAAATATTTAGCTTAATACTAAATTACCTACCTTTATGAAATTTTAAATTGTTTTTATCTAATATTATTCAGTATTGAGTTGTTTATAATGAACTTATAATTTTAAAATAATTTGACTATGAATTTTTTTTTTTTTTTTTTTGTGTCATTAACAATAAGAGACGATTGAGTTATATATAGATGATAAAATTAGTTAAGTCAAAAAATTTTTAACCAAATGTAACATTTAAAAAAATTAAAATTTTAAAAAGATTGGTTATTGTGTAAAATTTTTTAACATAAAAAATTATAAAAATTAAGTTTTATAATAAAATTTATAAAAAAACATATTTAGCTTAATACTAAATTACTTTACTTTATAAAATTTTAAATTATTTTTATCTAAAAATATAACTCTTCTAAAAAAATAAATAGATTTACATAATCTGAACTCAAAATTTTCAAAACTAACCTAATCTAAAAAACAATAAAATTATTTTTATCGCGGACCGGCATGACTATTGGTATATTAATATTCAGTGGCGATTTTATGATATAACACGAGTGGCGAGGTTAAAATATTATATATAAAAAAATGGTAGGTAGACTTGTGGATATATTTGAATATTTAAAAAATTAAAAATATATTAGATATTAATTTATTTTAAATTAGATTAAATTGTATTAGTTTTAAATTAATATATTTATATTATGGTCCCGTTTGGAGTAAAAAAAATAAGATAGATTGAGATAAAATATAGTTTGGGGTTGATTTTAGCACCTTTTTTTTTCTGAAAATGTACAAACCGTGGGAATGATTTTTCAAATCCGTTCCCACGGATTCAAAAAAATTCACAAAAAATAACGATAATGGTACTCGTTTGAAAGTTTTCGACACGAACAATATGATTATATAAAAAATTTATACATTCAGTTAACATACTTCTAGATTTTTTATTTTTTTAGCTAAATATTGAAATTTTTTGAAATTCGTAATAGTGAAAAAATTAGAGATAGAAGAGTTGTTAGAGATTTATAGAGATTTATAGAGTTAATTTGTGATGCCAAACGGGGCCTATGTTATGTTCGTTTTTTTATAATAATTTTGTATTTGCGTTAGGCACCTTCTCGGGGGCCGGTCCACTGATATAACTCTCAGTAATATTTTATAATTTTTCTTTTTTTTTTTTTTGCATCTAGTAATAGTTTACGATTAAAAAACTAAAAAAAAATTCCAGCTACCTCTTGAAAGCGTGGAACACGAGGGTAGCATGACCAGCGACAAGATGTTTATGACCGACACGTGGTCTTGACAGCGTGGGACTCGTGGGGTTCAAAGGGGCTGGACTGAAAAAATTCACTGCAGATGCTGCAGTGAAAAATAAAGGGTTGAGATCTTCTACACTTTAATCCAATAATTTTACTTTTAATGTAATAAAAAATTTTTTCTTTTTAAAATAGAAGTTTAAAATTTTAATTGGAGTACAATCAATACAGAATATGAAAGGTCACATATTATTAAAGTGTAGAAGATCTTAACCCTTCATTTTTCACGGCAGTCTCTGCAGTGGATTTTTTCCCTGCAGCCCCTTAAACCTGGACTCGTGGGGTAGCGTGACCAATGAGAAGATTGGGAGAATAAAATTTTATTTTATTGAACTAAAAAGTATTTTATAGGTGCGTAACCACGAAAAACTTAGGGAAAAAAAAATATTTTGAGTAATTTTTTTATATTTGGTACTAAGAGTGAAATCGAGCCGAGTCAAGTTTTAATTTACTTGAACTCAGCTCGAGTTTTTTATACTGAGCTCAAACTCGATTCAAATTTTTATACACACTCAAGCTCCGCTCAATGAAGAGAAATTTAGGCTTAAACTTAGCTCGCTAGCTCGATTAAACCAAAATGATATTGTTTTAGTTTAAGATGTAATAAATAAAATATTTTAAAAATATAATAAAAATATTATTAAAAATATAAAATATATAATTAAATATATATATATATATATATTATTTTAACAAATCTGTTTGTAATTTTTTGAACCGAACTTTTCTAGACTCGAGCTCAATCTCAAATCTGAACAAGTTATAAATCAAGCTCGATTCAACAATTTACTCATAAACCGAATTCGAGCCAAGCTCGAGTAGCTCACGAATAACTTAATTCATTTTCATCATCCCTATAATTGATGCGCAGTTACCAAACTATGTCTTATGTTTTTGGCGTTTAGCATACGTTTGGAGTCTGGAAAAAAATCATAGGACTCTAAACTCCAATTGTTTTCACCTTTCATTAATTTTGAAATTATAATTTTTGACAAAATATGATAAAGTTAACCTGCAATTGCTCTCAATCCGTTTTCAATCAATAATTTCCTTTCGATTTGTTATTTTCCTATCTTCTCTTAATTAAACTAATTAACGGAATCCAAATTAAAAAAAAAAGATAAATTATACTATTTCCAACCAAAAAAGAAAAATAATCATTCCAAAAGTTTACATTCTTTTTCTTGTAAAAAAAAAAAAAAATAGTAACGCTTATTTCACTTAAACTTATAAATGTGAAAAACTTATATATGTTGTGATGACCTAGAATTTTAATACTTTGATTATTTGTTAATTAATATTTAATTTGATAAAAATAAAATTTTTATTGATTTAAATTTTTGAGACATAAATTAAATTCAATTTTTATTGTGGACACATAAATTGTGTGAGAAATTTTTAGTATTTAATTATTTTTGAGAATTATAAAATTATGGTTTAATTTTGATAAATTATTAATTTAATGAAATATAATTTTTTTATGAAGTTCAAGATGTTATGTGCATATATATTCATATATATATTTGTTTGTTAAGTAATAATATTATATATTTCTGACTTGGATTAATGTGTGATAGATTAAAAAGTAAGAGTTTAAATTCTAATTCTATTTGGATTCTAGTGCTTTTTTCATTAGGATTCTACCAATTAATAGTGAGTACATGGAGTTGGAAGTCTAGTTTGATTTAAATTCTAATCATTTTTCCGTTAGGATTCTACCAACTAATAGATAATCTAAGTATACGTATGTGTGTGTGTGTGTATATATATATATATATATAACATGCGTTATTCGGTAGTAAAGGAAAATGGTTGAAAAGAGAGAGAGAGAGAGAGAAAAGAAAAGATAAGAGCCAGTGGCGGCAGAGAAGAAAAAAAAATCTAATATGAATGTCGTGGAGATTATCAGCTTCTTGATGGCCGCGGTGATCTTAATCTAATCTGCTGATTGAGTTTTAGGTTTCGTTACGACTTGGGTGTTCTTTCTGCAGATTTAGTTTGAGGTAAGGGGTGGAGCATTTAATATTAAATATGTATATATTTGTGTGTATATATATGTATTATTTAAATCTGAGATAAGTAAACAAATCATTGATTTTTAAATTTGAAACTTATTCATATATATATATATATATATATCATATACATATGTTCTGAAAACAAAACTGCACGTATATTTACTATAGGTGTTAACTGTAGGATTTTTTTGTTAATGTGATAAAAATTTGCGTTAATTATGTGCTGGTAGATTAATGGTTAATAAGGTTTTAAATTTTAAATTAAGGAAAATTTATATAATTTGAAATCCAGGTGAAATTTGAATTTGTTTCTTATTTGGGATTGAGGGGTGCTGAAATATCGCGTATACGTACCCAAGGTTTGAGAGTCCCGAAACCCGCGCGGGGTTGGTTATCGATTCCAGTAGGTTAGTAACCTACAAACGAGCAGATGCCTAAGTGTAGCATATTATATTCCTAAGATTTCAGTTTAGGAAGCAGACACCGAAAGATGGTGTATATTGGTTGGGTCTTGTTTCTAGGAGACAACCAAGCAGACATCGAATGATGATATATATTGGTTGGGTCCTGTTTCTATGGGACAACCAACCAGCAGTACCCCGAAATCGAATTGTTTTCTTTGATGTGTGATGTGGTGCTAAAACACAATTAATCGTAACAAAGATAAATTGATAAACTGATTTAATTTGTTGCTTGAGATTACTTCTTGTGCATAATTGTTTCATTTAGTAGCATGTCAGGACATTACTGCATTTATATTATTATTAGGGTTCCGAGCACACGTGGTATTAGTGCTCATCCACTTACAGTTTGTGATGCAGGTAATGAGATTGAGTCACGTGTTGGGCCTACTGAGAATAGGAAATTAGAAGCTTTATTTATTGTTATATAGTTATGTAAAGACTTTAGAAAAAATTATTTTTTAGTGGATGGTAACAAACTTCTGTTTGTGAAATGAAGATAAATAGTTGATTTATTTATTTTTGTGAAGATTGTTTGGGTTTAGTTTTAGAGTTTATTACCTGGTTGGCTTTGACTAAGGCATTTATTTAAATTTAAAGTTTAGTTTTATTTTTTATTGCTCCATAGAGTGTGTGCATGGCTCTGACGAATGACAGAAGAAGTTGTTAAAATGTGTATTATTTATCTTTTATTCACGTGCTCAGGCTATAAAATTCGGGGCGTGAGATATGTAAATTTACACTTTTTGACATTTGTATTATATTTATTTATACTTTCTTGTTAGGTTTTCTATTAAAAAAGTAACCCCGCCTTTAATATTAAACAAAATTGTAAAAAAAAAAAAATTACCTTTTTCATGGAGAGCACTCAAAAAGTAATCAGATCATTGCCTCACCAATTGTTTGGCAACAGATAAAAAGTCAATTTTAGGCCTGCCTCGTATTCTTAACAAAAGTTACAAAAGCTGATCATAACATGTAATTCAATGCCTCATTGCAAATAATGGTCGTTAGTTGTCATTTCCTCTGTTTACTTGAACACTGACATTCAAATCAGGAACAAGGAGGTAGGCCGTACCTTGCCTTTGTCGTCCAGCAAGATTAAACATAATGTGAGCGACAAAGATAGAGAAGGCAAAATTGATTCAATAGATGTTGTCTTTTAAAAAAAAAAAAAAAAAAGAGAGAGAGAGATAAATTAAAGTGACATTTAGTTTACATTTTTATTCTTGTTTTTTATTTTTCATTTTATATTTTAAATTTTTCAAAACACAAAACATAAAATACATATTTGGTTTAACATTTTTTGTTATTTAGAATTCTCTTTGTTTTGGGTAAAAAAAACTCAAACTAACTTTACTTATTTTATATTTTATGTGTAAACTCATTTTTTAATTTTTTAAAACAAATTTTTAAAACACATGTAATTACATGCATTCTAACTATTTTTCTTGTTATCAAAATCATAAAATGAAAAACATGCCTAAAATAGATATACCAAATGATTCCTAAGTTATTTATTTATAGAAAATTTTTTTAATAATTAATCAAATTATTTTTTTTGAAAGTAAATTTTATTTTTTTCTAGTCAAATCAAAAAATAAAATAAATTTAACTTATATTTATTTTTTTTTCCATTCTCACATGCGTGTTCCAATTTCTAAACACACCATAAGAGTTCAAATTTAATAATTGCTGCCAAATTTTTAATGATAAAATAAAATTTTATTAAATTTTTTATTATATACATTCTCACCTCGTCTTATCTGTGGGGGTATACATTTTGAGATCCTTTCAATTGTACATAGAATACGAATTGATGTCGGTCAGCTATAAATATATATCCACATTCTTGGCCCTTCTAGGTTACTGGAGATGTGTACATATATACATATACATTGTACATTACAGAAAACAGCGAAGGGATCAAAACCCTAACATCAGAAAAATTCTCCTCTGGCATCTCCTCGTCCGTACCGAGGAATGAGGAGTCGAGGTTCAGATAGATGAGGTTCAAATAGAGTGAGGTAGGAATAAGGGCTCCCCGCTGGGGGTTTAAATTACCTGAATTCGCCCTTTGGAAAAAAGCGACTTAGCTATTAAAACTAACATCACCTCGCCAAAAACTTGAAAATTATCAGTATTCAACTAATTTCTTCCAATATTACTCAAAACCGATGGATCTACAGTTCAATGACTGCCAAAAATAGTGTAAATCCGGGAGCCTTCTCCAGCTAACCCATCTTGCAAAGGAAACTATATGAATTGCTGCTTAAATAAATCACAATTTAGGGCTTAAAGCATAAAGTCTCTTGCATACATATTTCAAATTCGTAGGAAAGAAAAATTACTCAATTTTCCATAGTCCTCAACATAGTCCCTTCCATTTATTTTGCACCAAGTTACAAAATTTTGAAAAGAGGACTAAGCGTAAAAGAAGGGGGGAAAAAAACAAACAAACAAAAAGCAAAAACACTCAGGGCATCACCGAGAGGAAGTTTATTACATAAATTGCTTAAAATAAAACAAAAAGGAATTTGGAATCCCAGTACCAAGTGATTAATTTATGCTTCTAATGAGGTGTCTGTCCTCCGCTTGAAGATGAGGACATTACTGAGAGAATGTGCGTTACAGAAGCCATTGCACTCAGAGCTGCTTTGAGAACATCCTGTGAACACCCTGGTTTCACAATGGTTTTCACCTGGGGAAAGGAAGGTAAAAATGTTACGGATGGAGTGAAAATACATGAGGTGAAACAAAATTAACAAACAAGACATATAGGTATGGAATGGAATGCACAATCCTAAACATCTACATCATTCTATCCAATGCACAAGTGGTATTTTCATCAGATTTAGATTGGAATCTGCAAGCGTCAGAAAAACAGGTATATGATCATGCCTCAACAATCAACATCACACGGGAAAATCTATAGAACTACAAGACAAACATGGATCACATCCACTGGCAATTCAACACATTGTTTCCAATTTCTTTAGATATAAATAACTTTGTATTTGCATGAGCTCAATTAAACATTCATAAATATAGGTAGATTACAATAAACATAGAGCCATAAGGGGCGGGAGGGGGGGCGAGAGAGAGAGAGAGAGATTCCAATTCAATGGAATTTAAGAATCAACTGCAGATGAACATTTAGGATGTATTCAAGATTAATATATATCAAGATCACAATCAATATAATTGCCATTTTTGTTTGGACATTTCAAAGATCAATTCTTTTGTAGCATTAGCTTGACAAAATCCTATATTCTAGAATGGAGCCACAAAAGAAAACCAATGGCAAGTTGACCTCACAATCAATAAAGCTCAAGTGAAAGCAAACTTGTTAGAAACTACGGATTCCCCTCCTTTGTTATGTTGCAATATCATTTTTTCTCTTTCAATGGATAACTAGACAATAAGCGTACGCAATGCATCCCGTCTTGAACTACCCATGATTCAAGCTCCTTTTTTCCTAGGTCATCCTCTTGTCTCCACTACAATGAACCTATTTCTTTTTGGATTCAAATAAAATGACGTGTAAAATTCCTAACAGACCTAAACATTACGAAAATATTTTAAAACTATACTTGTATAAATTATTGTTCTCTAAATTTTACACAGCTTCAATTCAAGGGGAACACCAAACGTGTTCTCCCTTTACATATTATTAGTAAAGAAAATGAAAACATCCTACCCCAATCCACTTTTAGCACAAGGCCAAGCCCCATAGGGTTTAAAACTATCTTTATCCAAATTCTTTAAAGCAAAAAAGCACCCGACAAAAGAAAAGACGATTCAATATTAATTGAAGATGCAATAAGGCTCATTGAAGATGCAACATCTAAAAAAGCGGAAAGGAATGACAGGAGGCAGACAAGAACATGCAAATTCAGTACCTGATCAAGATACACCTGCAGTTCCTTAATCCGACCCATGTAATCCTGGTCTTCAACACATAAAGTAATAGCCTTAGAATCAGCTCCAGGACCATCAAATTGGAGTGGTCCAGGGTTTCTATAAACATCATCCATTAAAAACCTTGTCGCATTCTGTCTCAGCAACCTGCAATCAAGACCAAGCAATGGCTTAAACCTCAGTGGGACAAGATGATACTAGCTGTTGCTCCACTTAATTTTAAAGTAACTTGAGATTTTAGAGGAATCATTGTAATTATATACTTCATTAATCAAGTTAGAAAAAGTAAAACCCCGAAAATTCCAACAACTACACCCCCTCACAGAAGAAAAAAAACAAACAAACAAACAGGCAAACAAAAAATTGTTTATTTCAATCTAGTGCATAGAAAGTATGTGAAAATTCTTGACATACTCATATGCTTTGCCTTTCAAATCCACAGTAGCAGGATGCAGAGCAGGTTTTCCAATTGATAAGGCCCCAGGACCCCGACCATAATGCCTTACAGTCATCATTGCCTAAGGTTTATCAATGAAGTGAAGAAGTCAAATTCCTCTGCCATTCCGGGCAACAGATAAATACCCCCCCCCCCAAAAAAAAAAAAAAACACTAAACAGTCATAGGAGGTATAATAACAAAATTAGTACTCTGATTGGAACCCAAAAAAAAAAAAAAAAAAACTACAAAATCTACTCTCCTAAATTGCAGCTGTTTATTAGATCATAAAAGGAATATAAATCCTACTGTAATTGGAGCTGCACCACAACGCCATTTGTTCACTGGATTTTTCAGGTTAGTAACAGTTGCTAAATAACCATTCAGACCAGCTGCCAGAATATGATAACAAATGTGCCCAAGAACCTGACACAAAAAGCATTATAAATGAAACAGGGGAGGAAAAGGTTATAAAGAAGACTAAATAACCAAGGTGAAGCAGCCTTAGATAAAACATACATAGGCATAATCACAGTCAAATTTTGATGGCAATGATCCCCGTGCTTGATAGCCAAAGAAGTGGCAGATAGCATTAAATTTCTTCCCCTTGTAAGTGCCTTCTTTCTGTTCAGATCACCATAAACATGGCAGACAGTTAGAAATGTCATAATGCCTCCAAAAATCCAGAAAATCATATTGATTCATACCAATAAAGTTATTTCATATTTTCTATTTGATTAGAAAATCTGACCAAGGTAGTATATGCTCAATTTATAACGTAGGCTCAGAATTTTAAAAAATCTAACAGAAGAAAAAAAAAATTGGAGGTAACATTGATAACTTTAGATGCACTGCAATATTTTACCAAAAAGCTAAATGAAAGACATGATAACTTTTCCCATGCTTACCGTTAACATCAAGAGATATATGAAGATGAGAAATAAATAATTTTCTGCAAAAAGTGCAAGTGTCCATTCAAAAAGTGCAAGGGCACTTACTAACAATCAAACTATAATTTGTTTTTGGCTTTTGGACAACTGTTCAGTTGGTTAACTCACTAGAGTCTATATTGCATTGTCCACACTGATAACAATTTACCTACTCTTCCTAAGTTAAGCGTGTGGCTGCAAAATCTGTCAAATACATCTAATATCACATTCCAAACCACTTTTAAATGATGCAAATCTTTCTTCTGCAGCATTGGAGACAGAAATAGAAGTTACAAGAAAAACAAAACCCTTTGCACGGAAGAAAAAAATCTTTAAAATAAATGAGAGACGACTAAAAGAAAAGAAAATGCAGGACTACCCTTATTTAGTATTTTAAATTGAATAAGATTTTTGAGACATCTTTTTTCTAATTTATCCAATTATCAGTAAACAAAAATTTAAACTTCAGAATAGTCAGTAGATTCCAGAGATGGATCTATTTTACCAATCTCTTGTTCATTTCCGTTTCCACAAGATGAGCTAACAGTTTCTCCGTCTCAATCTGGGAAAGGAAAAAAGGGGACAATCATTAGATGATTTGTTTCTAATTGATAGCACCAAGAAGATCTCGGGTGTACATACCTGGGACAATTGTGCAGAATCATCTGATTCTGGGAAGAGGAGAAGCTGTAACATCAAACATGATAATTATTAGCATTAAGACCCCAAGAAAATAAAAGTTTGCAAATATCACTCAACGTAAAGATATGTGGGAAAATAACCTGCTTTCTAATGAAGGGTGGCATAAATTCAAACAAGGCAGATGCCCAAGGTGACAATTGAGAAGAAATGTTGTCTACAGAAACACCTTGCCTCAGCAAACCATGAATTTCCTGGGATATAAATGATGTCAGTACCGTAGCATCATGTTGACTAATACATCATGCCAAATCCACAATCTCAAATGTTACTCAAAAAACAAGTTCCCGGCTTGCAGGTTCATTCAACAAGAAAAATCACCATGAAACATGAAATTTGAGTAAAATTGAACTTGGGGACATGGGTTCACACAGCCCAGGAACAGTTAAGTTTTCCTGAAATAGCATGGTTACCTGCAAGAGGGCATAAACTTCAGGAATGCTTTCAATAAGCCCCTCTGGTAGCAGAATGACTCCATGATACTTGTCTGGTGCAAAACCACCACATCAGGCAACAAAAATAAAAATAATCACAAAAATGAGAAAGAGAGAGAAAAGGGGGGGGGGGGGATGATGCAATTCAACACTGCAAACCTTGTTCTGCCCTGGCTTGCACCGCATCACAAATTTGTTTTGAGATGTCAAAAAGAGTCAGCTTTGATGCAGAAACTTCCTCACCAAGAATAACCTAGAAAAGGAAAATCATAATAATACCCATTGCTTTAAGAAGGGTTCTAGAAGGCAAGAAGTTCCCAACTGCAGCATTGAAGTTGAAATAATGAATGACCAGGAATACAAACCATATTTGGATGTGACTGAAGAGTGCACTCCAAAGCAACATGTGATGCCTTACGGCCCATGAGTCGTATAAAATAATAATACTGCAAAGGAAAAAAGATTAAATTAAAATATCAGGTTTTTATGATATACCAAAAGGGAAAAAATAGTAAAACATAAATCAAAAGCAAAGAATCAGCTGGAACTGCAGAAAAAAATAAAAAAACAACGGTGCTGGAAGTTTGTGGTGAGGTTACACAAACATTTTGTTTTAATTAAAAGAAGTTCAGAAGCATGACTCACATGGGACTATGTTACTTACGTGAATTCACTAAATTACCTTTTCTGCAGAGAGAGCATCAGTGCAGACATTGCTAATGAGCTGGGAGTTAACCTGAATTTAAAAACAAATACATGATCTTCTTCTTCCTCAAAAACATTTAATAACATATACACACAAAACAAAAATAATGAGAACCCTAAACATAGTCTCCCATCAAAAGAAAAAGTAGTCAAAACATTGCAAGCGATGTATGATGTTGAGATACCATCCTTGATTTAGCAAGGATTGTAGCCAGCAAAATATCATATTTTCTCGGATATAATAGCAGGAAATGGAGGAATTTGAAGACGCTAATCAAGATAGGCTTCTTATAGGTCATAATTTTTCCTCAAACTGGAATGGTGATCACACCGTTCCATAAATCTGAAAATTTTGGCAACATCATTTTGCAAGTGCTTAGAAAAAGCGAATGCATGAACTATATGGTACATTATAAAGTGAAAGTTAAGCTATAAGCTCGTATCATGTTTGGGACATATCGCAAAAGGAGTTTCAAAATGTATCTGTTGTTCATGGCCAGATTTGTCTAGCAAATGAAATGAAATTTCTTTCAAAAACTAACATTAGCTAAAAACTAATTTCATTCCCAATTTGATTATCTATTGACATAGAATTGGTTTTAATATCAAAGTTGTTCTTTAAGAAAAAGAATAATTTAATTTTCAATCAAATTTAGATGTATTCAATCTCATTGAATCTAGTTCTTTCGTGTAAGCTGCTGACAGCATGGGACTAGTACCTTGCATATTGTATCAAAGCCAACATTTGTTTCAACAAACTGGTTCTTGAGATCTCCATTTAAAGTAACAGGAACCCCAACCACCTGCAAAATCCAAATGGTCACTTGTAATATTGACTCACCAAAAAGTAGCACATCTCTCTTGGCAAATGCATTTGAAATCAAGTCAACTTGTTTTGTGGAAATAAATAAATAGTGAAGACAAGATTTTGAAAAACAGAGAGAGAATTATGACCATCACCTAGCAACATTTGATAACAATAACAAATGACATTCCTTACACTCAAAAGTAAATAAATAATTAAATAAAAACATGAATTGTTTACCTTCGTAGGACATTTTGCTACTGCAAAAATTTCTGCAAGCTGAGCAGCATCCGTGTTTGATGTTACCCCTTCAGAATTACCAATCTTCAATGTTAAAGAATTTGAAATACTTTGGGCCCGTTTGACAACGCTGTCATTTTTTTTTTTTGGGTTGTTTTTCTGTTACCGTTTTTTGTTTTTTGTTTTCTGTTACCGTTTATTTTTTCTGAAATAAAAACTAAAACTGCATTTGGAAATGCAAGTTTGTTTATAATTATTAATTTTTTATTTTAGAAAATATTTAATTTTATTAGTTTTAAAAAATTAATAGAACTTAATAAATATATTAATTTAATTTAATTAATATAATTAATTAAATTAATACAGTAAATTATTTATTAAAATCATTTAATTCAATAAATATAAAATATATAAAATTATATTATTTATTAAAAATAATATAATAAAATATATTTCATATTAATAAATATTTAAATTAGATTAATTATTAAATTAAATTATTTATTTTTAAATTAATTAAATTAATTTAATTATTTATTAAAATAATTTAATAATAATTATTAAATTAAATTAAAAATAATGTAATTTAATTATTAAATTAATTAATTAATTTAGTTTTATTATTTATTAAAAATAATTTATATAATTAATTTAATTTATTGAATTTAATTATATTATTTATTAAAATAACTTATTTTAATAAAATATGTGAATAAAATAATTTATTTTTATGTAATTTAACAAAAATAGACAGTTTTAAAATTGACAAAATATTAGCAACAGAAAAGAAAACCAGAGTGAAAATACATTTTTTTCTTTTTTTCTTTTTATGTTTTTTTGTTTATGTTTTTATTTTTTTTTGAAAACAAAAAACCGTAAACAGATTTATCAAATATGTTTCTATTGCGAGTTTACAAAATTTTGAAAACATAAAAAGAAAAATAGAAAACAGAAACGTTAACAAACGGAGCCTTTATGTTGCAAAGCCAAAGATGAGGTCTGTTGTTCCTAAGTAATGGCCCCCAAAGTACACTGAATACCTATAGTACATCCTAAAGCAGAGTGTCAATATACCTCCAATAATGACAAGGCCATCCAACTTCAAAGCAGTGCACGCAGCCAGTGCAGCATTAACTTGCTCAGTTGTTCTGATTTGATCTTTTGTCCGTCCCAGCAAATCATAACCACCTGAATAAGCTCACACCATAATTTTTTTAGTCTTCATGGATAAAAGAAATCCCAATGCAGACCTTGTCTGCTATTTAATATTACCTTGATTTTTGTAGGTTGCAAGAATGTCATCTGTGATTTCAAGTGTTTTTTGTGCAAATAAACCATCAGAGCCCCCTAATAACAAGCATAAACATATCATTTCAGCAATGCTGCACACATCAGTTAAAAAAAGACGGTCGTCTAATTAAAAAAAGTCTGATTAAAATGTTTTCTCATAGATGCCAGCCAAACTGATAATCAAGAGAGAAGGTTGCTCATTTATCAAACAAAAGGAAGAAAGAAAAGAGAGGGTTTCTTGCTTGAAAAAGAAGTCTTACAAGGACTACAAATCACTACAGACACCTTGAAAACTATGGGATAGCCTGCCTATGCATGGTGTTTCTACAAATGAAGTAGGATATGCAATCGACAAAATAATAGATCACAAGGAAGCCGCTTGACCAGAATAGGCATTGGTTGTTTGTGTAAATGGACATATAATATGACAAACAACATAAGAAGTTCCATAACTAACAACAACGTAATTCAATATAAATACACAAGATGCATATATATGAAGCAAAAGCTTAACGCCGCAACTAGAAAAGGAGTATCATTTACCCAAAAATCCAAGCAAAATACTGTTAGGGTTGTGAATCTTGAGAGCTTCATGAAGACCCCATATAACATTATGACCTCCAGGAGACTGCCTCCCACAGAAGACCACTCCAACCCTGAAACCAAATAAAATAACTTTTTCTGAGAGAGAAAATTTAAATACATTGACAATGGTATCAAGTGCATACCACCTAATTACAGAAGATGGGAGATGAAAGGACAAAACCTAATGCTTCCTCATCCTCAACAAAGAACCAAATAAATAAGTAAAAAATAACAAGAAGAACAACAAACAGCAGGACAACTAGTACTTCTATAAAGCAAATGATATATCACAATGCCCATCAAATTAGAGGATAATAATCGAACAAAGATAAGAAATGACTAACAATAAGGAACATGAGCACAGCTGCATAAAAAAACTGAAACCAGTTACATTCAAAAATGTGCTAAAAATAATCAACATCTGAACATCATCAAAACACATTGAATTGCAATCCTAGCATTGCAGCAACTTAGAAAGGCATGTGAAGTGATCATCAAATGTGTACCTAATTGCTGGATGAACAGTAATTATCTGAGCATCAGGAACCTTTGCAGTTGCCCTTAGAAAGTGAGCCAAAGGTTGGCCATATGTGTTCGGAAAGATTCGACCAATGGTGTGGGCACCTGAGGGGTCTGCAGCAGTAGTTGCATCACCAAATTCTACCCTGACAGTAGTTCCCTATGTAAATGACATTACATCAACATAGGCCCGGCACATGTATACACACGTGTGAAAACAATCAAAACCCCAATTCAGATATAAATTATTGGTTAAGCACTGAAGCAGAACTAGATCATAGGTTCAGAACAGCACAAACACTTCACATGACATGATTAACATAAATTTAAGGGAGGGGTTAAGGAAAAATTTGACCATTCTTCTTAAATGAATATATAGAAATTAAACAACAGCAAGGGTAAAAGGGTTCAACAAATCTTTTGAACGCTCGTAGGTTGCATTTATATTAAAGATTTGAAATCAAGAGATTTGATTCTATTTATTGAAGAACAACTCAAATATAACTTTCTTAATTTAGATGTGAATTTCACTATGGATTTAAATAGTTTAATATGATAGATTACGATTGATTTGAATATCACAACAAAAAAATAGTTATTTGAAATTCCTTGTAATCAATGGGTCCTAATTATTTGAAATTCCTTGCAATCAATGGGTCCAATATTTTAATAAGTAGCAGCTCCGCTCTTATAGTGTTAATTAGTACAAATTTTCAATGTATCTTGCATACGTTAGTTATTTTTTCTTATATTTTAATACAATTTAACTTCAAATCTATTCATTTTATGTGTCCAAACGAAGCCTTAAAAAAATAGAAAGGCCAAAAAAAAAAAAATTCTAGCGGACTCCTATGCACGTCTAGCTCCCCAGTAAGGAGAAAAACACACTGTCAATCACCATGGGTTTTCCTCATTCTCCCTTTCGACATCTGCATTAGCTCCAAGTACATTATTCTCCTAAAAATTTCATCACTTTTTTTTTTTTTGGGTATTTCCAAGAAGCATCAAACATTCCATAGATCAGAAACTTTAGAAATTAGCAGAACGAAATAGTTTCCAGATCTCCTAAAATTCAAATCACCAAAATCATCACACTCTGACAAGCATAACGGCTATTTTATATTTAGGAACAGGCGACCCGAAGAAACGAATGCTTTGTTTTTTTTTCCCCCAACAAATTCTACCGTTACCTAATCAGATGTTCAAATACAAAAGAAGACGTATTAAACCAAGTTGATGCAATAAAAACGACTAAGAAGTGAGCAAGAAGAGGGCGATCTAACGAGATATGTCTCTTCATCTTCTTCTGAAACTGCGAAGGCAGATCAGCAAAACCCTAGGGATGGAGGAGGGAGTAAAAGAGTCAACGCAAGAGATAAAGAGAGAGACCTGAAGGCATGGAGGAAGCTCCGGCTGGTAGGTAGATCGAAGTTTTTGCAAATCCGAGAGTTCTCTTGGGATTCCGTAATCTGAATCCATTGCTACCTTTCCCCTTGCTTGCTACCAACTACGCACTCGCTCACTCTTTCTCGCCTGTCTTGTCTTGTGTCGTCGTTGTGTTCTCCCACTTCGGAAGACCATTTTATACGAGCCCCGGCCCGACCCGACTCCGACTCCGACGCGCGTGTTTAACCTTCCGCTAGAGCAGGTACAGCTAATCCCACACCTTTTCAAATTATTACGATATCGCCACTGCTCAATGAATTGAACTATGCTTTTCATCCGCCTAAAATTAGTATCTACGCCAGTCGACTTCTCTCTCTATAGATTGCTTTTTACAAATTTTTCAATTAAGAATAGTTTGCATTAGATTTTCTCAATTCTAAATTACAATAGAAAATATATTTTACGTTAAAAAGGTTCTATAGCACTCGTGTTTGTAGTGCAATCGACAAATCATAAAAAGATACAGATAAATTTCCTTTTGTAAATGATATAAAAAGGTAGAGATGATTTCTATTTGAGTACAGATAATTTTTTAGTATTTTGTGTCGATCATAGAAATGAATTTTTCTTCAAATGGACGGAAGAGATTTGAGATTTGTAAAAATTATAAATATTTGAGTAAACTTTTTGGATATTGTTAAAAATTTATTAAAGATTTATTAAAATTTGTAGAGAATATAAAGATTTCTCGAAGTAAAAAAAAAGAGATTTGTAGAGATCTGTGATAAAAGATAGAAGGGACCGTTATCTCTCAATATTTTATAAAATATAAATAAAATTTAATTTTAAAAACTACATCGATTTTTTTAAATAATTTTTCAACAAGATGATATTACAGCGCTTTTCTATATTTTAAAAGTTTATGTAGAAATTTTAAAAATTAAAGGAATGTAAAAATGTTGATATAAACTTATTTTTTACACCTTTTTCCTACTATTTTAGACAAAAATAATATAGGTTATACTCTTTTCTCTATTTCATAAAAATATATATTTAGAAAAGTTGATGCAAGTGTCCTGAATACTTCTTCTTTCTCACTTTTTTTTTTATTTTAAAGAAAATATGAGTTTAGAAAAGGCATCGTAAATGCCCTATTTAGAATGCACTAATCGAAAATTAAAATTACACCCCGTATAATATAAGGAAGAAATAAAGATTCATTTTTTTTCTATTTAAATTTTTATTTTTTGGTTGAACGATAATCAACTTTAAAAAGTATTGGTTTACATTATTATATTCAAACATTAGTTAGAATTTTATATATATATCATTTTTTGGGGGTAAATTACACCATCTCTCCTTAATATCTGAGTAATTATATTTACGCCCTTCAACATTTAGAATTTACATTTATCTCCTTTATTTTAAAATGTTACCAACGTTAACCTATTTTCGTTAAATTAACGGTTTAAACTTAACAAAAAAAAGTCAAAATTATTCAAATTTTAAGTTATTTTTTCTATTTTACCATATTCCTTCCACATATTTATCAATATTCTTTACCAATATCCTCAAAGATTTTTTGTTTTTATCTTTTTTTTTTTACTTATTTTTTAAATCTTTGTAAAAAAAAAATTAAAAAAAAACATCAAAAGAAAGAAGGCTAAAATAGAAAAACACTTAAAAATTTAGTTAATTTTAATTTTTTTTAAGTTTTAATAGTTAATTTAACGAGAAGTGGTTAATTTTACTAACATTTTAAAATAAAAAAAAGTTGCGTATAATAGACACTTGTGGTCTGACCCTTCCGTGAATCCTGCGCAAAGTGAGAGTTTCGTACACCGGACTATTTTTTTTTTTTTAAATAAAAGAGATAAGTATAAGTTTTAAATTTTAAAAGGTATAAGTGTAATTGCTCAAATATTGAGAGAAAGTAAGTATAATTTATCCAATTTTTTTTTTTACATTAAAATAAGTGAAACCAAAATATAAAATAAAAAAAAAAGGAAAGTTATTTCTCACGCGTGGGGCCTTGTAATTTAACCTAGCAGCATTGCCTTCAACTCCAAGCAAACTGTGAGAAAGGGTGAATATGTAATTATGAGCAGAAACAACGGAATATTTGATTGGAATATGCCGTAGGAGACCCCGGGCTTTCGTCTCACCAAACAATTCGTGACAACACAACGATGATACCACTTGTGGCTTACCTAACTCTCAAAGCTTTTGAGCACTCCTCTTTTAGGCTTTTTACAAAACTCCGTCTGGGCTTGGTCGGTAATTTCAACCAGACCAGAGATAAGAATGCCCAACTGATGAATGGTTTCAACAAATAAAAGTCAAATCACAAAGCCTAGTGGATTTACAGGGTCGCTGAACTTGGGACCGAAAATAACCACACCAGAGCAACCCTAATCCACACCACCACCGCCCAACGAGTAATCCTGCTACTATTCAAGAGGTGTTTGATGGATAAAAATTTAATCAAAAAGTATAATAAAAATATAAAAATTTAATGTAAAAATAATATGTAATAAAATTTAATTGAAAAAGTTATAAAAAATTGATAAAAATTGATAAATTTTCACCAACCAAACACCCCATAAAATTTCGTTTGGCCTCCAAAACCCTCTTTTTTTTTTCTTTTTAAAGTTATAATTTTTAAGACGAGCTAATCAAACTCGATCCTGCCAAAAAAAAAAAAAAAGTTCAGCGCCAATAAATTCTTGAGAGATTATTTGACTCACATTCATTAAAAAAAAAAAAAAAAATCAAAACATTCACATTCATTAGGGTAAAAGGTGGAGAGAGAGAGAGAGAGAGAGAGAGAGACTTTTTCATTAGGGTCAAAGGTAAAAAGAAAATTAAATTTTCATTAAAAAAATCCATATAAAATGAAAAAAAAATTACAAAAAACTAAAAAACCAGTTTTTCCATACCCAAACTAAGCCCCCTACGCCACACGCTGTTCTCGGCCCGTGTCTCTCATCTTTCAATAATGCTAACAAGGAAAGCCAGTGAAAAACTCAATATACTATTAAACTTGCCGATCTAGATTAAAATTGCCGCATTTGATTGCTAAAAGCAGAAAAATTCCCCACCATTTGAAAAGTAATAATAGACATAGATTAACCATAAAGTTTGAAGCCAACATCAACAAAGAAAGCAAATTACTTCTGGGTTCTAAACATAGATACTCAGATTAACAGTCCGTAAAAACTATTCTTCTAACAGGTCCTAGTCTTCAGCATTACATCTAAGGAACAATGCAAATTAAATATGAGTAACAAAGCAGCAAAATATCTCACAAGTCAAGCCAAGACTTCTAAGTTATGGGAACTTGGTTTCATCCTCGATCTCGAAGCTTTGCACCTCTTGCTCACGATAAAAGACCGGAACATATGTAGTCTAAATATCTTATTTTCTGCCTTTCTTAGAACCAGACTTCCCTGATTTTTCTTGTCTGCGTTTCCGGGCGGAACTGCTTCCAGTGTTGACTGGAGCGGTCTTGGCAGAATGAGCAGGCAAACAATGCCCAGGAACCAAAGCAGGGAACCCAACAGCAGGGATTCTGCAAGAAACCAAAGGTCAGTACGTATCCACGTGCAAAACTATCTTTTAGATACAAAAACCTAGAAAACAAGAACCGTGGAATCTGTCACAGCCTAAGCTAACACTGAAAATTGTAGTCAATGCGAGAAGCACTCAAGACAAGGTTTAAAGTAATTTCAATCCAGCAGAAGAACTGCAAAAACCCAAATTCCTTGGATATTAAATTCCAACTAGATAAGTTCAATGTAAATGACATCTTTCTGCTGCAGAAAGGAATTGCAACTGAGAAACATCAAGTATTATTTGACAAAACAATGTCTTTGATGCTTGGTACATGCTGTCAATCTTCACAACAGGTTGAAACTGAATATAAGGGCATACACAAAGAGAACTACTATGGGCTCGTTTGGTTTGGCAAAATTTGCTGAAAATCTCTATAAATCTCTGTTAACTTTATATCACATCAACTTTTTTCTCTCACTGCACGCATTACGAACTCCTCCCAAACCACAATTTATCTCAATTTATCTCATTTTTTCTTACTCCAAACAAACCCTATATGGCAAAGGCAAGAGGGAGCACAACAAAAAATTTGACATTTGGTGAAACATATTCAGCAATTGTTGTGGAAGTATTAGGCAGCTATGAAAGTTTAAGGCTTAGAAAAATTATCGATCAGGTCCCTAATTGCCAAACCAGCTAAACTCTCATCATGCAGTCAAACTAGTGATCCTCAAGCCCATTCTAGAAGAGCTTGAAATACATTGTCTGCCAACCAACTAAGCAACATGCCGCACAACAACCGCCAGAATTACATGCATAACCCACAACATGATGGAACAATGGCATATGACGAATGGAAGAGGAAGAAAGAGGGGAAGGTCTTCGTGCTTACCCAACAAGAGCACAGCAGACTCCTGCTTGGTCATGGAGGCATCAAATCCTTTACCATTCTGCAACGAAAGGCGTAGAGCTTGATTCTCTGCAACGCAACACTGGAGCAATATCCCCAGCCGTTTGCATTCCCCCTCAAAATACCTACTCTTCATCTCTAGATCCCTCACATACATCTTCTTTCTCTCCCTCGATCTCACTGCTGCATCCCGATTTCTCAGCTGCCTGAAAGAAATGCCAAAATCAAACGTAAACCAGAAAGCTCATCCCCAAAATCTTAATCTGTATATTAAAAAAGCCATACAGCTAAAAGAAATGAAAGCCTTTGTGTTATGCAGGGGTCCTTAAGTGAATTAATACTTAAGGCCCCATTACCACACCATGCCAAGTTTCATTGGTAGGAAGCCCTTTCCACAGGGCTATCCCTTCTGACCTTATTTCTTTCCATTTTGGTTTCACTTACCTTCATTATAAGTTGACTCCAACTATTTGAACAAAACAATGACGAAAAAAGAGAGAGGAAGGATTTTTTTCTCAGAAATACCAAGACATAGGTTTTACTACTACAACATTGATATTTAGAAAATTATCAATTGGGAAATCACTCGCTTTTTTTATTTTTTCACACAAGATAAACTTTTTTAAGTAAAAAGATTTTGTGGAGCATACAAGTATCTTCCATTATATAGGCATTCTCATGCTATCAAGAGGCATGGGAAATCTTGGAGCAATTATGGAAAGAAATAAGTCAAATTGGCAAATTTAAGCATGGTTACCTGAATCAGGTAAAGTCAGTGACTATAATCCAAGAAATGGAGGGGACGGGACGGGAAGACAACAAATGTAGCCAAATAAATGTTAACTTACAATTAAAAATCGATTGTCAATGAGAAAGCAATGTGGGGGGGGGGGGGGGGCGAATAACTTAGTAAACGGTACCTAGACAGGGTTAAAGGTGACAATGAAAGTTAATGACGAATGGGCACAAACAGAAAAAGTACAAAGCATGGTAACAACGAAGGTATATTATAATATAGGGCACAACCCAACAAAATACTCCACTCAACTTATGGAAATTATGAATTCTTCGTTATGGGGTGAAAGTGGATGTGTGAGAAATCAAATAGATCAAAACAAAAATTTGGCAGGAATAACTAATACCCAAAATTTTTTCCCATGGATCAGAAGGCAATGCACATCACATCATTTGCTGAAGTTATAAAGGTTAATTTATCAACTTTGTAATTTGCAGACAGAACTGATTTAAGAAATGTAGTTGGAAAACTTGTAACTGTTCTGGAGCCTTTACAAAGCAAAGCATAAACACAGCATTCCCAAATCCCCATTCTACGGTAGGAAATCACACCAGATGGATCCTTAGGAGAGATTATTTGACTATTCCTGACTTTTTTTTATTATTTTCTATTTTTTGACTATTCCTGAAATTAGAACCTCACAACATGTTAATTATGATACTTGATCGAAGCAGATTTTGTCTGACAAAAACCAGAAGTTGGTTAAAACGCTAAATTGGTGAGTTTTACATGTATTGGTAAAACTTATACATCCTGATATTTTCTAGCAAAAATTCATGAAAATTCTCATCGCACGATATTAATTTTACTCCCAAAAAATAGGAGATACATGCATTTTTACTAATAGTTTGAGTTGGCAGCTAGGTTCCAGCTCCCCCTAACGCAAACCCAAATCTCCGCCACTGCCTACCACTGACAGACTTCTTATAATAAATGCAGGAAGAGCATAATTTAATATTTTCGGAGTATTTGCCAATCACATAACTAATATGAAAAATAACCAAGAGTGTTCTTCTCACTATAATAAACAAAAATAATCGCAATTAAAAAAATAATAATAAGAATTAAAACTGAATTACAAATGGGCACAAACTTCAGTGAGAAAGCACAATTACGGAGCATAGAAGAATCAATATAAGCAAATAAGAGAGAAGCCAAAAGATGATACCTTTGCCTCTTTTTGCTAATGGGGTCTCCACCGTTTCCGTCGTTGCTCTCCTTCTGCGGCAGAACATCGGTTTTATCTTGCTCCTCCTCCTCAGAGCAAGTGGCAGAACTGGAGCTTTTGCCGCCGTCAAGAGGGTCAACGACTTCAACAGAGCGATCGGACTCAACAGGCGAGTCACGAAGGAAATCCGACAAGAAATCATCGGAGGTTGTAGGGCCTGTTGGTCCGCGACCACCTTGTTTGTGAAAGCAGCGTCGTCGTTGTTGTTGTTGTCGTCCTCCTCCTCCAACATCAACAACTGCTCGATCTCGGCAATCGACAAAGGAAATGAATCTGAGGACGGATTGGATAGACTCGGGTCATTAGGCGGAGGAAGGGATACACCTGAAAGGAAAGCGGGATCGAATAGACTAAGATCTGCCTCTTGATTTTCATCGAACATCATGTGCTCCCAATCGATTTGTTCCCCTGCAATTTCACCATCCATAACTCCATAATCGCCCATCGAAATTCAAATCAATTACAAAGAAAGGAAAGCAAAATATGCATATATCAAAACCCCTAATGTTCTACGGATGATTCTGATCTGCCAGTCTTATTAACCATAGAAGGCGAGGAAGGGGAATAGAAGAGAGAGAGAGAGAGAGAAAAAACAAATAAAAATAAAAGAAAGAAATAACTTGAACCGTGATGGAAGGTTTTGGCCAATTTATGGTGGCTAAGAAATTAATATTTTTTATGAGAATAAAAAATTAGATACGCGTTTGCTTCCCGGGAAAGGAAAGAAAATCACGATGGTTAGTTTAACGAGTAGAAATATGACCTTACTTCTCAGTGCTCGTTAGTTTTAATTTTTTTAAAATTACTAAAGATTCATTTGATCATTATTTTCAAAATTTCAAAAATTAATCAAAGTGCGCGTAAATTGTACCGAACACTATGAGATATAGAGTATGTTTGAAATTGTATAAAATTATATAAAATAGTATAAAATTATAAAAATAAATATCTCATAATTCGTGTAATAAGTGAAAATTTTAAATTTTATTATCTCATAATTCGTATTTGTAGAAATTTTTAAGATTTTATTTCATTTTAAAGAGCCTCAAACAGAGCCATAAAAAAAAAAAAAAAAGAAACGGAAAATCAAGGTTGGATGCAACAATTACCCGACACGTGTCAATGGATTTCTCCAAGAGTTACAATGTCGTGCGGGCAACAGAGGATTTACACACTTGTAAAGAATGCCGTCATCCAGCCAATGGGGAATCGTTTACACGGGCCTTCTGCCGATAGGAAATCACTTACGAGAAGGTGGGTTGGGTTTAATGCGGCACACCCCATCCCCGATCTCACTGTGGCCGCATTCGGTCGGCTTGATATGGATCGAGGGTAGGATAGGCACATGCCCTTATCCCTGCTTGTTACGTCACACGCCTCTGATAGGCTAAAATTATGCAAACGAAAGAATAAATATACTGATTTTCTATGCTACCACAAAAAGTAAAAGAAGGAGCATGGTGAAGTTGAAAATTTCACGAAATTAAATTTTGGTAAAATTTTAATTGTTTCTATTATTTAATTTTTCTATTAATAACTTTAATCACGAATAACCACTCACTATTTAAAAGTGGTATATAAGTAAATTTTTAAATTTTATAAATTATTTAAGTAATCATTTTATTTTTTTATTTTTCTTAGATACCTTTTAACCACTTACTACTCTTATAACATTCTTTTATTTTATTTAAATAATCTTTAATTACTTAGTATCTATTTAAATGTATTTAACTCATAATTATTCATTATTCATTCTTTGAGATAAATTTTAAATAAAATAAAAATTAATTAAAGATACGTGGACTATCATGTGTCTGATAAATAAAAAGCGAATATCTTATAAAACAAAATAAAATTTTGTAAGATTACATAATAAGAGAATGACATTTTAAACCTACCCAAGCTAAGTTATTTAGGGGCCGTTTAGAGTTTCAAAATAATAAAAAAATGTGATTTGAATAATTTTTTTTACGTTTGAAATTTTACTGTTAAAACAAGTTTTTTAGAGATAAATAGTTCCGTCTGATGGAATGAATTTTAACAAAAACATTTTAATTTTTCTATTAGAAATTTTTTAAAATTATAGAAATTGTATTAGGATTTGTCAAAATTTTATTGAAATTTGTAAAAATTTGTTGATATTTGTACGTGGGTGTGTGTGTATATATATATATATATATATATAAATGGGTAGCGATAATGCCAGACCTCATTTAATATTTTTTTAAGCTATTGACAAAATTGCCTTTACTTACTATTCTAGATTCTCTCTTCGTTATTCGTTCATCTCATCTTTATATATTTATCTATATCTCTCTCTTTAATAAAAACTCATATCTATTTTTCTAAAAAAATTTATGTAACCCCTACCTAATTCTTAAATCTAAAATCCAGTCAATTACACCAACTTAATTTATAAACAATTCTTTTTTACTATCTATCCTTTTTTTTTTAACAATTTGCATAATTAAAAACTAAACACAATTAAAATATCTCATTAATAACCTAACAAATAAGAAAATATTTTTATTTAATATTTTTGTGTTGCATATTTAATTTTAATTTTATATTCTTTTAGACTTTATAATATAAAAATAATAAAATTACATTTTAATATTTTTATGACCTCGAGTTCGAAAAATTTACTAGACATATTCTAAATATTATAAAATTAAACTTAAACTATAAAATATATAGGTGAGCTTGAATAGATTATTAAAAATATTTTTTATTATATTTGTAGTGTAATAATTAAAATGAATTTAATTTTTAATATTTAAATACTTCTTGTTACAATTATTGTAATTCTTGTTACAATGATTGTAACATGAAATATTTATTAAGAATTATTAAAAATACTTTATTATAAACTATTAAAAATTATTTTTAATAATTTATAATAAACTTATTTTATAAATAATTTATTTATAATAAATTAAAAATTATTAAAAATATATTAGCAGTGTAGTAATTAAAAACAAGTTTAAAAATTATTTTTTTGATGATCTATTAAAATTATTGATAATTATTTTTGATAATCTATTCAAGCTCGCCTATATATTTTATAGTTTAATCTTAATTTTATGGTATTTACAATGTGTCTAGTAAATTTATCTAACTCGATGTCATGAAAACGTTAAAACATAATTTTATTATTTTTATATTATAAAATATTAACAATATAAAATTAAAGTTAAGTATACAACACAAAAATGTTAAATAATAAATATTTTCATATTTATTAAGTTATTAATTGAAAATTTTTATTTTGTTGAGTTTTTATTTATATAAATTGTGAGAAAAATATGAGATAAATAGTAAAAAAAAATTTATTTTTAAATTAAGTGGGTGTAATTAATCGGATTTTAAATTTAAGAATTAGATAGGGGTTAGATGAATCTTTTTTCAAAAAAAGAAAGAGAAGTCTTTACTAAAAAGATAAAAAGAGATAAAGATAAATATATAAGGATAAGAAGAATTAATGATGAAGAGAAAATCTAAAATAAGAGATGAAAGTAATTTTGTTTATAGCTACAAAAAAAAATTAAATGATAATACTTACAGTTCTTATATTATCGCTATCTTATATAAATTTACAAATATTTATATAAATTTACATAATTCGAGTTGAAAAAATTTATTGTACAATTGTAAAATTTTTCAAAAATATTTTTAATCCTTTTGCGCTCCAAACAGACCTTTAATTGGGTCAATTTTTCCCTTCCCTTCTCTAAAAATGTACTAGAACTCCATTTGCAACGTGCTATAAAAGATTAAAAATTGATGAAAAATATTAAAAATTTTTAAAAATTATTCACTTTTTTATTTCATTAGATTAACTATGAACCCATAACTTTCATCAAAATTTACTTCAAACGCCTATGTTGCTATTTTCTGAAAAAAAAAAAATTTGTTTACATTTGATGAATGAACTAAATTACTACAAACTAGTTAACTACTAGCAACAACCCTTGCAATGCCCGAACGATACAAATTTTTTCAATTATTAACATTAAAAAAATAAAATATATTCAAACAATCAAAATAAACACTTATACTTAGAAATGTCAAAATAGATTGACATAAAAAAAAAAAAAAAAACTAAATACAATCATCCAATTTTCTAAATAGTAATCCAAGTTTCCAAATATTGTCATCCATCTACAAATTTAATGCTAATTTAAATGTGAATTTTTTTCGACCATTGAAACGCACAAGTTTTCTCTATTTAGATTAACGATTTTTTTTTTTTGTTTTTGTTTTTAATCATTATAGCTTGGTTCGAAGGAAGAGAATGTCACGAAGCCTGTCGTCAAACTGTGTAGAAGAATACGTCAAATACGTCAATAAACTAAACAAACAATCGGAAATACACTCAAGCAAAAACTTATCAATAAATTTAACAAACAAGCTTAAATACACTCAAGCGAAGTCTTATCAATAAATTTAACAATCAAGTAAGACACATGATACTTAACTTACAAACCCTAGTACAATTGATGATAGTCTTACACTGCCAAATATATATACATATATATACACATATTCATGTTTAAGGCCGTGCATTATCCACGCTAAACTCATCAGATGACTTGGAAAATAGGCCTGCAGTTTGGTTTCTGAAGAAAATTAACTGAAATCCTACCAAGAACCTGGCTTTTCCAATGTCAACAAACAGTATCAAACACGGCTAAGGTAGTGTTTGGATGGCCAAAAAAAAGTTGTAAAAATAATATATGACAAATTTTGATTAAAAGAAGCTAAAAAATGTTAATAAAAATTAGAAATTTTTGAGCTTTTTTTTGATAAACCAAACCCCCTTTCAATCCCAACATAACGTTTGAAACCCCCCCCCCAAAAGACAAAAATTCATTAACTTAAAATTAACAAGGCTTAATATAATTATAAAGTTAATTAATTATTTAAGTATGTTCATTAATTTAAAAAAATTAATTACAAACACAAATAAACATGAAAAGCAACACGAATTATGAACTTGAATATAGCAAGACAAGATTGGCACCCCCAAAGCAAAGTAACTTTGTTTTTGGTCCTCGATTAAGTTCAACGTCATTTCCATTACACACATAGGCGAACAGCACCGGGACTATCACTCCATCCTCTGCAAGGCATATGGGAAACCAACCCCCCCCCCCCCCCCAAAAAAAAAGAAGTACCAGAGACAACACTTCCCATCATTTTCACCACCTCTCACTCTTCTGAGGGGAAGGCAATACCAACGAAACATGAAGCCAAAGCATGAACTACTTCAAAAAACTACAACTGAGTCCAGTCTCAGGCACAAGGCAAACAAATAGCCTACTCTAGCTCACCCCCACAAAGCTTTCCCAACATATCAATCATTCAAATCTCGGATAGGCAACAAACAAATATGCACAGCAGCCACAACAATGCAACAAAGAAAGAATTCTGACCCCACCCAATTCATTCTTTTTTTTTTTTTTTTTGGGAGGGGGGGGGGGGGTTTGGGTAAGAAAGAGTTAAATATTAAGCTCAAGTCCAATTCCAGCTTATACTACATACAAAATGTAGGTAGTTTCAGGCCTGCAAAAGAAGTAAAATATCCCACCTGATCATGTTGTGAGACTTAGGGCCCGGCGACCTATTAATGTTACCAGCTTTCAGAAACACACCTCATTTGCTATTTCTATGAACAAAAGATTTAAATCACTGACCAACACCTGACAGGTTGATATCAACTTCACTGTGAGCTACCCCAAAAGCAAAGGAAAAAAAAAAAGGATAAGAGAGAGAGAGAGAGAGAGAGAGAGAGAGAGAGAGAGAACATAGGCCCAATTTCATAGCAGCAGCTCTCCAGGGGCTATGAGCGCCATCCAACATGATTCCCTGGGGACCCTATACCAAAGACTAGTAAAATAAGACCTCTTTAACAATAAATAAAACACTAGATTACGTCATTCATTCAAATCAAATCTACAGAAATCAAAACCACATCCCCAGTTGATTATCAGCTTCAAGAAATTCATCTCTTCAGAAGTATTCTTAATGGTTGAAAGCGGGAGAGAAATCCCATATCCAAAAAGGGCTAAACAAACCCGTTGAAGATTACAAACTACAGGAAAGATAAGATATATCAGACCATTTCATCAACAGAAAAGACTCTTGGCATGAACAGCTCTAAAGATCAATTAGGGAAAATTGAAAAACCGCAGCAAGATAAGGAAATCATACTAGTGACAAACTGGAACGAATAGAAGGAAATAATAATGTAATAACCTTCCCAAATCAAAGCCACCATGAGTATGGCTGGATGCTGAAGTATGCTATGTTGTAATTTCGACTCCAAATTTGTAACTAGCTGAGAAATAATTTCCAATTGACTACTGTTCATAAATCTTCATCACAAGACCATTTAGACTCTGAATCTCCTCTCTTCCCATATGATCAAAGAGCATGTGCATCCAAAATTTGATAAAGGACACCCCGTATTTCAAAAATATTAGCAGATTTCCCTTCAAACAAGTACACAAGTTGAAGTCAAACATCTTAGCCATTCAACTTTGATGATTCCACATGAATATACCCTCAAGAAATACATGCCAGACACCTTTACATTCACCTTACAACTTCAATGCGTACAACAAAAATAATCACACAGCAACAGCACTTTATGTTTCTCATCCATACAATTAACACATCCTATTTGGTAATTCCATCAACTGATTAGCCTATAGCGTACTAATCTGAGTGAATCAATCAAACAAAATTAAATTCAGGTATGCACAATGCATTTTAGGCATAGGCACAGCACAGGTCTGGTAGTATGGATTTTCTTTACTGGGCCTTTGCATTGCTTAGCTTACCATGTTTTTGCCCCACACATCATGGATGTTATTAAATCACAGGGCAGATAATTGCAACAATAATCAACAAAGATAAAATCATAAATTCAAAAACATAGTTCATAAACTCAGTGCAATGCACAAACAGAGATAACTAAAGAGGGCGTCAGAAAATAGCAGCAAAATCTTGAACATCTAAAGGAGTAATAAAATTACCACATCAAAAATAAGGATACAGGAATAACTAGACAAGGATTCTATATGCTTAAAGGGCATTTCCATGTTCATATGTCAATGTATGCAAATGCTAAGCAACCCTATGAGGGTATAAAAGAAGGAGAGATCTATAGACATCTCTTGTCCTGTACAACAAAAAGAGAAGGACAACAGGAAAAACAAATTGGCTCTAACTTACATGGGGTACAGAGTGAAAGGCACAATATTATAACGTGCATGTCTCACAATATTCTCACTTTTGAACATGGATCATTAATTCAACAGTGCACGGATTGCTTTCCACTTGCCAATAATTCCTTAATGACATATCCATGTTACTATACTAGGTGCAAAACATACTAATTCACGAAAAAAATGCACTGTTCCATATCAACAAAGTACTAAAGCAGCCTAACAGCATTGTCCGAGCACATAACAGTCGAGAGACCTAGAAAAGTGTCCCATCTTACCAGAGATTCAAAGAATAATGTTGCTTTTCTTCATTATTAGAAGATCAACATTCCAGAAATGAAGATCTATCTATATATGTGTTGCCTCAAATAAAACGAGATTTTACTTTTGAGCTCAAAGAAGCCTATCAGTGCTGAAGAAAAAAAGAACGCCAAAACCAATGGAGTTGATGGCCTTCTAATTTCATTTTTAATTGATTTGTTTTTCAAAAGAGGCCCACCTCTTGAGTTTTCTTGATCAGATGAGATAATTGGTTTTGATTGGTTTTCCTATTTGATTGGATGTTGTATTTGCATCCAATCTTTGCTTGTATAAGAGTTACTTTCTTTTAATAAAAATTTACTTATCTTTTTCAAAAAAAAAGAGGCCCACCTCCTTTTTCTAAATAGATCTTGCAAGACACACTAGGCTACTAGGCTTAGGCGAGAGAGAAACATAAATGAAAAAAATATATACACTGAGTTGAAAAATTACACCAAGACCCTATTGTTTTTGTCCATGTTCATTTAGAAATGATACTTCTGCACCCATTATTTTTACACTTTTGCCTGCAATGTTTTTTTTTTATTTTTTTTTATTTTTGACCCATTCACTTAAAAATTGTATTTTTGCCATCACTAAGTACAAATCTTGGGTCCGCCCCCGTCCGGCCCCTATATAATAAAGAGAAGTATACAATAAGGCTCTATTTGAGAGAGTTGTTGGAACAAGGTGAATTGGGAGGAATAGGAATGTAAAATACGCATAATGCCCTTTTCCTTAAGATCCCCTTTTAGTTTTATTTAAAGAATTATGTTTATTTCATCCCCCAACCCAATCCAGCTCATCCCATCCCTTCCCCTCTCCCAAACATAGCCTAAAGCCCAATCTCATAGAATATGCATGCTCAGTAGAGTATGTAGGGAAAAAAGCCAAAGAAAAAATCTAGGCTTTGTGCAATGGGAAAGGAAAATTTTGAAATAGAAAGGTGTAGAAGCTCACATTGTCTTTAACATCCATCTGATAACCAACACGAATGTACTAACACGAATGTCAAATGCATGAGCATAGGCGATCCCAACTTGTTACAAGGCACTTAAATTGCACAGCAATGTCAGTGGATACTCTATAAACAATAAACATGTTCAAGATATCTTTTGTTCACAAAATGGATTTCTTAGATATAGTTGACATGTCTGAAATTTCAAGGATAACATACACTCTGAACATAAATGTACTGAATCCTCCTCTGAAGATTTTATCTAATTCCATTCATGAAACGAAATGACATGAAGTCCATAAAATTCAACAAAAAAAATGATGTGAAGTCCATAAAATTCAACAAAAAAATAATGTGAAGTCCATAAAATTTAAGCAAAGAAACAACCAAGTCAAGCTTAAACTCAAGGCTGTTTCTTAGACTAGTCCAGTGTGATTATTGATAGAGTTACTCAGTTTAGTCTCATTTTCACAACACACACGTCCAGAGCATCTGAGAGAAGTAGCAACACCTAACACACCTATTGCTTCTATATCAAAGTACTGGCAGTTAAAAGAAATAACATCATGCCATGCCCTCAGGGGAATAATAACCTCAGAAAAAAAAATGTTGGAGAAAACAATAGGAAGAGCTAAGCAATGCAACAAAAGAGGACATATATGTTGAATAAAAGCAAGAAGCAGCAGCTCGGTCCCCTTAAATATAAACAAACTAAACACCGGTTCTAAATTGCTAGTTTAGGAACACTAGAAAGTTTACCAGGCACATCATACAAAAATAGTATCATTCTAAAGTTCTGTAACAAGCAGAATTGCATTTGAGCCTAGAACAATTACCAACAAGAGAAAAATGCCAAAGCCAGCTCCACTCATCAGAAACAATCTAAAGATCCCATCACTGCCTCTCCTCCCTTTCTCGGTTCCATTGCTCAATTCTTGCCCTCCGCTCCTCACTCCCTTCCCTTACTGGACTCCAGCTCTGCCTTGGACTACTATGCCGCCTCCGTCCACCATCACTATCATACCTCCCATGCCTATCCCCGCTCCTCCGATCACCGCCACGGTAGTAGTCACTGCGGAACCGATCACGGTCTCTGTCGCGGTCACGATAGTCTCCGCTGCGCCTGTCGTTGTCCTTCCGGTAATGCGGGCTCACACTCCTGCTTCTGCTCCGGCTTCCCCGGAATCGGCGATACCTTCCAAAGAGCTTCCTCCTCAAATCCCTTCCTATCAGCTTCACATGCATGAAATTACAGTAACCCCCGCGGTTACAGTTGTTTTCCTCGAACTGGCGGCACGTTGCTTCCCGGAAATCGGTAACAGGGGAGAAATCGGCAATGATAGGCCGCCCGGAGTAGAAGCGGCCTTGGAGAGCCTGTAAAGCAGCAGCGGCTTGCTCTTCCTCCTTGAACTGAACATAGACGTTTCCGATCATGTGGTCGGCGAGGTTATCGCAGACGTTGAGGTTCTCGATCTCGCCAAACTTGCTAAGTTCTTCGAAAATGTCCTCGTAGAAATCCTCGAAGTGCTCCTGAATCTTGTGAGGGTCGATAGGTTGGCCTTGAGCGTCGACGCCAGGGGTGATCATGTCGGGGCGCTGGTACATGTTAGAGAGGAGGAGAGTCGGAGATATGGTCGGCCTATTGTGGAGGCGAGAGCATCGATCGCCGTGCCTACAAGCGCCGATCTTGAAATAGAAGGGACAGTTGACGCGGTCCTTCTCCGTGCCGAAGATGGAAGCCAAGTGCTCCGCCATTTCGAAACCGACGATTAAATTAGGGTTTCCAAGAGAAACCAAAGGGGGGAGGGGGAATTGCAGAGAGATTGGGGAAGAAGAAAAAGAAGCAATTCAAGATCCCAATGAAAAGTCCATCATGAGGAAAGGCACAGATTATTATAATATACTGATTTTTTTTCTTCAGTTCATTACTATTGGGGTTGATGAAGGAAACCCTAACGATGATTTTTCACAGATGGAAGAGAAGACAAACTAAAGAATCCCCTATTTGGGTATTAGCAGAAGAAGGTTCTAGTTTCCAACAGATCCACCGACCCCTAGGGTTTACATTTCATCACTCTCTGCTCCTATCATATACAGATTTTTATACACTGTCTTTTTTTTTTTACTTATTTAATTAATCAAATATTTTTATATATGTTATTAATTATATATTTTTTTATCACAACATCATGTATTTTAAATAATTATTAAATGATATAAGTTGAACACATAATATTATGGGCCCCTTTAGTGCCCAAAGTTTTCCAAAAAATTTTAAAAAACTTCAAGTTTTCAAATTCTTCCAATTAAATTTTGTCACGTATCACTTTTACATCACATCAATTTTTGATTTTTTTAATTTTTTGACACTCCAAAAATTCTCTATATTTATATAATAATATAACTCATTGATTTAATATTTATATATTTTTAACCGTTAAATTTATTAATAGTCAAAATTACTTTTTTTCTTTACAGTTTGATTATCTTTTCGGTCATTTCATATGAAAAGATTATCCTTTACTCGTCTCCTATATTTTTCAAATATTTTTTATATATAAAGGTTTTTAAATTAATATTTAAAAAAATATGATAATATTTATAAAATTAATAAAAATATATATATTCATTAAATAATGTATGGATACTATTTGACAAAGTCTACTAAATTTGTTCATTTAAAAAAATTATATTTAAACTTTAATTTTTTAAAAAATTTATTAAAAATAAATATTTCAATATTTCAATTTAAATATACTTAAAATTTAAAATTTAAATACATATATTTTTATACTCTTTGTGTCGGAAATAGAAAAAATAATAGGTGGGGAGAAAACTAACTTGAAAATTTTGACACGGAATATTTTATAAGACGTATCTAAAAAATTTATAAGCCTTATCTAAAAAAAATTAAAATTAAATAAATGATAAATGATAAAAAATTCCTATCTAAAAAATGGTAAGATCTATTCAAAAATAAAATAATAACAAATGACAAAAAATAGCTTTGATAAGGTATATCTAATAAATTGATAAAACATATCCAAAACCAAAAAATTGAAATTGAATAAATAATAAATGATAAAAAAATCATATCCAAAAATGATAAGATTTATCCAAAAAATGAAATAATAATAAATGATGAGAAAAAACAAAAAAGCTGAAGATGGCTAAAAAAATAAATGATAAAAAAAGTTTATCTAAACCAATGATAGAACTTAAATAATTAAAAAAAAACTATATAAACAAATGATAAGGTCAATCTAAGCCAATGATAAAACTTAAATGATTAAAAAAATATCTGAATAAATGATAAGATCTATCAAAAGATACAAAATTAGATTAATAATAAGTGATAAAAATAATTAAAGTTGGATAAACAAAGAAGATAAGAATTTTTTAATATTTTTAATAATAAATGTACGTTGGATATAGGTGGAATGGGATGGAATAGAATGGGACAAGTAAAGATAAATTGGGATAGTATGGTTAAAAAATATTTTAGTGAGGGTAATATTAAAAGATATATATATAATTTTTTTAAATGAGTGGGGGCAATTAACCCATTCAACCACTCCCATCTCTGTCACTGCTTCGTATCATTTATATAATAAGAAAGTTTAAAATTTTAAATTTGAGATATTTTCAACCATTAAATTTGCTCAATAGCCATAATTATTTTTTTCTTTTTCTATCTACTTAATTGTCTTTTCGGTCATTTCATATGAAAACATAATCCCTTATTTTTTTCAAAATTTTTGAATACTTTTTATATAAAAATTTTTAAGTTAATATTTTAAAAATGTGATAATATTTGTAATAAATAATAAAATTTTATATCTTTATTAAATACTATATGGATATCTTAATCTATTTTGATTAATAATTTTTATTTTTATAAATTTTTTAATAATTTTTTCACATAGTTTTTCTTTATAAATTTAATTTGAATTATTTTACATGCTAAATTATATTTCTGTACCTTTTAAATAGGAACAATTACTAGTTACATTATATATCTCAACAAGGTCTTAGGGTCTTGGTAGTGGGAACTATGAAGGTGTTAGAATCTTAAAAAAAAATTAAATAAATAAGGTATAATTTTTATTATTATTTTTTTTCAACTAATTTTCTATCAAGTATGATTTTTATATAAATTTCGAATTTTTTTTAACAAACCAAACACAACATGTGTCTGTCAAAATATTTAATTTTATCAATTAATAATTATTAAATAATTATTATAGTTAATTTTTTTTTTTTGGGGAAAGGTACTATATAGTTATCACTCAATATTTTAATTAAACTTTCTATAGTTCAATGCTTATCGCATACATACAAAGCAGAGTAGTTGAAATGTAATCGCGCCACATGGCCCGTAATTGGGGGCTATAATAATCACACTTGTTTTTCAATTTAAAAATTATTTAGCTTTGCCAATTATAAATCTATATAATAATATAGCTCATTAATTAATTAGATATTTACATATTTTTAATCATTAGATTTATTTAATAGTTAAGATTACTTATTTCTCTCTTCATTTTGGTTATCTTTTCAGTCACTTCATATGAAAATATAATCTCTCTCTTCTCATATATTTTTTGAATATTTTATATATATAAAAAATTTTAAATTAATAATCTAAAAAATATGATAATATTTGTAATAAATAATAAAATTGTACTCATTTGTTAAATAATGTATGGACACCAATTTGACAAAATCAACTAAATTTTTTATTTAAAAAAATTATATTTAAACTTTAATTTTCTTTAAAAATTTATTAAAAAATAAACATTTTAACTAAAATTTTAATTTTAATGTGCTTAAAATTTTAATTTTAAATACATTCATTTTTACACTCTTTATGTAATTTATATAATAAAAAAGTTTAAAATTTTAAATTTAAGATATTTTCAACTATTATATTTGCTCAATAAACAGGATTACTTTTTTTTTCTCTACTTCGTTTGTCTTTTTGATCATTTCATGTGAAAATATAATCTCTCACTCTTGCCTTTTTTGAATACTTTTTTATATAAAAGTTTTAAATTAATATTTTAAAAAATGTAATAATATTTGTAATAAATAATAAAATTTTATACATTTATTAAATATTGTATTGATACCTTAGTCTTTTTTTATTAGTAATTTTTATTTTTATAGGTTATTTTTATAATTTTTCCCGTAGGTTTGTTTTATAAATTTAAATTTAAGTTATTTATATATAAAATTATATTTCTGTACATTTATGTACGGGTAATTATGTATATTAAATACTACTTATCAATTAATATTATAATTATTTAAATTGAATTATTATCACCATATTTAAGTTTATCAATTATAAATATTAAATACCACATATCAATTAATATTAAAGTTATTTAAATTGAATTATACTTATCACCTAGTGCTTGTTTGGATTACTAAATTTTGGAAAGAAAATAAAAAATATATATATGGACTATTAGATATTTTGGTGTTCATCGAAAAGTGTGAAAAAATTGTAAAAAAAAAAAATTAGTAAAAGTTGATAAAGTTAGAGAAATTTGATAAAAGTTGTAGAAAGTTGAGAAAGTTGAAAAATTTTGAAGATTTTTTGTGTTGAGAAAGTTAAAAAAATTTGAAAGAAACTGAAAAAATTGGAAATTTTTGAAAACAATTAGTACTCCACAGACACACTTAATATTTGAATTCTAGGTTTTTAGTTTTTTTATAATTAAATATTTTTCACTTAATATTTGAATTCTAAGTTGATTAAATTTTTTTATAATTCAATACTTGTCATTTAACATTTAAATTCTAAATATTACAATTATCTAAATTAAATTCGATTTAATTCATATAATAATTTTAAATCAAATATGACAAAAGTTTCAAGAAATACAATCTAATTTAATTATTAATTGGAATATTTATTTGATTATTGAAGAATATTTTAGAAATAAAAAATTATAAAAATTAAAATTTCATTAATTTTTAAATTTTATCAGTACCTCTAGTGTTTCCTCACAAAACTATATAAATAAAGCCGGTTAATGTTCAAACTCAAAAAAGCAAGAAAAACTATTGACATTTTTAATTTTTTATATTTTCATTTTCTAATGCATGCAACCATTTAACAATTTTCTGATTGTCACATGTTTTAAATTTAGCATCTTCTGAGGGTCACGTTAGAAAGAGATTTATGCCTCCTAAATTTTTTATTATTAACATGAATAATTTGTCTACAACCAAAAATTATTGCTGGTGTTCTAAAATAAGAACTTACAAGCTGTTTAGTTTTCAAATCAGTGTTACTTTAATCTCTCACATTTCAATTGTATCAGTTAAATTACTTCACTTTTAGTCACTTTTAGTTAAATAACAATCTGATCCCTCCATCAGTAATTTATTACACACAACCGTTAAGTTAAGGGTAAAATAATGATTTTACATTCCATCTTCTCCAAACCCAATTCAGATCAGTAATAGACACAATGGTTGGGAGCGCTGAATTTCAATTTTCTTCTACAAGGTAATTACGCACACACACATGTAGAGAAATGATAGTCCCTCAACCACTGGCATCATTCTACGTACTATTCTGGTGGAATAATGTCAGTCATACAAACCCCTTCGTCAAACCCCTCCTATTGCTCCATTTATGCTTTTTGGCACTGTGTGTGGTGTAGTGAATCACAATGATCGTGCTGAAAATTAGAACCCAATGAGAAAGCGAAAAGGAGGGAGCAATTCTGACTCCTAATAGAAGGATGATCCATAACCAAAGCAGCATCGTAGTTCTTTCTTCTCTTCTGCTAAACTGAACATAGTCATACTTGTTGGGGCAATTACCAATATGCTGGGGAGAATATGTAAAGCTCCAAACTAGACTCCGCAGAGATAATTTTAAACCATTCTAGCGTTTTAATTAAAAGTAGTCAATCTCAAATGGCACAAAACACAGGAAAAAGTAACAAAGCTAATAATGCAGGCGACCAACTCTGTCAGCCCAAACCAGGCAGCTAGTCTTTTGAGCGAAGTCACTACTCGCTCTCTTCCATAGCTCCTGCTTCTTTGACATCAACAGAGAAGCTATATTCCTGGTCACAACCCAAATAAGAATCACACATGAAATAGAGAGTATAGGTCTTCTTTCCAGCTTCTCCCGTAGCAGCAAAATCAAGCTTGACCTTGGCTTTCCTCTGCAAGGAAACTCTTTTGATGGCCAGCAACTGGTTAGTCTTGGTATCACCAACTACAAGCCACCATCCTTCTTCCTTGGCTTTGGGGTACCTGGGGGCATCAACAGGCCCCACCTCTGTCCTGCCCTCGAGATCCCTTTCAAGAGTGACCTGCAAACTCACATCCTCCCCAGCCCTCACATTGTCACCATCTAACACATCGTAGGTTAAATCAATATTCGGGAAACGGTTGCAAAACCGCGCAATATCCATCAACTGTGTATCTGACATTTGCAATAGTTCCCGCCTTTCATCATCTTCCATCTCCACCAAATCAAAAACTGTCTCTATACTCTTTCCCAGGTTCTCTTGGCATTTCTTAGCCAAATCTTTTGTGAAGTGCGGAAGTTGCAAAAGCATGGAATCGCGCTCCCACATTCCCTGGGTCACCATCTGGCTCACTTCCATCGCAAGAAGCGCTAGACTAAGCCACCCATTGCTGGAAATAACATCAACCATTGCTTGAAGCAGTCTGCTGGCAGAAAGAAGCACTTCTCGCTGATCAGAAGCTAGATTCCCACCAACCATTTGCCTTGAGAAATGGGCTTGCAGCAGTGCATTAGCCTTCACATGTGGGTCTGTGCATTTCGGATTCTCAAATGAGAACCTCTGGTGATTAATCAACTTCCGTATCAACTCCTCTTCTCCTGGTCGAATTGGTAGTTGTGCATACTCTGAAGCTGAAGCCAAAATCTCCAAAAGACCCTTCATCTTTGTTTTGGGGGTCAAGGACGAACTAAAACGTTCTATTGTAGTGTAACTGATATAGTAGTACGATGCTATCATGCCAAGGTTTAAAGGAGAGAGCTCAATATCATCCTCAATAGCAACACATTTGCTGGCTTCCAAGTCACTCAGTGTGTTCTCAACAAGCTCAGAAAGGTGATCGGAGAGATGCCTGTGGCTAACACCCTGAAGATTGTAGTAGTTTGGATTCTGGGTTAACCTCCTATACATGAACGTCCATGTGAGATAGTCGACGGCATCCTGCTTATTCTCAATAACACCAACAACAATCTCAGCGTTCACATTGTCATGCAGGAAATGGTGTAAATGGCTTTCAACAGGGAATGCTTCATACAGGAACTTTTTGTAGTATTCTTTCCGTGGTGCATGGCAAAGGATGACACATTTCCCACTGTTATCCACAAGAGGTCGACTAGCATGACCCATCATCTGCAACAGATCGGTAACTGGATAATCGGTGTGAGCATTCTCCCGCCCATCATAATACTGTGTTCCCATAACTACAACCAGGTGCGCTGACAAGGGTACTCCCCAGCACATCAAACTGCTCATTACACAAGCTTGGATCCATCCAGTTTCAAAGAGTGTCCTCACAATATCCTGATCTGTACCAGTTAGACCCTCATGCAAATATCCCACACCATAACGCAACGTCTCTCTCAACATTGGTTCCTTTATCCTGTCAATGAAAGGCTCCAGCTTTTCTGCTGACTGCAATAAGAACATTGGCTTCTCACTGCTGTCCGCACTTGAATATGTCATCAGATCAACAGCAGTAAGTCGTGCGTGCTTCCTCGTAGGAACGAACACAATAGCAGGTTTCCCATTTTTGGCATGTTGGACAATTGCAGTATACGTCGGCTTTGTCATTGCTTGCATCCTTGCTTCAAAATTAGATATATCAATACCCTGTATGTGTATTTCCAGGGGCACTGGACGAACACCTGGTGGAAAGTTGAAAAGGCCATGAGAGGTAGCCCCAATCCATTCACCCAAATCCTTGGCATTTGCAAGGGATGTAGAGAGAGCCACAATGCGGATCTTGTTCTCCACCTGACTTGCAATGTATCTCATCCTAGATACTATGACCTCCAACACAGGACCACCTTGACCCCCAATCAAATGTAGTTCATCAATGATGAAAAGACTAACCTGCTGAACATGCTTCCGCTGTTTCCAGCGGCGGGATAAAGCATCCCACTTCTCAGGAGTGCTAACAATTAATTGACCTCTCTCAAGCAGTTTTAGGTCTGTGGCTGTTTCCCCAGTTAATTCAACCACTCTCATTCCTAGACCCTCCCCAAACTTCCTCTTCCAATCACTATACCGCTCTTTAGCGAGAGCTTCAATCGGAGCTATATACACAGCACGCATGATACTCTCAGGTCCCTTCTGATGATTCCTCAATATAGCAAACTCTGCACAGATTGTCTTCCCACTCCCAGTTGGTGCTGCAACTAAAACATTGTCATCTGTGTTGTATAAGACAGTAAAAACCTGAGTTTGGACAGGATTGAAGTGCTTAAATTCTTGATAAAGAGCTTCATATGAAGGATTCCTCAATGCAGTTACAGGCAACGGTTGCAGGTCCAATAACTCGGTCGGTGGAGGATACTTCTCTGGTAGAATAAGGTGCCTGAAAGAAACAGGCAAAACTGACTGTGATCCAAGCCATCTATCAGATACAACACGAATGAAGTACTGAGGTGGCAGTGGTTCATAGATTGGCACTGTGAAATTCAAAGTGTGATCCTCATCAATATATTGCTTCTTGAGCAAGAAATTTTCGTGATGAAGAATATATTCCCCATCATTATCCTCCACAACAACCCAAAATTGTTCCACAAATCCATGAACTTTATCCTCCCACTGGAAGTCTGGTGTAATTGTCAGCTCAACCCTCAATACAGTGCGAGTAATTGGTTGAACATGAGCAGCAAGATTCAGCTTTGGGAACTGGTGAATAAATTTATGAAGTGTTCTTCCCATCTTGGGGAAACGAATGAGCTCTCCTAACTCCTGGGAGGAGAGATCATAATACCTTTCCCAAGCAATATCTTTCTTCTCCAACTTCATCAAAATCTCATTTGGAATCCCATGGAACTGCCGAAGTGGCGTCTGGACACTCCACATCCTCTTGCTAACCATTTTGCACAGGTTTAAAGCCTTCTCAGCTAACTGGGCCCATCCTCTTTTCAGAACAATCTCGAAAAGTGCTCGCATGAGACGTCCAGCACTCTGCAAAAATCGAATAAGTGAACAAACAAAAAATGAACATCTAATTCAGCTTTTAACTTAAAGTACAACCATCCTCCAATAAACTGAAATAATAAGGAATGGACTTCATATAGAAAGGCATTACTAACAACAACTAACCTGAGTTATGAATACCATGTCAGACGTCACAGATAAACCTTCAAGTTTAAGCTGTGAAATATAGGCCTGAAGTAATACATTAATCTTTGCACTAGGCTCTTCCAGACTTTCTTTTATTGGAATGGGAACACGATCTAAAAGCTTTGCTAGTTCCATCTTCTCATCTTGTCTAACAGTCACATACTTGAATTCTTCACTGAGGGAGAACAACCGACAAAGCTCAATATCACCCATTGTTGGCTTCAAATGCTCATTATAAGTGGATATTGTTCCATGAGTGATATAGTAGTAGCTAGCAATGCGACCCAAGTCGGTGATCTGAAAATATCCACTTTTCCTATCATACTTGACCAGGTTATTTTTGTCCAGTATTGTTGCTGCAGAATGAATCTGCAAAATAAAAACTCTTAAGTCATAAATTTATAACAGAAGAATCATGAATCCAGAGAGAAGTTGTATTATATCGTCCATCATATAGACAGATGAGAAAGAAAATGTAGAACTAAATTCTGTCATAAAGCCTAGTTGTGACCACAGCAAGATGATATATTAATTACTAACATTCAAGTCAGAAATCCTACTAAGAGTCCTTGGATAAATATATATATGTATGTATGTATGTAAAAGACATCTAAATATAACTAAGATTTATCAAAAAAAGAAAGTGAGAAATCCTATTAAGAGTCTGAAGATAATATTCCTTATTTTAGTTGGGCGAAAAAAAAATTATTGGCCTGAAATATAGGCTAATATGATGATGAACAGGATATGTTCTAATGCAGATCTATGAGTTTTCAAGGCCTGCCCATGCCTATAAATGGTCATTATTGGAATAATAAAGAATTAGCCTCCCAACATGTAATAAAATCCAGATCTAGTTAGTTGATGGAGCTTGGAGGTCTCTTTCTCTCCCAAAGATCCATCTTGGTCTTCTCTAGGTTTCCTCAACTATTTTTCTTATACTATTACAAATCATCTAACATTCTCTCTCAGTTCATATTCTCTCCTTATCATGAACACAAATATCAAGGTTAAAAGGGCTTTACTGCTTGTTGTGTCTAGAGAAATTTTCTGCCAGTCAAGTTATATGTTAATGTCACTAAAACTCTAGAAAAGAACCTGAATTTTTAATGGAAAAACCAAACCTAACAATTGATATTTCTTTTGAGTGAACAACAAAACAAAGCATCTCCAATCACTTTATTCGAAGAGGTCATCACTTAAGAAAAACAAAGCACATATTGTTTTGTCAATTTAGAATTTTTATCAAATTCAAGGTATCATTATAATCTGAAAACCAGGTGCATATCAAATTTTACAAGCAATGAACGAAATTCCACATTATCAAGAAAAGAATATCTCCCACCAGCTAAGAAACACTATATGGGTATGCATACAAGACACCTCAATTTTGAGAAAGGGGGGTATGAACACAGCAAGGATATGTCAAAATTACATAATTTTTATATACTTTTAGTAACTATATATATATATATATATATGAACTCAACATTATAGTTCTTACACAAGTAACGGAGTATGAACTAAAAGATTTTGTAGTCTAATTCTC